>JAZDUA010000142.1:1660000-2185000 GCA_038098605.1 Gryllus longicercus | reverse complement strand
TTCTACACACATGTATTGAGTGATTTCTTTAAGAGTGATCGTTTTGACAGCAAGTACTGGCAACACAACAGAAGGTTCTGCGGTTAGAATTACATGTGATGTTCACTTTTTAGCGATCAGTCACTTTTGTCTCATTCTTATAAAAATCGCTCTAAACGCTGTCGTATAACGTGTAGAGCCAATGACCAATGCCAGTGGGTCAATAAACACTGTGACAATTCAAGTTTTCTTTTACAGTTTTCTTGATTTCGAAGTGCAAACATTATAAATTAGGAAATGAATTAAAGGTGCCATAGGCACATTAATACTCTACTGACCAGCAGACACATCCAAATCTCTCGGGAGAGTACTGGTCGAGTCCCGACAACGCCCGCGTGAGTTCGCACCCAGAGAAAAGGAAAAAGGAGAAAATGAAGAGGTGAAGAAGAAAGGGAGAAGTAATAGGAGTAAAAAATAAAAGGATGATGAGGTAGTATGAATTGGAGAAGGAGAAAATTCTTTTGTCTCCGCCCGCGAGTCCTTGGCACGCCCCCCCCCCCCCCTCGTTTCCGCCTCCTCCTCCTCGTCGTCGTCCAGTCGCTGCGCGGGCATTGCTCCGTCCCTTGGCTGCGCGCGGCGCGGGCGAGTGGGCGTGGGGGTCGGGAGCGCAGGCGGCCACTTTCTCCTTTCTCCGGCGCGGCGTCCGCCTCGTGGTCAACTCCACACCCCCGTCTCCGCACACTGAGGTGACACACGGCGGTAGCAACGAGTACGACGGTATGAAAGGGCAGGGCGTTCACTTGCACTCGCGATTCAAGGGAAAAGGCTTCTGACGTGATGATGGCCAACGGCGGGGATTAAGACTTTAAATCAAAATGATAGTTGGAGGTGGCATATTCAGTGGGTTATTCAATTTCGGAAATCGTGAAAGATTCCAATATTCCGAGATCCACAGTGTCAAGAGTGAGCTCAGAATACCCAATTTCAGGCATAGCTTCTCACCACTTCATGACCGAGAACAGCGGGATTTCGTGATTTTTGGAAATAAAAAACACATTTTATAATTAAATAATGACTTATCTAATTGGTTAACCTTCAAATATTTAATAGTAGTATAACCACAGAATCAGAACTCTCGTAATGTGCGTCTTCTTCTTCCAGTGAATTTCTACGAGAAGGCATTAACATTGGTGTAACTTCCAGGACAAATGCCTTTGTTAAAATTTTTCACTATTCCATTTCTGAAATCAGTGTGTCAGATGCAATTAACACCCTACGAGGCACTTCCTTGTTAGTTTGCTCTCTGTATATTTTTCTGGTGAAATTTTCTCTATATTTTTTTAGTGTGTTAAGCGACATTACACAGATCCCTCCTTGTTAATAAAGAGCTCTCATACCTGATCATGAGCGAAGAATTAAAAAAACATTGTATGTAGAAAGGCTAAGAAAACTAGGTATGCATCATTATAAACTTAGTATCTTAATGCAAAATGGGGCAACGTGTGCAAACTTTGATTGTTTTGAAAACTAGATGAATTCAAGAATCAGATCCGGTTAATATTACAGTCCGGAAATGCCCGGTAGGTAACTAAAAGACAATATGAAAAATCGGATTTAAAAATTTCATTCCGTTGTGACACGTGAAGTTTCTACTTGTAATTAATAAATTCTTATTTAAGGAATGTTATTTTACTAATATAGATTTAAAGTACAGACCTCAAAGTATCGGATCTATAGCACATACGATTCTGCTGCTCGAGCGATCAAAACTATTTACATCGCAAAACACACCTCTCTTGTTAGTGCAAAAGCGAAGAAGTGCGCCGCGCGACACTTGTGTGAATTCCAACTTGCGCTGAAAGGAGTGGCGTGACTTCCCATTCCTCTCCTGATTGGAGCACGACGAAGGAGACATTTTGCCACCTCTTTCATGTGAAATGGAGCTTCTGAAGCATATTTTGATTTTGGAATTTTTGCCACCTTCCGCCTCCTCTGGCCCCTCTGTGCGGCGTTTGCATAGAGTTGTCAGTGCTAACAGACAAGCTACACTGAATAAAATATCTGCCGGAATCAATGTGGGACAGGACGAACGTAACCGTCTGGATAGTGCGGCAAAATTTGGTTTTAATGGGCTGTGGGAGCAGAAAACCGACTTGAGTGCCTTCTGCTAAGAGCACGATATCGCGTGGAGCATCTCCTGGGCTTGTGACCATATCGATTGGACCCTAGAAGTCTGGAAACCGTGACTTCTTCGCAAAGAGCTGATGATAGGATTCAAATGTGGGGCGGACTCCATGGAGCCATCGACCCGAGATGTCAACAAGGCACCATGCTAGCTGGTAGTGTCTCCATAATCGTGTGGACTGCTTTTACATGGAATGGACTGGATTCTGTGGAAATGCTACTTGAAGTCCATTTGCAGCACCTCATGTACTTAGTTCCCAAAAAAACGATGATTTTTTTATAGATGACAATGCGCCTTGTCACCGGGCCACAATTGTTTGCCATTGGTTCGGAGAACATTCTGGACAATTCGAGAGAATTATTTGGCCACCCAGATTGCCCGTCATGAATCCCATCGAACATTTTTGGTACACAGTTATGCGTTTGTGCACAAAATCCTGCACCGATAACACTTTCGAAATTGCGAACGGCTATTGAGGCAGTATGGCAAAACTAAGAAGACAAAGAAATGTGTTAAACGTAAGTGTGGATATCGAGATATGTCAGATGAGGGGCGTAAATCCACACATCGTTCTGTCAGTTATCGGAACTTGAGGATTTGTTCCGTAAAATCTACGTAAGAAAAATTTCCAAATTCTCAGGTCATTCAAGAGACGGAAAACCTGCACATACTGGGAACAACCCATATTTTTCGCAAAGTATTTTAAAGGATCCAACCGTCATTAAATCTGCTCTTTATATTGCATTCTGAACAGATTTTATGTTTAACTTATATCCAACATCGTTAGTCGTAAATTTAGGAAATAATAATAATTAATAATGTAATCGAAAGAACCTGCCAATGGCTTAATCAGTGTATGTAGTAAGATTGCGCAAAATGATTTCGAAATACCCCTTGGCAAAGAGGTCACAGTGCGACTGAGAATTCTGTACAGAAAGAACGACAGCTTCCAGGAAAGAGATCAGCGGTGGAAGCCGACGACTTTCGGAGGTTTGCGAAGAATCGCGTTGGCTCTTGCGAAATCTCCTCGAGAACAATGGTTCCTAGTCTCCAGCACCGCCGCCACTACCACACCCACCATCACCACCACCAACGCTGGCGACACAACTGCTGCCTCCCGAGCGACTGAGACCCCGTGTCGCCACCATCACTAGCACGACCGCTGGTGACATCACCTCTACGACAATCATCATCACCACCATTATGTGATCGCCAATGTGGCAATCATCACCTTACTACCTCTAGCAATATCGATACAGGCGACACAATCACTAGCACCACCGCCCTAACCAGTGGTGTCGCCGCCTCCTTCCGCAGGGCGCGCCGGTGGACGCCCATGGCGCGGCCTTGGCGGCGCGACGCGGCGAAGCGCGGCCGCGCGCCTCCAAACCACTCGCGGCGGCGCACGCGCGGGCGCGGTTACCGCTCTGACACGTGGACGGACTTTTATACAAGGAGCTTCATAGAACTAGTGGTGCTAAAACAGCACTACGTTCCCGCCCGTATATTGGCGCAAAAATACCAGGAAAGTACTAAATTATCGAAAAATTGTACATGACGCTATCTCAAAATCTATCTTAACATATTTCATTAAGAGGAAAATAATCTATATAATTGTAGTTGTAGGAAGAGGCGGAAATTTGTTTGAACTTCCTCAATTTTCGAAAAATCAGTCTTTTTAACGAACATGAAAGCTGCATCATTTTTCTGAAACGTCCAACTACTATCCAACCACTATCCACAAAAAAAAATCAAAAACCATGGAGTTGATTTTTTGAAAATTTGGGGGCTTCATGTTCCCAGGGGCTTCATGTTAAGTGCCCCCCAAATTAAAATATTGAATTGAAATTTGAAGGGCTGTGGCAACAGGCAGATAGAATGCGGAATATCAATTTTGGAGAAAATGGCTGAACGGTTTAGCCGTTAGCGTGGTACACAGACGGACCATCAGACTAATGGATATTGTGCCGTCATTCGATTTTTCGCCAACAATAACCCACAAAACTTGAATTGTGGCTCCTGGGGTTTTCTGCCGAAAATTCGCCGTTTTTTCGCGCAGCGTTACATAACTCTCTCTCTACTTTGTAGCGAGAAAGTGAAAACGTGTTGTACAGGATCAAATGTTTTGTAAAATGTGTTTGCTCCGCCTCTTTGATGAACATTACAGTTTCGGCCTCTCGCCTTGCATTACGATTATAATACACGGGACGTTGACAAAATACAAAAAAATTCTGTACGTCTGGTTGTTATCTGAAGTGCGCTTTCCTCGACTACTCACCACTTCCGTCATTTTGATTATCATGTAGTCTTCCTCCTTCGAGTAAGCCACCTCCGGAGGCAAATACGGCGAAGTTTCTTGTCGTCTGAACTTCGCTATTCTCTCACCCGTGACCTTACGGTCGACGGCATTGGCGAATGCTGATTGGTTGTTGCGTAAAATTATTTAATGAAAATAGGATATATTCTATTTCACACATTTTTATGACGCTGAATTTTACCGTGTGATAGCTAGAGTTTACAAAATTGTAAGATAATAATATGTTGTGAATATATGGAATAAAAAGAAAGGGAAAACTGGTGTCTCTGCGGGTTTGAGGAAAGGATTGGGAGAGGAAGGGTTAATGATTTATTAAAACACGTTTGTTGGGAAATATATAAAAACATAGAGACTGAGAAGTCTGATTGAGAACGGGGAAAGGAAAGTTTTGGAATAATGAAGGATATTCGTTGGAGATTAAGAAGGGAAGGGATATACTTAATTAAAGAATTGATCCAAATAGAAAAACATCCTTTGTTGCTGGAAGATTACGACAAAATAAGGAATTCAAATTTTAATGAATGGTTAAAATTTATTCAAATGGATGATATTCACAGCTATATAAAAGGTAAATGTAAGGAAATTTACAGACTTAGGATAACAAGATGGGGGTTAGATAATGAATTGAGATCAAGTAAATATTGGCGTAATAGTCAGAGGAAAAATGTAGGATACGTGAGTGGAAGAGAAAGATTGGGAACATAGTTTAGAGATATGTCTGTTTTTTGAAGAAGGAGAAGTATGAGCAAGGTGGAATATTCAGGATAAGGTGTAGTGATTATTAGAGGAGAAAGGTGAAAGGATCAATATGATAAATAAAGGACAGTGCTTCTTAAGGAGAGTATTATTATAATCTTAGTATGTATTGTGAATACTATGTACATTATTATTCAACTGTTGTATATTTACATATAATATATATATATTCAATTCACTGGTGTCTCAGATGGGGCAGGGGAATGCGGGGAACTCGTCCCTCCCATATATTTTTAAGTTCATCCAGTAATTCTAATTCTTCTCTGCGACTTTTAAATTTCGTCTCGAGACGAAGGCATGGCTTTTACCTTGAGTCCTTCTGACTGTTGCGAGCAAATCTCCCGAATTTCAAACTTTGTCTCGAAACTAAAGTAATTCAGATGAAAAGAAGTATCCCGACTCCGTGTAAGTTCAGTAATATGAAGCACGAAAGTCATAATATTCCACCAAGTATTCAGGGCCTCAGGAAAGGAGAGCCAGTTGAGGAGGGCCAGAAGAACGAGCTAATCCGACTTTCCTTCTCCCAAGTCCTGAGGACGGAGAAGTTCGCTGCCCCGACGCGACAGCGACGCGAAGTTCGCGCTCTCGAAAGGATCTCAGGCGCGAGGCAGGAGTCGGGAGTCGGGCAGTGGCTCTGAAGGAGAAAAGTCCCTGCGGATATTGCTTGGGTCGGCCTGAAGAGCTAGGACTAAAGAGCTGTTGCTGCCTCGTGCCTGAAGGCCCGCGGGTTCCAATCCCGCCCGGGACATGGATTTTGTGTCGTACTCAGTACGCGAGTTGGTCTACTGTTATCATTATCCACAATATTACAAAATTGCTTACAGCGGTCGCTGTATTATCTAGGCAGTTGGAAAGCAGTTATTATATATGAGAATATAAAATAACGTATTGCTTGACATGGAGACAGAGAACCGGTAATTCTGCTACAATAAAAGAATAGACAGTTAGAAATATAAAAAGATCAAAAATAAATTATTAACTAAAATTTAATTATAGACACTTTTATCTTCCTTCAAAGGAGACGTACTCGCATAGCGTTGTGTACTGTTTCATAAAAAATCTACTTGAAATGTATCGCCTGTGACTATAAATATCCAATCTTTGATTTTCCCTTTTCTCATTCAGGAGAAATATTCGCAGCTACATTCAATTACGTGGGTAATGTAGACCTGTTGGCGTATGCCATGATGAAAGTAAAGGCAAGGGAGCAATTTCCATACACACACACACACACACACACACGCGCGCACACACACACGCACACAATCATGACGATTTTGCCCGGATGAAGGAAGATAAGGGAAAATCGCGATGAAGGCAGATTTCTCTTCGATAGTATAACAGTTAGCGTAACGTTATACCTTTGAAGTTTTCGACTTCAAAGTCGATCGAAGTCGTGGATTTTTAAGGGCGAAAAAACACTTCGTATACCTTCATTGGGAAGGGGAGTAGACCGGCTGTTGCCTGTTGTAGATTTACGGAAAAAAATGATCCTGAAACCTCTGAGCAACATCACATGCTTCGTCCCCCGAGTAATACCTTCTTTCTCCGCTAGGAGAAAGGAGCAGAGCGAAATTTGCGTAATCGGACAGAATGCGAGGGACTGACGGGCTGAGTGTCGCCACGTAAAATAAGGTATCATTACAATGTATTGAGTACGCGCCGTTCTGAGCAGTCGATCTACTAACTCGATGCCGGCTTGCATCCCTAACTCCGAGAGGTTCAACAAATCTCGCAAATGTCTGGCAGCCGGCCGAGTTCGAACCTGTGATCTCCCAGCAACTGGCTGCTCGATCGGGGGTATTGCCATGGCACTCGTCGGTATCGGTGCTGGTTACGTGTAGTCCGCCCATTAGACCCGATTTACACGCTTCCGTATAATGAACCATTCCGGAGCTATATTGAACGCGCGCATACTATTGGCTTATAGAACCTCAGAACTAAGTAGTCAAGATTGTTTCTTCAAGAACCGAATACTTTCAATAAACGTTGGTACAGCTTGAAGACCTCAAAAATAGAAAAGAATGATACAACAGAGAAACGTGATGAAATGTCAAAAAGGTGCAAGTTAGCACGCTTTCACAACCAGATTCAAATGTCACACTGCGCATGCGGGCATTCGTAAAAACTGCTGAAGAGTTCATTGAACGGAAACTTGTAGATCGGGCCATCATTATACCGTTAAAAAATTATGTAGACGCGGTCATTTGAGGAAGTAACTGCCATCGGTTTTTCCCTCGAACCTTTTCGTTTCGGCTGCTCCGCGCTGTTGGAATAATTTGCTCTGCGCCGACGTGCGCTGCAGTGCGATGCGATGAGGCCTAAGGGGAAGCTGCGATTAGTGTAGGCGCGTGGGCGCCAGCACCTGAAGGAGGGGGAGGGGGCAAGACCGCGGACCGGGAGAGGTCGCTCAAGGCAGCACGGATGTCACTGCAGTGCTTCTGACCGGGAGGTCCTACGGTTCCTCTCTTCACGGTGGCAGCCTTTTCGACACTTCCTACACTGCCATGTCGGATTCAGCCGCTGTCTGGAGGAGAATTCTAGCGTTCGGCTGCTCTCATCGGTAGGTTTCGGTCTCTGTTGCGATCAACACCAGGCGGCTAATGGAGCAGTACGTTAACAAACCCATCCACAGACCGCGCGGGATCTCTTGTCCCTCTTCTTTGGTCTATCCTAGCCCCTTACACTTACATGCACTAAACTACCAAATATGCCGGGAGACAGGTCGAGAGCTCGGAGCTTGTCCCGGATGGACCGGTACCCCGTTGGTAGTGGGAGACAATTAGTTGAGGAAAATGCCGCTAGCCGACGGTAGGTGGGCGCCGGATGTCGCCGCACAGCGGAGCAAGACTGCCGCCTCCTCCCGAGGAAAAAACATGTACCACATTTATGGGACTAATGACCTTGGCAGTTGACGCGCCAGGAACCACTACGAATCAAAGGGAAGCAGGGCGGGCGGATGGTCGGGAGGGCGGACGAGCGGAGGACGGACGGATGATCGGGAGAGCGGACGGATGATCGGGAGAGCGGACGGATGATCGGGAGAGCGGACGGATGATAGGGAGAGCGGACGGATGATCGGGAGAGCGGACGGATGATCGGGAGAGCGGACGGATGATCGGGAGAGCGGACGGATGATCGGGAGAGCGGACGGATGGTCGGGAGAGCGGACGGATGGTCGGGAGAGCGGACGGATGGTCGGGAGAGCGGGCGGATGGTCGGGAGAGCGGACGGATGGTCGGGAGAGCGGACGGATGGTCGGGAGAGCGGACGGATGGTCGGGAGAGCGGACGGATGGTCGGGAGAGCGGACGGATGGTCGGGAGAGCGGACGGATGGTCGGGAGAGCGGACGGATGGTCGGGAGAGCGGACGGATGGTCGGGAGGGCGGACGGACGGATGGTCGGGAGGGCGGACGGACGGATGGTCGGGAGGGCGGACGGATGGTCGGGAGGGCGGACGGACGGATGATCGGGAGGGCGGACGGACGGATGGTCGGGAGGGCGGAGGGACGGACGGGTGGTCGGGAGGGCGGAGGGACGGACGGTCGGCAAGAGCTCTTCTCTGAGCCGGCGGGTGTGCGCAGGCCGTTCTCTCCGCCGACGCCTTGGCGCGGAGGCGGCGAGCGAAGAGCTCCGTCGGCGGGCAGGAGAAAGTTGTGGTCCCGTTGCTCCGCTGGTGGCGGGAGCGTGTGGGCCATTGTCGTTCAATGGGGAGTTACTGCGCGCCTTAGCGGGCAGCAATCGACTGCAATCTCGGTCTTCAGCAGATACGGAACTTGAACTGCGCATGCGCAGAAGATCGTTACTGCTGTAACTTTCAAGGAAGCACAAAATCCTTAAAGTTTCTGATCTTTCATAATGGATAATTGTTTTTTTAATATTTTGAAGCGGAAATCTATGTTTGGCATTAGTTATCGTATAATGGATATCTGCACCCATGTGTCAATAATAACCAATTCTAGTTGGAAAATATATTGCATGTAATGCGGTTGTGAGAAGCATTTGCTACTTTTTGAAATTTCGTCAGGTATCTCTGTTGCATCATTCTTTTCTAGGTTGACGACTTGAATCAGTACCAACTTTTATTGAGAGTATTCGGCTCAAAAAACACTAATATTGACTTCATAGTTCTGTTGTTGGAATCATCACGAAATTTCGTGTTTATTCACGAAACATCACTCAACATCCACAAGTTATTGTATTGTGGCGTACATTATAGATGGCATAGTGGTGCAAGTGTTCCAAGGAGAAGTCTGTAAAATTGTGCTTCTCCCAGCAGTGTAGCCAACAAGTGCTCCCTATGATGTTTTGTGTCTTGTTCCATGCCTTCCGAAGAGATCGGAATTCTGGTCTAACACAGGTGTTTTGAAATGCCCACTTTGAGGCACTATTTCGGTGTGTTTTCCTATTCGGATTCGTTGTCACTCGTAAGAGCCGTTATACATTATCGCTGAAATGTTTATCTTGCGGAATTGTTGATCATCGAAAACTTTCTTTTGAACATACTATTATAGGAATATGACTGATACCTTATTTTGGACTTCTTGAACCATCGTTAGAACAGCCTCCCTTTTTCTATTGAGGTGAATGTGCGATTGGCTAGTCGAGTGCAACTCTAGCGAGTGGTGGCGTGCTGGTGGAATTGCAGGGTGGGGGTGTTGCGATGAAGGCGGTAGACCCCAGCTGCAAGGAGGCCTTGGGAAATGCAACCCGGCAACACGAGTGTCTTGCGTTAGTACTGCACTCTCTCCCCCGCTCTTAGTTTCCGAGTGGCCGCAGTGGGTCCGTTCCCCAGACGAATGAACAAATACTCGGTCTGGACTTACGTTCATTGAATATCTTCTCTACAGTTTTCAGCCTGTTCAGCCACACTTATTAGAAGCTTTTGTGAGCCTATAATTATTTTATAAGAAGTTTTATAAAAACTATTTTTGATTTCGTGTCAGCTGTATTTATTCGAAAGATGGCTGAATACTGATTTTTGAGAATACTAAGAGTGAAATATTTTGGAATGGAGCATTTCATTCGTGTTCAAATTGTGAGTTATCACTATCTGAGTTCTGTCATAGTGTATTACCAACTTTATGGACATCTCATTTTAGCGGGGCACCACCCCAGCCGGGACAAACTCTAAGCTCCCGACCGGTCTCCCGGCATGTGTGGTAGTGTAGTGCATATAAGTGAAAGTATGTGTAACTAAAGGGTTACGATAGGGCAAGGAATAGGGGAAGGAAAGATCGCGCGCGTTTCGTGGCCCGTTTGTTCGGGTACTGCTCCGGCATTCACCGGGTGGTGATCGGAGAAATGACGGAAAACTACCGATCAGTCGGCGCTAGAGTTATACTCCAGACAGCGACTGAATTCGCCTCAGCTATATAGCTAGTGTCGAAAATCCTGCCAGCGACGGGACTCAAACCTAGGACCTTTCTGTCAGAGGCACTACAGTGGCATCAGTTTATGTCCTGTGCAACCTCTGCCGGTCTATACTATATGAAAGTTACCCGCATCCGTTGATATTTTTATAAATTTTCTGTACGTTTTACTCGATGTTTAATTTACTTTCTTGAGTATATGCTGTGTCGTTTTCATTTGTATAAGATACGGCCTCTTCCTGTCGGAAACTAAAAGACAATTTTCGAGGACAAATTCTTATCTTTTATGGCTGTTTACAAAGGATAGAAAAATGGCTTCTTTTAAAGGACACCATATCACTACCTAGCTGAGAAAATTTTAAGCGAGGACATTAAGAAAGTAAACGAAATCGATGACCTACATTTACATGTGGCTCACGTACCCTACTCTTTTAAGTCTTTGTCATCGCCCTCTTATCTTTGTTTCCCGAAGTACCCTCTCGATAACCTTTGCTTGAAGGTGTCGACTAGCGAAATTACAGTTGGGAGGTGACAACAAGTAACCCCTTCACACTTCGCTGGCGCAGAGTTGTTCGGCCAGTCAACTGAAGAGCCTGGTGACTGAACCTTTAACTGTCTGTTACTGTAAAACAAAATTGAATAAACAACAACAAAAGCGGTACAATTTTCGAAAGTTATAATGCATTCTTGTTCACAACATTATGCGCAAATAACATGAAATCAATGGGCATCATTTTGGGTTTGTGCGTGCTCACTATGCCAAGGTCGCGCATACTTTCTACTTTCTTCCACACACCTGCGCGAAACACGCAACCGGATGTTATCAGCTTCGCACGTGTTGCTTCAAGCGAGGATTCGCAACAGCAGTTCGCAGACGTCTAGCAGCCTGGAACTCGTCATCACGTCTAGTACCACTTCCTCCAGAAACTAGTGGTGCTTTAACAGCAAATGCTTTTTCGCATTATTGGTTACTTTTATCGTGAGGAGACGGGAATTTATTTTCCAACTGGTTTACACGTTATCTGCTGCCCTGTGTCTTAAGCAGATGGGACAGAGAGATTTTCCTAATAATTAAATTAAATTAACTAAAACTAACTTAATTGTAGTCTAAAACTAATTTATTAGTTATTACGTAGCACTTTAGCTTCCCTAACTTAAAATTATTATTTTTTCTTAATCCTAAGTAATGTTTTGTTTTTGCTTGTACTTGGTATTTTTTTCTTTTTATTTCTATATATTCATTTCTATATCATTCACGCATCATTCATCCTTGTTTCATTACGAGCATAAGCGCATTTCCGGTCATGCGGCAAAGCTAACGGGCGCCGCGCCTTTTTTGTTGCAGGTATGTGTCGCGGCGATGACGTTGGCGTCGCTGTCGCTGAGCGCTCTCGTTCCTCGCGCCGCCGCCAGATGGCTCGCGGCTCTCGGGCGCCGGCGCCGCGCCGGTCGCGCCTCCGCCCTCGGCCAACTTTAGTACTAGAGCCCTCTACACTCGGATTACAAACAGTTCCTCTTCAAATTTCAGACATTCAGTCTCTTTATACGTATACACATGATTAAATTTTTCTGCATGTAGTTTGCGTAACGTTTCGGCTACACCTTACATTAACATATCATAACACATATTATAACTGAATTGTATGGTTGATTTGTCATGTAATACTATAATGTGTCAATCTCTTATGAATCTCGAGCAGTTTTGCTTCGTTTTAATTGTTACCAAAGTTCTGAAGATGGAGGCAATCAGGCTCCGAAACTAATAAGATTAGTTGAAGTGAAGTTGAGTTGTTTTTATTTGGTATGTGAAGTTCAGTTTATAATATATGGTGATTGTCGATTGCTATGTATCTATCGTGGTGTACATTGAGAATTCAAAAGACAATCTGTACCATAAAGAATACATGACAAATCTTGATCTTAAACAGGTGACTCGCAATGGATGTTACAAACTTCTAAGGCACATGGTGAGGACGGCGATCATATTTTGTGAGAAATTTCAAACAACGAAGACACATTTAACGACATTTATCTCTGAATATCCCACCTGGATGACGGAGGTGGCTAAGAGCGTGCGCGGACTCAGCCCCTGGATCAGAAGGGTTGCGGGTTCGCGTCCTGCATTGGGCATGGCTGTTTGTCTCTTAAATTTTTGGTTCTCCGGGAGACGCCGTGTCATTGTCTCCCACATAGCCAAGAACTAATGGAATCGAGCCGCGGAAGCTTACGTGAGCCTGTTTGTTTCTTGCCTCTCATATGTGTGTTGTCACGGAGGGCCTCGCCTTCTGCTGCCCCCAGATCAAAGGAGCCCGCAAGTGTGTTGGTGTCTAGTGTGTGTGTTTGAATATGCGTCCCATCGGAACGTAAAGGGTAACCGGCAGTTAGCTTGATAAATGCCCTACGAAAAAATCTCTGATTACTATGTAATTTCTTAAGCACCTGTGTTCGCTATGTACACGAGATCTGTATATTTATGTGATTGTCCAAGATTATTATTTAATTTTTAGAAGTTTACACTTATTTAGGACACTAACAATTCAAGAAAAAAATACTCTTCTTGTAGGGCTGTTTATTCACAATGTTTCCAAGACGGGTGTACCTTCATCAACGCAACATTGAAGACTACGAATTAAAGAGTGAAATAAGCAAGTAAATTCGAGTTTTGGTGAACAGTTCGACTGCATTAATAACAATAATAAAAATGCTAATTTTCTCGGGCTCTTTATAAAAAAGTGCTCTTTATAATAAATGTAACATACATTTATTATAAAATAATAAGAAATAGATTGGATGGAAGAAAATTTACAAATGTAATTTAGTCATTACAGTTTTTAAAGACGTTTACAATTTATTTATCAGTTTTAAAATACAAGAATATCTTAAATTTCCAAGTTTTTCTTTAGGCAGTGCCTCGGGATGTCGGGATGTCTTAGGGCTCGAGTCTCGACGGTGGCAGGATTTTCCACATTAATTACAGAGCTTGGTGGAATTCAACAATCGCAGGAGTATTCGGGCCGGCTGCTCTGATCGGTAGTTTTCCGTGGTTTCTCCGATCCACACCAGGCGAATGCAGGAGCAGTACCCTAACAAACGGGCCACGGACAGAGTGCGAACTTTCCTTCCTCTTTCTTGTGCTAACCTCACCCCTCACACACACTTACATGCAATACACTACCATTCATGGCGAACGACCTTAGTCGGTCGGGAGCTTAGAGCTTGTCTCGGCTGGGGCGGAGCCACGCTGGTGAAAGATACCTGACCGGGGAAATCCTGGCAAGTCGACGGGTAGGTCGGCACCAGATCTCGGCATCCAACTGGGGAATATCACCGCTTCCTCTCACTGTAAATCATGCCTACTCTAACGAGACTAATGACTTTAGTGATTCCAGGGGCGCCATATGCTAATCAATCAATAATAAAAAAAAAATAGGGCGTGATAATATCATTGAAAATAAGACATGACTTAAGCAATTTATATATTTATGGTTTTAGAAATGCATACACATTTCACCACGAAACTCTCCTCACTGAATATTTTGTGGCATGACTTCTAGGCTGTCCGAGTGGCGGCATGTTGTTGGCAGATAGGCCGACGTTTCGCCTGTCATATCGCAGGCTTCTTCACGGTAGTGATTCCTCACCCGGACAGCCTAGAAGTCACGAACTCGAGCCGCGGAAGCCTACGTGTACATATTCTGTGGCATGTTTAAACATTCTGTGTGTGAATTCAGAATGTGTAGAAATGCATCGCTTTAAACGTTTATGAATTCGTGTCGTAACTCACAAGAAAATATAAGTGGGTGTACTAAATTAAAGGGCTTCCATTGTTTTGATGGTCGTTTTGTGATGAAAACTTCCAGGCTACAGCACTTAACTCTGCTGAAAAGACGCGTCTCGACTTAGTCTGAAATAAAACTAAGCCACGAAGCGTGGAAAATTGGTTAACGCTGTGAATCAGAGCGTTAGCTTGGACGAAAAGAGCACTGTTTGCAAACAAAGGACCAGTCATAGATTGTTATTGGGAAACAACTTCTCGTGAATTTGGAAGAATTTGGTAACTTAAAGTTTGTTGTAACTAAAATTACTTCCACCAAAGATAATGTTTTCAGAAACCCTATTAACTATTTCCTCATTCACTTTAGAAGCTATTATTATTTAAACCTAAAAAATGTAATAAAATGTGAAACTAAATAATGTTGTCCGAAGAAGCCTCTGTCTCTCTCTTTCTGTCTCCGTGTCCCTCTGTCTGTCTGCCTCTGGCTAACATACCCTTACCATTTAACGTCATTGGATTGATATTTCACGGCTGTACATACTTGATTTTTTAGTTCTTGTGAACGTGTGTGTGCTGAATATTGACTCTGCAGATTAAAAAAAAAAAAACATTTGTGCTCTGTACATCAATGGCGAAGTGAAAATCGTTGCTGTAAAATATTTGTAATAATTAATGTAACAAAATTTTACACAGCAGTGTCTTCCACCATTATATGTGGTCATTCAATCATTATGAATTGAGATGGCTCAGGGTTGATGTCACTGCAGTGCTTCTGAACGGGAGGTCGTGCAATTCGTGTACCGATGGTGGCACGATTTTCGATAGTAGCTAGGTAGCTTGGTCGAATTCTGCCGCTGATGCTCACCCTCAAAGTAGCAAACGGGACGAGACACGTTCGGGTGTGGAGTGTAGAGGTTTGAAAAATATAATTAGCAGATCGACCATCACCCCCATGGCTAATTGTGAAGAAAGGCGACGCATCATCGTCGCTGCGTGTCCTCAACAAACCACATCTAGCAGTGTCATGATTCCCACTTTTTTCCTGAAACGCGCGGCTGGTTTTTTGTCCTCCTCCGCCACCAGCAACATCACTGCCTCCTCCTACTCCTCCTCTTTCGCCGCCGCCGTCGCCACCTTATTCTCCGGCGCCAACTCATCTGGCGTCGCCGCTGCCTCCTCTTGATCCTCGTTGTCCTTCTCCGCCGACAGTACTGCCGTCTGTTGCACCTCCTCCCATGACTCCGCTGAAGCATCCCCTCCTCCGCTTCCTCGTCTTCAACCGTCAACGCCTCCGCCTCCGTCTCCTTTGTCTCCTCCGCCACCAACCCCTCTGTCGCCGTTGCCACCACCTTCTTCTCCGCATCTGCCAGCGTCTTCTGCTCCGTCGCCCCCCAACGGTTCCGCTTCGACCCCCGCCAACGCCAGTGCCTACGGCGCAGCCGTCGCCTTCTCCTCCGTCGTCGGCCACGCTTCTGCCTTCGTCTCCTCTTCCTCCTCCTCCTCCGTCTGTCGCCACTTCGTCTCTTCGTCCGCCTTCGCCTCTAGCTACTCCACCGTCGCCGCCGCTGTCGCCACCTTCATCATCGCCTCGATTTTCGCCTCTGCCGCCGTCTCCCCCTCCGTCCTCCATCTCCACCGCCCCCACCATTTCTAAGTGCTTCGTCGCCGCCTTACCCTCCGCCTCGTTCTCCACTTCTGCCGCCGTCTCCTCCGACCCCTGCGTCGCAAACAACGCTTCCGCCCTCGTATCTTCTTCTACCTCCTCCTCCTCCTTCTCCACCGCCGCTGCCACCTTCTTCCTCGCTTAGTTTCTCGCCTCGGCCGCCGACTCCTCCTCCTCCATCTCCACCGCACCCGCCAACGCCAAGTGTTTCGTCGCCACCATCTCCGCCCCGTTCTCCACTTCTGCCGCCGTCTCCTCCGTTGCAGACAACGCTTCCGCCCTCGTCTCTTCTTCTTCCTCCTCCTCCTCCTCCTCCTCCTCCTCCTCCTCCTCCTCCTCCTCCACCTGCGCCGCCGAGCGCACGCACGCTATCGCTCGTTAGCTTCCGCCGGCGTGAGAAGTGCGCGCCGCCTAGCGGTGCGCAGTAATTAAGACGCAGATTCCCCGCCCGCACGCCCGCCCGCGGAACCTGCCCTGGAAATCCGAAAGGGAACACAAAAAGATTCCATCGCCGGAGAGGTCGGCAAATCTGGGTTTAATTTCAATCGGCGGCGTGACCTGGGGAGAATAGTAGCTAAACCCATTTTCTACTTGCTATGGGGAAAGAAAATTACATTAAAAATGACTGCTTGAATGATATTTTAAAAAAGGTGTGTGGTTAGTGATTTATCTTTGAGGATGATCTTGTCTCCTTTTAGAACATGTTATATCGGACTAAACGGTAGCTCTGTTCTTGATATTGAAGTGCGTGTCCTTGTTTCCCTGACGAGAATTTGAAAGGGAAGACAAATGGATTACCCCTGATAGAGGTCGTCTCGGAAGAAGTGGGCGTCTAGTTTGATGAAGCAGCCGGATGATTAAGGCGGAGTTGTGTGGGGATCCACACTCTCCTCATTACATAATGTGGAAAGATAAAATATATACATAATTAATATAAATAAACTTTCGAAATGCTGTTTCGAAAAAATATTAATGTGGAGAAATTACTTCAATGGTAGAGCTTTATTTTATTAAAACACGATTGTTCTCTTACGACCCTGTCATTACGATAGTCCAAGAACATAAAGATTATTTTTCACTAGAAATAGAGGTTTTGAATAAGTATTGGTGTTTGATTTCAAACAATGAATGACGAGGTGGGTGTTCATGTGTGGTTGGGGGACGTGAGAACACAACCATGCCTCAGCCACAGCCACAGCCATAGCTTACGCCAGCCAGGAATCCGCAGTCTTGGACTCCGTGCGCCGCCTGGCTGTTCCAAGCCCCTGCGCCCACGAGACACAAAATATAAGTTAATGTTAATAAAGGGCGTGTTTCTACTATTCCATTCGTTTCACATACGGGTATTTCCATAAGATTACTTTATCTCTTCCGCTTTCATAGTCTTCCTACTATTAAAACATTGAAGATGAAGAGTTTTTACCTTAATGAAATCTGTTTCTTAAAGGTAGTTTTTGAAATAAGGTCACGTACAATTTTTCGAAAATTTGAATACTTTTCGCCCAATTTTGCGTGAAATTAAGGGCGAGAAAGTAGCACTGTTTTAGTACTAATTTTGCAAAACAACATTCCGAATGTTGTTTTGAAATGAACATTTACTCTTCACTGCTTTGATCCCTTTAAAAGTTGAACGACGTTTTTACGACGAAAATGTCGGACATGAAGTAGATGATCACTTTATGATTATGTTTTTACTATTCTCTCTTACAATAGGGTAGCTTTCTTGGGATGCGTCATTGACTGTTGGTTGAAAAATGTGTTTGAAGCGGGTAATCTTTGGATGTAATGCACAGCCACATGTTTAAGAAGTTAACTTGAATGTGTTCCTTGGATATCGTGAAACGTCGATATAGTTTCATTTTATTTCGTTACTGATGTGCTATGTAAATTATGTAGTTTAGACGTCCGTTTATGGAGAAATGTAAAAGTAGGATATTTTGTGTTGTAGAATTTTTTTTATATCCGCGATTTAAACTATTATAAATTTTGCATTTTTATTGGATTCTGTTCGCGAACAATATTTTACGAGTTGACATGATAGCGGGAACAATTGTATTGTAGATTAAATTGAAACCATAAACTTAAGCCTACATTTTCGAAATATAATTGTTTTTATTTAATTTGGAACAATTGTCCAATTGTCTCTTCTCATTTATATTCGTCTACTCACACCTTTCAGGAACTACATACTTCTTACAGAAACATTATTACAAAACAAATTTTGAATAAAAAACAAAACTAAAACAACATTCAGCGGACAAAATATTGGTAATTTTGAGAATTTCATACTATATAAAATTACCTACTACATAATGTTCCTAAATTTTGAAAATCTGTCATTGAATTTTGTTTTATTATTTACTTAAATGATGTGACCTCTGACGATAGGAATCACACAGCAGAAGATTATTAAATAAAAATGGCATAGTTTTCTCATCCGGGTTTGTATGCAATACAGTGAGAGAAATATTTATTCCGGCATTACTGAGTATAAAATTGAATTTTGTTCCCTCTTTAATTCCGCTAGCGTTGTTTTGACAAAAACACTTTATTGCTTCTGCAACGTGTAAATACTCCGCGACAAACAACGTTCCTTTCTCTGGTACTGGAAAGTACCGCGTGTAATCGTTATTTTGAGCGCACCTTGCACTCGGCGAGAAGTGAGTCATCGTTCGTGATTTAGCTTTTTGCGTTCGCTTGTTTCCCAATTTGTTTCTCTCAGACACTTTTTCTTTTCCCGTGAGAAAAGGAAGCGTATGAGCGTGCGAGCTGCCAGATGAAATCAGGCCGCGAAGCGTCGTCAGCGCAACTGGAGATGTGCGGTTAAGTAGGGAACGAGAGTTTCTCCTGATAATACACACATTTCTTCTTCTGAGGGCTTTTATCCAGCCGACAGCCGGTTACCTTACATCCCAATGGGACGCATATTCGACTATACTCTAAACACAAACACGTGCGGGCTGACCTGGGATCAGCAGAACTCAACAGTTTACCTTAACACCAAAATGGTAACGATAATTCCAATAAGACCTTTGTTTAATTTTTTTTATATTAAGTTATTAAAGGTGTACATAAAGCCACATTCACCAAACGTGTACTATTTTTGGTTAACATTAATTTTCTTTTACCATTCCACGAGACTTCATCGATTGGATGGAAGATGGAAGGAAGATGGAGTGTATAGTCTGTGTATACGTCGTTTATCATCTGTGTTTGAATTTCATCACAGAGTGGAGAGGAGGTTTAGTAGAGCGAGCCCTTTTTATATTGCTGCTTCTTCCGTTTTCTTCTTTCCATTTCTCTCCACTCGCTCTTGACGCCAGTTTAATTGCTGATGGGCAAGCAAATGCGAGAAGGAAAATAAAGAGACGGAAGGGGAATATAACCGCCTCGGCGTGAGAAGTGAGAAAAGAGGTGACTGTGACGAAAGAAAAAAAGGCTGGGCAGGTCAGGAGATGACGAGCAAGAATCTAGACATAGGCAACGGAGCACTGCGTAAAAATTGTATCGGTAAACGCATGTAAGTTCGATTTATTGGTGTTTGATTGAGGGCCGTTTGTGTCGTGAATGTTTTTTCCCGGAGGGTTGCGGTGATCGTCCCCACTCGGAGGTAAGATCCGGCGCCGACCCACATACCTGCTTACGGGGTATTTCCCCCTTCAGGTATCTCCCACCGGCGGCGCACCGCCGCGCCCCAGCCGGGACAAACTCTAAGCTCCTAACCGGTCTCCTGGTGCGTGTGGTAGTGTAGTGCATGTAAGTGTGTGTGTAAAGGATGAGGATAGGACAAGGATTAGGTCGGAAAGATCGCGCGCGATCCGTGACCCGTTTGTTAGGGTACTTCTCCGGGATTCACCTGGAGTTGAACGTAGAAACCACGGGAAACTACCGATCAGAGCAACCGGCAACTGGAATTGTCCCCCAGACAGCTGTAGCTATAGTGTAGAAAACTCGCCACCGTTGAGTTTCGAACCCTAGGACCTCGTTATGAGCGTCAACGGCAGCCCTGCTGCTGAGCTCTCTCAGCTGTCTTACAGATTGAACATGGATTTTCGACGGAGTATGTTAATAGAGTGTGTTGTTGATAGAGACAATAACGTAGTGAGCATTGAGAAGGGCAAAGATGCTATAGTCGAAGCGAGAGTAATATTTATCAAACAGAAGGTAAACACGTGGTGAAAATTCCAAAGCTAGTTGTGCAGATCTATTTTCATGTATTCTGAGCGATTCTATTGCCCCCCCCCCCGGGTGAAACCGCACAATCTGAGGATTGGCATTCTAGTTGGATACATTGCAAAATTTAAATTTATCATTACAAATGTTCGGTTTAGAGTCAGTAGTTCAGAATTTACTCGAAATATGACTCGGTTTGTTACTTCCCCAAGCCCATAAGTATCAACAAGATAAACTACTTTTTCCCCAAAATTGGGATAATCACATTTACGGATAGCGGGAGGGTTGCTCTGGCATGTAAGGCGTGTCATCTTGTTACTGTCCCAAGTCTTTAAATTCATTAGACATCTCAAAGAAGGGAAATTCAGTTCCTGGGATTATAATTAAGGTGGTATGTTCGTTAGAACGACTACGGTGAAGTACTCTCCAAAAATACTTCATATGAAAATAAAATCTGTGTTCTTTAAGATGGTAAAAAACAAATTGGCCCTTATCGACCTATTTCGTTAATGAAAGAAGTTTATATTAGTACACGCTCTTGTGGAAAAAAATAGTGGACTTAGGGTTTTTAAGTTATGGAGAAGATATACAGTGAAATCACTTTTTCTTTTATTCAATACGTAGTAAATTGTTTTAGGAATCAGTTAGAAATTAATGTAACATAACTCACCGGGCATTCGTAGCAGTAACTGATAAATAACTGCTGCGAAATTCAACACAACTGGATGTATTGGCACTTGCGCTAGATGATAAGCTGTAAAAATCATTTTAATGTCACCATTGATTCTCTTTGGGTACGAGATAAAATGACCCTAACTTAAAATTTTCTACCACACACAAACACAAACTATCTGATGATAATTCACCTTCAATGTAGACAATGTGGATTGATATTTAAAGGAGAAAGAGAGATAAAGTATGGACACCAAAGTCAACCTAACCTAACCTAACGAACATACGTTCGTGGAATTGAGGTTTTCTTTGCCGATCTTGCTCGATCTCCTCTATGGCGCTGCTCTGGCAGTGCCTAAAGGGCTCGGGAGTGTTTTTCAAACGAACACAAGCCAGGGAAATTTGCGCCTTGCTGGCGAAACGGAGTGAAGGTGGGGGAGAGATGGCGCTTTTTCCAGCGAAGCATTTTCGTCGTCTTCATTCGTCTTCAGTCAACGCCCAAGAACCTTTCTCTGGGCGCCCTGGAGGCAGAGAAAATATTTTCTGGAAATTGTGCTGGAGGCGCTCCCATATGTCTTCTCCGCAATTTAATTAACTGATCCCTTGCGAACCTGAATACATCTTCTGAAGAATAAAAACGTCTTTGAGAAAACAACCATGCGTCTTAGACCGTTGTGAAATTTTAATATAAGAATGTTTAGAAACCAACGTTCATAACGGGTTTTATAAGCGAAAATGCTTTTAGATAAACTGAACTAAATGGAAAGGGCCTGTGTTTAATCGTATGAGATACGACAAGAAAGTACTTGTGATTTACATTTCAGAAATTCTTCCAAGAGAAGTTCAAATGTACAAAACAAAAAGTATCATGAAAGTGCTTGATGCTCAGGCTTAATCAGAACCGTAAATACCATGATCAAGAATGCATTAAAATTGCTGGAAAACAGATATAACGTAATGAAAATAAATTTAAAAAAAATGAATTTTACTTATGAATTCGTTGAGTATTGGGATAATTGTTGCAATAATGAGTTTGTGACATTTAGGTAGGAGGAAATTAAGGTTTTCATAGAAAATTCGAAATTCGAAATATGGGTAAGGGACATACTTAAAGTATTTTTATAGAAATAGCTTTATTTGTATCCCCTCTGTCATCATACTCTTTTTGCCTTTTCTGGATAAACCTTTCACGATGACCTAGTGAGGTGGTATTTTAATTGCTTAAAATTATCTTGCGGTCTGCATAGATAACGTGTACATAAACGAATGTGCATTGCCATACGTGAGCTGAAACAATACTAAATGGTACATTCCCTCCGCTCCCTGTCCCTGTCGCTCAAAAATTTCTCAGCGACCGTGCGCGTGAAAACACAACGTTATGAAAATTCGCGGTTCTGGGACGTATTTTCCCCCCAAATGTTCTACTGTTTCCTGTGTTCTCTATTCGAGTTCCCTAGACCTGAATCATCTACCGCTTGTTTATGTGTGTGGGATGGGGATCGCCGACTTAAGTGGCTCAGGGCGCCAGTTGATCAGGGCATCTTGATAAATTTTGTAGTTCGTCAGACGGGTGGTACTGGTATCGTGTCCTGACGGTGCAGGCGTCATACGATGCGTGGGCTAGGGTTTCAACACTAGCTACATAGTTCGGTCGAATTCAGCCGGTCTGGGATAGAATTCTAGCCGCCAGCTGCTCTGATCGGTAGTTTCTGTGGTTTCTCCGACCAACACCAGGCGAATGCCGGAGCAGTACTCTAACAAACGGGCTGGGGACCGCGCGCGATCTTTCCTTCCTCATCTTTGTTCTATCCTCCCCCTTACTCCACACGTACTCTCACAGACACTACACTACCACCCATGTGGGGGGGGCAGTGTGTGAGATGTGTAGGTCGGCGCCGGATGTCACCATCCCCGCCTCCTCCCTACACTACACATACGGGAGCAATGTCCTTCGCCGTTGACGCGTGCAGAATCACAAGCTATCAATGGCTCGGGAGCAGGTAGCGGAACGTTCAGAACATCCAGAGAATGTGGTTCTTAGTTATCCGGGATGAGGCGCATCACAGAGCTGACGTTTCGGCCATGTTGACGCCTTCTTCAGAGCTATGCTCTTGCCGAATCAAACGACTCCGGCCGCAGAAGCCTACGAATCCATCCGTGTGTTTGTGTGTGCGTGTATGCTGCGGCGAGGGGAGCGGAGAGGGGAGGGGCGGGGGGCGGGCAGTGCGTGCCGCGGAGGGGCGGGGCGCGCGCGTCGGCCGGATGTGCGCTGCGTGTGCGGGTTCGTCGCACGCACGCACGCACATTGGGGCAAGGTCCCGAAAAGGTGGCCAAAATATGGAAACGTTATCCCAATTTAATGAAATTTTGTGTACAATGGTTTTGGAACACGGTGCATAAGAATTCAATGTCAAAATTGCAACAATAAGTCACAAAATGGTGGATTAAAAATTGACAATCGACTGTTTAAAAATTGAAATTTTTTTGCAGGAAATGCAGAAAACCAGCTTGCTTTGACATTTCTTTAGCTAATTAGTAGAGAATGAAATTTTTACATATTTCGTTCTGGAACTCTGTCGAACTTAAAACTGTTTTCCTGTTAAAAAAAACAACAAATTGATTGTCTTATTTTGTTGGAACATTAATTATTAATTATTTTTAATACGTGTTTTAAGTATTTGTAATACATGTAAACATTGTACGCACCATTTTCGTCCATTTTGAATGATGAAAATGGTTCAAAACCGACAAAACAGCTGCTCCCTCAACGGCCACGTTTCCAGTGCTATAACGCCTGGGAACTTTTCTAACCGTGGCATTAGACGCTCTGGAAACCAATGTACCGAACTCCTTCCTAAAAATTCCCTAAACAAAACCTTTTTCTTGGACTTTTGGCCAGCTTTTTGAGCCGCTGCCCCACCGCGCCAGGCGAAGCGTGTTTGTGTGCCGCCGAAACTTCTCCGCGTGCGGTTCGCTTGCGGGGCATCCGCTCACGCAGGATTTCTCCGGGGGCTGCCCTCCCGGACTCCTCGGCCGGAGGACTGCTCACTTTAATGCGCGTGCGTGACGACGTTTTGGGAGCCGCCCGTGTGTTCGCGATTCCGTTAAAGGTGTCTTACGCCTAGGTTTTGAAACGTGTATTCCTTCGATCCGATTTGACTGCATAGTGTTTATTAACGATGCTTATGACGCTCAATGAAGCTTTCATTGATTAAACATGCTGCTAATTTTACTAAGACCGTTAATTTTATTGAATTGTTTTGTCTAATTGTTGATAATAGTAATAATAACAATAACAATAATAATAACAGTAATAACAGTAATAAAAATGTTATACCGGAATTTTAAACAACTTTTCCTTACAAGAAATCATTCTTCAAATGACATTTCATTGGGCAACATATTTTCCACTTATGGCATGTTATGATTGCGTCATCATCACACATTCAGCCAATCCCAGCAAGAGAATCGTGATAAGGTAGCGCAAAACCGAGCAGCCGGCGATAGTTTTTTAGAACAGATGGCAAATACCCGTCTCGTCACTATGAAGTTGTTTCCAAAAATTAACTTTGATTCTCCAATATATATATATATATATATATATATATATATATATATATATATATATATATATATTCTAACCGCCTCTTTACCACACACAACTGTATACCTTCTGCACACACAGCCGCATGCACCGTAAACGGGTTGTTAAGATATTATGCTCGTGAAGCGAGCTTAGAATCTCAGGAAGCAGGATCTTTGGGGTACGAGAAAGGTCTGAACCCTTGACACAATAAAAGTCACACAAATCACACATAAACGAGCATATAATTCACTCAAAAATTCTGTGGCTTGAATTGATCACAACGAAAAACAAATCACACATAGAATTACACTTCCAAAAAAAATGAGCAATAAATACACATAAGCAGCTTTTATAGCCTATCCAACAAATGAACACTTAATTCTGTTCAGAACTAATTTTCTGAAGTAATTTCTCTGACCAGTACTGGGAATTCCCTTTGAAAATTCACTACGTCTAAATTTAAATTATTCTAATTACAATTGCATGTGAAACTAAACCTAATTTACAATCTCTTGCCTTTTCAAAATTACATACAATAATTAACCTGTGGGCAAGCGCACTACTCTCAATTTATCTTTAAATTATAAGTGCTGGTAACAGAATAATGACTGCTGCAATACAATGGTTCAAGGCAAGCAATAACGCATTAAATCTCCCACTCCCAAGCTACAAATTATTAACACCCGTGTCCTCAAATTTTAACACTTCTGAAACTGTTCTTTCCCTGCCGACGTGAACTTGACCTAATTTCGTAGTTCTACAGGTTACCTCGAAACTGTCCGTCTTTCAACCTTGAAACAGCGTGCTGCGTTCCGCACCGCGTTGCTCGATTCCGAAGTTCTGCGTTGCCTTCGCTGCCCTCTTGCGTCCTTTCCTCAGTCGTCGTCTTCTTCCCGATCGCCTCGCGTATTCTTCCGTCTCCACTAATCGGTTTCTTCTCCTCCCACGGCTGCTACCGCCTTCGATTACGCCCAATTTGCAGAAAATGTCCCTTGCACTTCCCTAACTGCCAGTGCAAGTACTTCGCTCTTTCCTAACTTTACTCTGTTAATCAAGAACTTTCAGAGCTTTCCTGAGAACGGGCACACTTTTACTTCCCGCATTAGTAATAGAAGAATATTTCTCTAATTCCTGACTACTGCGCGGACGATTAGCTAGACGTCTTTTTGCAACGCCGTACACTCCTATCTAAACAGTCGTTGCGGCAATTTCTAACTAATCTGACGCTCTGATAAAATCTGCACACTTGCAAAGCGGTGCCTTACATGAAGAACTGCTGACCCGACGCGTGCTAGCAGAAGAGAGATGTTGACTCCAGGCGAGGTGGCGACAAAAGAGAGCTCTCGCTTCCGCGTTTGCGTATTTATTGGCGCAGGCTGGGGAAATTCGGCGTGGTGGGGATCATTTCTCCCACTTGTGCCTTCCACCAGCAAAAACGTGGCTTGATAGTTCGCGGCGACTAGTGCGAGCAACGGATACCAGGCTGCGCGTTTTGCTACTATTGTTTTCGGCCGCTCTTCTCGCTGCTTGTAAATGTTTATGCCGGCGAAACTGTGGTGTTATGGGGTTGTATAATCCCATTTCGCCACAATATATATATATATATATATATATATATATATATATATATATATTGTAACGAATATTGCATCACCTGCCGAAGTCGCTGCGCGTGGATTGCGTCATCTGCCGCCGTCCCTTCCCTTCCCCCGAACTAGACGGTTCCGGACTATTCGCGAGCCGCGGGGAAACGCCGTGAAAGAGCCAGGTGCCTGGAGACAAGCGCCGGGCAGGTATAAATGCGCCGGCCGCGGCGGCCGCGAGTTAGTTAACAGTTTTAGCAGGAGTCAGTCAGTTTTAGCAGAAGTCAGTAGTGAGCAGTAAGACGTCAGTCCGTCAGTGTGTCCGAAGTGGAAGCTGTGCTGGGAAGTGTGCACTGCGGTGAAGAGTGGTGCAGTGGTTGAACAGCAGTCAGCAGTCTGAAGTCTGCAGTGGAAGCTGAGCTGTGAAGGGTGCATCGCGGTAAGCAGTGGTGCAGTGGGGAAACAGCAGTCAGCAGTTTGAAGTCTGCAGTGGAAGCTGAGCTGTGAAGTGGGCATCGCGGTAAACAGCAGTGCAGTGGACCCTGGTGTGCGCAGTGAAGTGTGGTCTGCGCAAGGAATTGTGGTCTGCGCAGGGGAATTGTGGTCTGTGCAGGGAATTGGGGTCAAGTGCAGTGGACCGTGGACAGTGCATGGACTGACTGATACTGTAGAAGAAGAGAACTGTTTACATAAATAGTGTGTAAGAAGTGAACTGTGTAAATAAATCAAGAGGACGGAGTCGTGTGTAACAGTGTAAATAATTAAGTGTAATATATCTGTAAATAGACCAAGTAGATTTTAGTGTATAATTGTACTCGAATAAAACGTAATTGTTGTAAATATTGAGTTGGTTTTAATTCACCACGAGAAACGTTACAATATATATATATATATATATATATATATATATATATATATATATATATATATAATGCTACGAGTATTATAGAAAATAATAACATATGTAACTCGTTTATAATGTTCCTTTTATGTATTCGTGCAAATGTGAAAGTTCCTAACTCCGTCGCTCGTTTACAATACATGTTTTCATACAACAAAGTTTAACATTGTAAACTAGTCGTAAAATATACTGTTAGATTTGTGAGTCGAAGTTACTGATTCCAACGCTTTTCCAGACTACTGCATACTTTGATACGACAGTTGGGCTTTCCGACAACGGATGGGTGTGCGTCGTCCGTTGAATATCGTCCACGTCCTCCGTCGCCGTCGCGTCCGCCCTCCGCCCGCCGCCTCTGCACATCGTGCGTTCGCATTCGCCGCACGCGGCGCGGCGGCTCAGGGCCGCGGGGCGCTGGGCGGCGTCTCCCGGCACACTGCGCGTCGACATAGCGCGCATAGCTGCGAGTCGTCGCGGGCGCGCGGCCTCGACTCGCCCGGATAGCGGTTCGCCAGTAATTGCGCTTCTCGGCGAGGCGCGGGATTAAAAACTGCGCGCCCGCCCCGCCGCGCCCCGCCGCGCTCCGCCGCGCTCCGCCGCGCCCCGCCGCGCCCCGCGTAAGGTTGCCGCCCGCACGGCCCCGCGCCGGATGCGGACATCCTGCGCTGCGCTGGGCTGCGGTCACCCGAGCCATCAGTCTCTCTCGCCAGCCGCGTGGACCGACTCGCTTAGCTCACAGCTTAGTTGTCTCTGACAGGGAGGTCCACAGTCAGATTACCGACGGTGCCGGCGTGTTGACGCCAACTAGATATATTTGAATTTTACTGTAGTGGCCGATGACATTAGGTCATTGTAACACCTCCTGCTTTGGAAAGTGAATATTTTTAATTAATACACGAACGTTCTTCCGAACGCGGTTCGTAGCCTCATAAATGTGATTACTACTGTTAAAAATATTCACATTTTAAGGCAGGTGTAACAATGACCTAATGTCATCGACCACGACGGAAGAATCCAAGTAGCTATTATGTCGAATTCGTTAGCTATCTGGAGGAGATCTGAGGTACAGTTCATGTGTTTTTTCTGATCGACATTATGCGAATGCCAGCACTATTCCTAACAAACGGGACACAAACCTCGCGCTATCTTCATTTTCTCTTCCTTGTCCTACCCTCACTACTTACTCTCTACACACGTACATTTACATGCCCTACACTTCCATACATGTCGGGAGACCCGTCTGGAGCTTATAGCGTGTCTCGAATGGGGCGGTGCACCGCAGTGGGAGATACTCGGTGGGAGAAACTTCCGCAAGCAGTCTTTTGAGTCGGCGCCGTATCTCCCCGTGAAGGAATGTAACACTCATTACACATACGGGGGTAATGACGAAAGCGCTTCATATTTGCGGAAACAATTGTTTTTTAACGTAATAACTAGAAGACAAAAATTAAGGAATAGAATGTTGTCTACACTAGAACTCACATTTACAGGCTTACATTTTGAAATAAGTTTGCTACTTAAGTAACTTTCATTTTGAAATGAATGCGCTAAAGATACTTCGAACGTGCTGCGAACATTACATTTTAAACTCTAATTCATAAAGCCTTACAGATATAATCTTGAGAAAGTTCCCAACAAGCGAGGCGGCAGCCATGTTCATTCATGTCACTACAGAGTTTCTATTACATTGCAGTACTCTGTTGGGACGCAATGAATTCTTTGCGGAGCGCGTACGACAAAGTAACACTTTTCAATCAATAAACAGTGAATATAAGAATTAGTTTCCATTCACGAACGCTGCAAGTGCATAATCAATCAATGAATCAATCAAGGCAATGTTGTATATATTAACAGTGCAATATGGAATGGGGAACTCGCGGAGGCGTGTAAAGTTGGAGGTTTGTAAAGACTGGCTTATTTGGGGAAAGTCGGATGGAGAGAGGGGTCGGTGGGGGAGGGGGTGACGGCAGGGACACGAGGAGGGAATCGAATGATTCATTGATTGTTAGCGATTTCGGGCGCGTCAACTACTAAGGTTATTAAGCCCGTAAGTGCCGTGCATGTTTTTGCTGTGGCCTTTCCTGGTCAGATCTGGCGCCGACCTACTGCCGGCAAGTGCGGTTTTCTCGCTACCAGGGCTCCGCCCCAGTCGTGCCCCACCGTGCCCCAGCCCTGCCCCAGCGCTAGCGGGGCTCCGCCCCAGCCGGGACAAGCTCCCGACCGATCTTCTAGGATGTGTAGTAGTGCAGAGCATGTTAGTGTACGTTTATGTAAGTAAGGGTGAGGATAGGACAAGCAAGAGGAAAGAACGATCGCGCGCGATCCCTGGCCCGTTTGTTAGGGTACTGCTCCGGCATTCTCCTGGTGTTGATGGGACAAACCACGGAAAACAACTGATCGGAGCAGCCGGCCGCTAGAACTCTCCACCAGACAGAGACTGAATTCGACCTAGCTGACGAAAACCCTACGACGTCCCGGACAGAGGAACTGCATTGACATCAGTTGATCCGGGAGAGGCGGGAATCGAACTGAGGTCTGCGGCGGGGACAGTGGCGATCTGGCCGGAGCATTGCTTTCGCCACCCGCGATGGTGGTGGCGGTTGCCCCGCGTACGGAGGCGGGGGGGGGGGGGAGGTTTGAGGAAAGTCGACGACGAAGAAGGGAAATGGTGGTGGCGGCAGTGCGATGAGTCGGGAGCAGAACAAGATCTGAAGCGGAGACACTGGCGACTCCACGTTGGCCGGCGGTCGGCCGGGATTTCATTCTGATCACTGGAATTTTGCGTAATTACATATTGACGTTCTTAAATTCGTAATATTGGCGAATAGTCGCCGTCCTTACATAATATCCAATATTTTAGTTACATATTTTTATATATTTAGTTCTACAGTACATATTTTACTATTTCTCTAAAGTATATTTATAATTTTATCTATCATCGCTATTACTCGAGATGAGATACGTGAAGATGCGGTCGGTTATTCTGACAGTTCGGCGGGCCTACTTCAGTTACTCTATGGCTGGAAGTGCGCCTTACCGATTACCTTCTTTGTGACCCACTGCTGCTTGGGTGCGATCCACTAATATTTCCTGAAGTCCGATAAAATAAAATGCATTATAATATTTGCTATTAAAATGTCATTACCACTTTAGCTGTAAGCAAGCAAATACAGTTTCTCTTTGTCATTATTTTTGGCACTCGTCACTTCAATATGAACACGTTTCATAATCGAAAGCATATTTGCAATCTGGATCCGAATCACGATTGACTGTTCGTTTACTAACATTTCATACACATTTTTTTCCATCATATCAATTTTCTGTTGTTGCGTGGCAGCTCATCCACTCTTGTTCATATCATGTGTTTCTGTGTCCAAACGTATTTGGGGAAGTAATGCAAGCAAGCACCGTAAGGTAGCTGCAAAAGCTACAGTGCTACCAGCGTTCTTCATTTTTCCCGGTTTAACAGTTGTGCATGTTAGGTTGCTGATCATGCCCGTGGTATTTTTCAATTGGTATTAATAGCCGTTATTACAATGCGAATGTTATTGCGATATCATATATTGAATAATAATTGGTAAGCTCATCTCCACCGTTTATTCCTGTGGCAATGTTTGTGAAGAGAGCTGTGCCGATGAAAGTGGCAAGATGGGTGAAAATGACGATGGTTGTGGCAAGGGTTGGGGCGATGGCTACGGCGGTGACGGCGGTTCTTGCTATGACTATGATAATAGCTATGTTGATAGCCCTGCGATGGATGTGGGGATATTCATGGCTATGCTTTTTGCGAAGTTTGTACAGAGAGACGTCGCTGAGAGCGTCAACGGATGTCACTGCAGTACCTCTAACCGGGAGGTCGTTGGCTCGAGTCCCGTCGGTGGCAGGATTTTCGACACTAGCTTGTGAGCTAGGTGAAATTCAGTCGCTGTCTGGAGGAGAATTGTGGTGGTCGGCGGCTCTGGTCCGTAGTTTTCCGTAGTTTCTCCGATCAACACCAGGCGAATGCTGGAGCACCACCCTAACCAATGGGGTGGGCCTGTTGGGAGCTTAGAGCGTGTTGCGGTTGGGATGGTGGCCCGTTGATGGGAGATTCCTAGTTAAGGGAAACTCCGCTAGGCGACGGTAGGTTGGCGCTGGCTCTCGCCATCCAGCGCGGAAAGATCACCGCCTCCTCCCACCCGAAAACTTGCACTGCACTTACGGGGCTAATGAATTTTCCGTTGACGCGCCCGATATTACTAACAAGCAATCAATCAAGCTGTTTGTAACTATGGTTTAGCGATAGAGCGATGCTTGTGGCGACAATGTGCTGGCTGTGTCCAAGTCTGCGCCGATGGGTGCGGCAGATGGGGGGGGGACTTCCTGCCCGAGGCGGCGACACAGTTGGCGCGGCGCCCAGCAGACGCCCCGGCCGCCCCTCACACCAGATGTGTGAAAGTGCCATTGCCTCTGCATCGCTCTTATCGAAAGATTGCCTGTACGGCAGTGCGAAGAGAAGATGCCAAAGCACTTGCGAGTTACAATCTGTCAAGATTTAACAAAATGTCAGTAGCTGCTCCAATGAAAAGTTGTCACGAAAACGGTTGTTGGTTATAAAATAGCCCGGGGAAATATATTAATTTGCTTCACTAGACAACGTATTGACAACGTATCTCCTATAATTTTCTAAATGAAAATGGTACTGTTTCACTCTTTGTATGTAAAATTGGCGAGGAAACGTGTGCACAAAACAATCAATAAGAATCATACGATGTTAGAATATACGAAATTACAACCTTTACAATGGTCTGGTTATGACTGGTCTGGTCTGTCGATTTGACAGTGGTTTCCGTAGGGAAAAAGAAACAGCAAGACATGCGTAGAATGAAGAAACTACAAACTTAGGAAAAAAAGAAATTGCAGGACACTTTTGGCGATTGTACACTTCAATAGTACTACTAGAGGACGAAAGCTGGTGTATTTGTGTAATGTGTGTCGTTTTAACAAATTAGTAATGGCTCCTGCGAATCAGAAGTCAAAAACGCTAAAAAGTATGTCGTCGCGTGTAACTGCACCAGTCTCCGCGACGGCCCCACCTGTCCCTTCGCGGAGCGTCTGGGGTCGGCGTGTGTGTGTGTGTGTGTGTTGCTGCCTCCCACGCAGACAGGAACCTCCGCGCTTAATCACGCGAGGGGTTAACGTTGGCAATTAGCCTCCCGCCAGACGCCACCCATCACTCGGCGTCGCCTCAATTAGCGGAGGAACGCAACCGCTTCTTGCCTCCGCGGCCTCCTTCCCCTTCCCTCACCCCCGCCCCTCCGACCTTGCCCTCTCAGGTCTGCCACCACCCACCGTCCCCGCCCACCACTCTCGCCCCCCCCCCCGTCCTCCGCCCCCGCCCCTGCCCCCGCTGCCACTCTGTGCCCCGCCCACTACCTCTCCACCGCCTTCGGCCCCCGCCCCCCCTGTTCCTCGCTGTCCCCAACCCGCTCCCCGTCCCCTGCCCGCCGCTCCCTGACCCCCGCCACGGCTTCGTACCCCCTCCCACCGGCGCCCGCTCCGCGCCTTTCCCCCGCCCCGCCCCCCGCTCCGTGCCCACCCACATTGTTCTGCCGACAGCGCCCGTCATTCTAGCAATTACCGGCCGAACGACCCAGCTACCTTTCTTCGCTGAAACCGCGTGCCTTCTCGGTAGAACCTACGAAAGGCAAAACGTATGGTTTAATTAGCACATTCGAAAACTGGAAACCGCTCCAAATTCAGTTGCATTAAGAATTTACTCGCAGCGTATAGATGTGTAAATATGACATTTCTTGTTGTTGTTCTCGCCTAATGGTCAGTATATTCTTGGTTTCTATACAGATAGATAGGAAGAAAACTAATATGTCTTGAACAGTGAATCATCTTCTCTCGATGGTTTGATTAGAGTCCATTTTTATTGATCTCTCCTGTGCCTCACCAGTATTTGTGTTCCTACCATCTGGCACCAGCGTCACTTGTTCCTTGTGTGAGAAAATAGCGGCAATCTTAAATATTAGTTCCCTCTATTCTCAACGAAACATGAAGGACTTCAAACCTTTTTCAACCTTTTAAACTATGATACCAATTGTGAAGCATTACTAGCGAGGATGAACATTCATGTTCCGTCCAGTAACTTGAGAATATACAATCAAATATTATTTGCAACTTCCACAGCGAGAACAAATCTTTATTTTTATTCACTTACATCGTAAGAAGAGATAAGCAATTAAGTCTTAAATGGAAATATCACTTTCTAATTATCAACTTATTTTCCAGAATAAACAAAAATTGTTGAGAGATTTTAATTAATATAGTTTAACAAATTTAAAACTGCACAGACTATGTTTGCTTCAGTGTCATGATTATACTGTATTTGGGATTTGCCAGTTCTTATAAATGAATAAAATGAAAATGAAAAGAAAAATGTTTGCTCCGAAAGTACTTGAAAATATACGAGAAAAGCTGTTTTATTTATCGTGCATGACACTTTTCAAAAGAATGACCTCTAGAAAACAGTAAAATGTGGTAACGAGATAAATGAGCTGAGTCGCAAGAACAATCGAAACTAAAGATGCACGAACCATTGTTTTGTATTGGGAATTGTTATTCCAATGAAGTGATGTTGCTCACTTCCTTGTGAATACGTTGATGCGCATGATGCAGTGGTGAATGGCGTTGGTGTGACACACTTTCATTTCACACTAATTGAAAATTTGATTTGAAAAGATACGATTATTTCTTCAAAATCTCTGGATTCGGGATATCATACATAAATAAGGCTCAGAAGTTGATTCTGTGCCAAAAGGAGATGTGAGCGTGCAATTATGCTCAAATATTTGTAAAATATGCCCCAGAACTGATAAAATGTGCTGTAACAGTTTTATTTATTTAAGAACAATTACTAAACTTTTAATTTTAACAGTTAATGTTGCATTTTTGCCTTTACTTAATATTCCAGTGATACTTTTTAAAGTAAAATATAATATTTCGTCTGTATTATCGCCGAAGGATAATTTCCAATATCACGAATTCTTTATCAAATATAAATTATCCCGTCATGTATAATCGGGGAAATCGTTTCCAAGAACTAGCACCATGATATCTACAAGAAGTTCCGACAAGTACTGCTGCAAGGACGAATGCCATTCCCACCATTTATCATGAATAGCATTTGTATTCAGATTTATGGGGTACACTTTTCGGTTTGAGGAAACAAATATGCATATTAATTGAAATTCCAGAGAAATATGCCAGATTCAAAACAAACAAGCAATACAATAAGAATGATAACTTAAATATGGTGGAAATATGATATATTAACGTAAAGTGCAGAAAATGTGTACTAATAAGGTATATAAAATCGCATTTTTGTTCCTTTCATTGTGTTACTTCATATCGTGGAAACGTTTAATGTTGGACAAATGAACCTGGCGTGCGTGTAGGGAAGGGATGTGTGGTCAAGTCTTTACATAATAATTTTCTTAGGTTATATCAATAAAAAAGTCAACTTTAAGCTACGCATGGGGGAGCCCTGCTGTGGCCGCAAATAACGTCAGCCATTGTAGGGATCGCGAAATTGAAGGTAGTGTGCTTACTAAAGCGGTCGTAAGAGAGCAGTTTTATTGTTTTATGATTGCAGTTGGAACCGCAAACGCAGTCGTTGCCGCAATCGCAGTTACTGTTGCAGACGCAGTCGTAGTTGCAGTCGTAGTTGCAGTCGTAGTTGCAGTCGTAGTGGCAGTCGTAGTGGCAGTCGTAGTGGCAGTCGTGGTGGCAGTCGTGGTGGCAGTCGTGGTGGCAGTCGTGGTGGCAGTCGTGGTGGCAGTCGTGGTGGCAGTCGTGGTGGCAGTCGTGGTGGCAGTCGTGGTGGCAGTCGTGGTGGCAGTCGTGGTGGCAGTCGTGGTGGCAGTCGTGGTGGCAGTCGTAGTGGCAGTCGTGGTGGCAGTCGTGGTGGCAGTCGTGGTGGCAGTCGTGGTGGCAGTCGTGGTGGCAGTCGTGGTGGCAGTCGTGGTGGCAGTCGTAGTGGCAGTCGTGGTGGCAGTCGTGGTGGCAGTCGTGGTGGCAGTCGTGGTGGCAGTCGTGGTGGCAGTCGTGGTGGCAGTCGTAGTGGCAGTCGTGGTGGCAGTCGTGGTGGCAGTCGTGGTGGCAGTCGTGGTGGCAGTCGTGGTGGCAGTCGTGGTGGCAGTCGTGGTGGCAGTCGTGGTGGCAGTCGTGGTGGCAGTCGTGGTGGCAGTCGTGGTGGCAGTCGTGGTGGCAGTCGTGGTGGCAGTCGTGGTGGCAGTCGTGGTGGCAGTCGTGGTGGCAGTCGTGGTGGCAGTCGTGGTGGCAGTCGTGGTGGCAGTCGTAGTGGCAGTCGTGGTGGCAGTCGTGGTGGCAGTCGTGGTGGCAGTCGTGGTGGCAGTCGTGGTGGCAGTCGTGGTGGCAGTCGTGGTGGCAGTCGTGGTGGCAGTCGTGGTGGCAGTCGTGGTGGCAGTCGTGGTGGCAGTCGTAGTGGCAGTCGTAGTGGCAGTCGTAGTGGCAGTCGTGGTGGCAGTCGTGGTGGCAGTCGTGGTGGCAGTCGTGGTGGCAGTCGTGGTGGCAGTCGTGGTGGCAGTCGTGGTGGCAGTCGTGGTGGCAGTCGTGGTGGCAGTCGTGGTGGCAGTCGTGGTGGCAGTCGTGGTGGCAGTCGTGGTGGCAGTCGTGGTGGCAGTCGTGGTGGCAGTCGTGGTGGCAGTCGTAGTTGGTCGCCGTACCCGTCGCCCTCACAATCGCAGACGCAGTCGCTTTCGCGCTCGGCGAAGCGGCGCGCGCCGCTTGGCGGGCAGCGGGACTCGAACGCGGGACTTTCCCGCCGGCCACCCCGCACAGTCATCCGCTTCGGACTTCACAGTGGCTCTTATCAATTGATTTTCGGAGCAAAAGTGGATTGATTGAAGATTGAAGCTGGAAGTTGCAAGATTGAAGAGCAAAAGTTCAGTTTTTCACTAACAGGTAGCCTTCGCGGTTGGGATTTCGAGTTTGCGGTCAGTTATTGTTTTTAATTTAAAATGGTGATTGCAAGTTGGCAACTCAAATGGCAAAAATATGTGGAGCATGTTTGCAGTTTTTTACAGTGTTCGATTCCAGGAACTATAGAAACTTTTGAAAAGTCTATAAATGTGTTATAGTACCGCTTTGTTAAGAGATAGTCCCATGCATAGCTGCCAGAACATTATTTTTCATCTTTACCCATAAATTTAGCTTGCTCTAAGTGAATTTTAGATGACGAAGATCATAGATAATATTCTGGGGCTCTCGTGTTTCTCTTTCCTCTGATCTCATCATTGTTCTAAATCATCGCTATTCATCACCATCACCTAACAATCGTGGCACACGGAAACATAAATATTGCTCTCTTCATTAAACTACCAGCTCAGATGTAGCTTCAGTCGTTTCGGCAACATGACGATCGGGGCGCTGACTGGAACCTGAATATCGTGTGTTCGACCTCGGGCTGCTGCCGGAAATATGCTTTATGAGTTGCTACTGGTCTCGACTTACCTGACTTACACGTATTGTTGGTCGTGGCTGCTCTGAAAAGGGGAGGGATGAAACCGTACGTGGTATCAGGTCATACCATGCGTAACGCAGTAAAACATATTGCGTTGGTTTTGAATTTATGATTTTACTAGGGAAAACGTTCCTTAAATTGAAACTTAACCTGTTGTTACATTAAATGTTGGGTTGCCTCCCTCAGGGCGCGTGCGCTAGGCGCGCAATGTTCTCGCCCGACGTGGCTGCAGGGACTTTCACGGTTGACTAATAATCTCAATAGGTGGCTCAGCGGGTCGCCAGTTGGAGAACCTTGTAAGAGAAGAATTCCTCCTTCCTCTCCTCCTTTCAGTAGCTTTCAAAACATAGATAATCTATTAACGAAAATCGATGTTTTTAATGTTGAACATCAATGCGTGGAAATATCGACGTTTTTGGTGTGACCAGAAGAGGTGGCTCAGTGCATTAACTCATGTCACTGCAGCGTCAGACGATCGGGAAATCCTCGGTTCGAGTCTCGAGTGGCATGATTGTCGACACTAAGCTTGTTAGCTACGTCGAATTTAGTCGCTGTCTGAAGAATTCTAACGGGCGTCTGCTCTGATCGGTAATTTTCCGTGGTTTCTCCTGTTAACACCAGCCGAATGCCGGCGCAGTACCCTGACAAATGCGCTACGGACAGCACGCAGTATTTTCTTCCTCTTCCTCGTCTTATTCTCAGTACTTACACCCACTTACACTAACATGCTCTATACAATCACACATGTCGGGAAACCAGTTGGGAGCTTAGAGCTTGTCCTGGCGGGGGAGATGTCCTGCTGGTGGGAGATACCTCGTTGCGGAAACGCTAGTGGACGGTAGGTCGGCGCCGGATCTCGCGATTCAACGACAGATCACAGTCACCTCCCGAGGGATACATGCACTGCACTAAAGAGACGCTTGACGACTGTAGTTGACGCGCCCGGAATCACTAACAAGCAACCAACCGTTTTGTTGTGGATGTGGCGTCTCTATACAGATCCACTGTGCGCTGCGAGGGTGATTCAGCCGCTGGCTCTTCACGCCGGTAGCTGGCCGCCCTCCCCGCCCCTCTTACCATTCCATACCCTTCGCTCCCACCAAGCCTCTGATCGCCCGGCGGGCGGGCGGGCGGGCGGGCGGACGCGGTCGCGGGCTTTCTCCGCTTGCTCAACGCGGCTCCCGTGCGCGGGTCGTCAACCCCGCTCCGCGGCGGACGGGGCGGTCAGAAGGGCGCCTAGGAAGAGCGGGCAGTTGGTGGATGGGCAACTCAGGCCGCGCACCTTCCACTTCAGAATGTCCTGGTTCAAACCGCGTTGTAGCCCTATGGAATGTACGATGTCCAAGCCGAAACGTGGGCGATTTTCTCCTTTGATATTCCCCTACATTGCTCATCTTCAGTCATCCGTCAATCCACCCTTTTCGGCTACAACCGGCTTAAGTGTTTAGAATCGGCGCCTATTAAAACAAAAATGAAAGGACAATGAACATAATTTTGTTTGTTCATAGATTTTAATATATTCCGAGTAAAACAAGATCTACGGTTGTTGACTCGTAAAACGGTTACAATCTCCTCGCCTTGTACAGCTGTGAGAGTCCACGATGTCCACTAGGTACTATTCAGACGCGATGTGTGTTTTGTATTTCGCAAAAACTGCCTGAACCTTTTTTTGGTATTCTAATCGCGATGTTATGCCGATTCATAGCGACTGATTTTGGGGAATTAACTGAACAAACGCTGTGATAAGTTTGCAGCGAAACTAAATGTCGATACTTCCCTTTCAGGGCAATGACATTTTGATGGTTGGTGGGCAATGACAGATGATTGTATGAACATAGGTGGGGGAAGGGTTGCATTTGCCTGCCTCGCGATAATTATGAGGAGATAACATCCAGGCTCTACACAGAGTTCCATTTAATCTGTTTTCCGGCCGCGATATTTAGGTCGGTTCATTTTCATTAATCTATTATGTTATACGAATATTATTAGCTTCAGAAGTATATTATTTTTTTAGTTTATTATGTTTTTAGTTTTATTTAGTTTTTGCGGATAAAAGAAAGAGAGGTAGTTGTGCAGTTCATTATTTCATCTCCTTCCTTTTCGCATGTTTACGTGCGAATGAGCGAGGGAAGGCGCCTGTGATCCACCAATGCAGTGACGCACTTGAGTCCGTTTAACGAAAGGTCGCAGCGTCTGGCAGCCTGACGCACGCGAGGCGCAATCGTCGCGCGCTGTCCCAGCGCTGTGAGCGGCTCGCAAAGCGAAGCGCAGATGGCGCGGAAGCGGACGCAGGCAAAGGCTGCGCTCCCGCTCCCACCCCGCCCCCGACCCCGTCCCCGCCCCTGGCCCCGCTTCCGTCCCTGCCTCCGACCCCGTCCCCGTCTGCGTCCCTGCCTCCGCCCCCGTCCCCGGTCCCGGCCCCGTTCCCGGCCCCGCCCCCGCCACCGGCCCCACCCCCGCCCCCGCCCCCGACCCTGCCCCCACCCCGTCCTTGAGGCCGACCCCGTGCCCGCCCCACTCTGCGCCTCCGCCACCTTCAACGCCACTCTCCGCCATTTCCACTGCCGTCGACCGGGAGAGATGGCTCAGAGCATCCACTGATGTCCCTGCAGTCCCACTGACCGGGGGACTCCGTGGTTTCTACCATCACTACCAGGTAAATGCCCGAGCGTTACCCTAACAAACGGGTCACGGACCGTGCGTGATATTTCCTTCCTTTTCCTTGTCCCTCATCCCTTACACACACACACACACACACACACACACACACACACACACACACATACAATACACTACCACACAAGCCGGGAGAGCGGTCGGGAGCCCCGCTGGAAGGAGATTCCTGGTAGGGGAAAACCCCGTTAGACGACGGTAGGTCGTGGCCGCATCTCGCCATCCAGCAGGGGAAGTTCACCGCCACATCCTGAGTAGAAATATACACTACACTTACGGGACTAATGATCTGCTTAGATGACGCGCGCGGAATCACTAACAATGAATCATCGTCGCCAGCGCCGACAGTCGCTACCTGTGGCGTTGTTCCGTTGGGCAGCCCGCGCCCTGGCCCCCGCGCCCTGGCCCCCGCGCCCTGGCCCCCGCGCCCTGGCCCCCGGCCCCCGCCAGCGCTCATTAGAGAGATTTTGCACACCGGCGGTTAAATATAAGTCGACCCGGCTATCGTCACGCGCGCGGAATCACTAACAATGAATCATGGGCGCCAGCGCCGACAGTCGCTACCTGTGGCGTTTGTTCCGTTGTGCAGCCCGCGCCCTGGCCCCCGCGCCCTGGCCCCCGCGCCCTGGCCCCCGCGCCCTGGCCCCCGCGCCGTGGCCCCCGCGCCCTGGCCCCCGCGCCCTGGCCCCCGCGCCCTGGCCCCCGCGCCCTGGCCCCCGCGCCCTGGCCCCCGCGCCCTGGCCCCCGCGCCCTGGCCCCCGCGCCCTGGCCTCCGCGCCCTGGCCCCCGCGCCCTGGCCCCCGCGCCCTGGCCCCCGCGCCCTGGCCCCCGCGCCCTGGCCCACGCCAGCGCTCATTAGAGAGCTTTTGCACACCGACGGTTAAATATAAGTCGACCCGGCTATCGTCGTGTGATACCTGGAACGCCAATTGCGCTCTCTGTAGTAGGGGCTCAGAAGGAACGCGAGGCTTCATGACGAGTACCGAATCGGTTGCCGGTTGTTCTTGTTTCGGGTTCTTAGAACTCTAAGAACGCGGACAAAAGCTGACTGCGGTTTTGCGCGTAACATGACTTAAGCCATTGAAGGAAGAGCTGGCTTCCAAGGTATGAGGATGGAAGCCAGTGAGGAGGAACATTGAAATTCTTCTGAATTCGCCAACGAGGAAGCATTGTAAAACGAGTAATTCAACGTTCCAAAATTTAAATATTGTAATTCCAGATCGATTTTGTTATAAAGTTTCGTGCATAATTAGATTTTCTACATCGTTCATATAAATATTCCCAAGAACACATGCTTCAATTAATTCCTCCATAGCACAGGGAGTAAAAACGAGTGAACACCTAGTCATATTTTGCAATTGTTTCTCGGTCTTGTGCCCGGAAACGGATGATTACGTTGTAAATAATCGAAGCACTCAATCGAAACCACAAGGTACAAAATGGAAAAACCGATAAACGAAATCGGAAAACCGCCTAACATATGAGTAACTTAATACTGTTTCTACCAGATGACCACACTTCATTCGTGTAACCGTAAGCGTTGTGCAAAACTGTTTGAACTTCACACAAGATTCGATGTTACGTTATTTATAACCATTAACATTAGCCATTTCGGTTAAGAGAAAAAACTCTCCATTGGCCGTGAGGAGAAAACGCGTTTTTGGAAATTTTATTCCTAATCAACATTCCCAAATGAGTTGACCGTCAAATTTGGTTTACCATAAATTGGTAGTAGGACTAGCTCTCTGGTGACATCTGGATATCTCACAACTCGAAAACCATCATCGACAGAATCTTTGTAATTTCTGCTCACCATTCAGTCAAGAAAGAACCATAATTGCATACGGAATTACTTTTCGCAGAGATTGAAGCATCTGATGGAAGGCAGGTTGACAAATTCTCTGCCAAGATGTATGTGTTGTTTTCTTAATATCCATTGTGTGCTAGGGATTGTGTGCTAATTTGATATTATTTGTGTGGAGCATTAGGTACATTCTTAGTAGCCGCTTCGTTTTCGATGTTCGTGATGCAGCTGTTGATTTAATTTAATATTTCATTTTAGAGTTGTCGATATTAGCTCTGAAACTCTAGAAAGTGAGTGGGATACAGTTGCAGTTAAGAAAAAAGTATCAAGTACCAGTTTAATACCAGGGTGAAAATAGTCGGATTTGGCATCCGACTGTCCGTAATTTATTTATTTATGAATAATCAATGTAATTTATAAGGATGCAGAAGAACGACTGAAAGCGGCTGCCCAATTACTGTATCTCGCTCCCAACTCCGACTCTCGCTGTGCCGTTTGAATGAGCACTTCTTTGCTGTCGGTCCGACGCTCATTTTAACACTTTGTTTCAAACAAATTATCTGAAAATAATAGTAAGAAACACGGTGTTTAATTGCACAGCCGGATACGATTAAAGGAAATTCCTCTTGGTACTTTGTGAAAGAGCAAATAATCATGGAGATTAAACTAGACTACTAATAAAATTATATACTATTGTGCTTTGCAATAAATGTCTTTCATTCAAACAATAGTCTCTTCCTGTGCACTTTTTCTTGAGCTCACCTCCTGCACGCCTTACATGGTACAGCTAATTAATGGTTCATTCTTTGTAGCTTGTCTGAAGTACAGAATAGAGCTTCCCATTTTATTCACACATTCTAATTATCCGTGAGGCAGCTACATTCATCTGAAGAGATTGTTGGCGTGAAGAGAACTGAAGAGAACAAAGATGTTGGCGTGATGAATAGATATGGGAAAAGATCTTTCCATAATCAGTACCATTTCTGACTAATTTCTTGTCAATTTGTTGTGAGAAAGTGTTACATATCCAAAATTATTTAGTTCAGAAATGGTCTTGTTTTAGCCTGTTAATTGTGTAAATTAGATGTGAGGTGTTAGAGTTTTGTTAATATTATTCTGCAATCTCCGTAGTGAGACCTGTTCCTACTGCAATGAAACTGATGAAAGAATTCCCATCACTGATTCGCGCATGAGTGCATTGCCGTCATTTTTTAGAACGAACGTTGTGCTGTTAGTGGGGGTGTTGGAAGTGTTGATGATTAAGACATTTCTGCCTTAAACAATAATCATGAAAATCAAAAATACACTTCTCCAGGTTGTCCTGAGGAAGGGTTCCGAATTTGGACTCCGATAAGAAGCTTTAACGCAATGCTATCCAAAATGCGAAGTGCTCGTCACTGGCGTAGCATAGTGTGTGTGTATGTGGGAAGGATTTCACAATAAATAATAATTTATAATATTTTTGTTAAAATTTGAATTTTTTTCATTTTATATTTTTTGTTAACCTACAATTCGGACCGATGGAAATTAGCTCGCAATATTTCATTACTTATTATGCTACGACATTTTTAAGTCAATGTGTAATAATGTTATCTTGCTCATTATAGTGACTGGCAACGCCGACTAACTTGTATGGTTTTCCCGTATTTTATTTCGTGTTTGGATTGTTTACGACTTACATTCACCGAGAAAGACTTCCATTATATAAAGAATAACGTTACATATTCTATAATAACACCTGCAAATTATATTACAGTACGAATAAGTCCTTTCAGGGAAGTTCGTGAGTGACTCTTTGAGAATTCAAAGAAAGTTTCATCGCTGGATCGTCAGTCATTCAATTCACATCAACTTAATCGCATGCCCTTTCCAAACTGTGATTTTAGTGCTCACATGTACGTGAAGCGATTGTTAAATTATTGATATTTGTTGAAAATTGTATTGTTCGTGTACGCATGCATTTTACTATGTATTAAGCATTTTAATTACGATTTTTATTTATGTAATTGTATGTTTGACTATCTGCGACGTTGTTGGAGCTTGTACATTTTGTTCTTTGAAGTTGACATAACAAAATAAGGGGCGAGGAAATTTTTCTCCGCGCCGGGCGGCCGAATCACCGTGCCGGCGCTAGGCATGGGCGAATCGGGCGATCACCCAGGGCCCCGCAAGGCAAGGAGCCCGATGATAGGACTGATGTGGAAAACTAGTAAAAAGTGAAAAGGAAATTAGAACTCGAGAAAATGGTTATCTTAATTTTATAAGTCGCGATACAGTAGTCCGATATTTCGTGAAATTTTCAATTAATTTTTTACGGTAAATAGTTATAGTTGTTACTGATAAGTAATTATTAAGTTTCCCCATTAAAGGAAAAATGTCGGGCAATGCTGCCATTGAAAGCTTTTTAAGGCTTCGTATTTTCTCCTCTTAACACCCAAGGTGTTTTAACACATTTTTGCAAAATTATATATATTATACAAATATTGGCCATAAACTTTCATTGAAGTTTAGGATTGAATATCCCGAATTGAAATAAAATAACCCATAGTTTCTTGATACAACTTTTACATTTTAACTTTTTCCCGGGCCGGGGGGCGGGGGCTGCTTTTCAGAAAGCCCAAAATTGTCTCGCTGCGCCGCTGCTCGCGGTGCTGTGAAGCTGCGAATCGACGAGCGGGGAAGAGCCGCTCCCACTCGCCGGCTGACGTCAGCGCTTCGCCCACCTGGCGCCCGGCGCGGCGCGGCGCTGCGTTTTCCTCCGCGGACGCCCACGGGCGAGCAGCGCGGGCGATCAATTAGCCGCGACTGCGCGAGGCGAACGCGGCGAGTTGAGAACGGAACGCCCGCTGCCCGCTCCCCGCTCCCCGCTCCCTGCTCCCTGCTGCCCGCTCCCCGCTCCCTGCTCCCCGCTCCCTGCTCCCCGCTCCCCGCTCCCCGCTCCCTGCTCCCCGCTCCCCGCTCCCTGCTCCCCGCTCCCTGCTCCCCGCTCCCTGCTCCCCACTCCCCGCTCCCTGCTCCCCGCTCCCTGCTCCCCGCTCCCTGCTCCCCGCTCCCCGCTGCAGCCAGAGGGCTCCAGACGCGCCCCTGCCCCTCCAGGCACCGGGACTTCGAGGACCCAAAACATCGCTCAAACATCAATCAATAAAATGCTCGTAATGTTTTTAAACCAACATAAAAGTTAAGAAAAATAAATTAAAAATTCGATCAAAACCAGTTCAGATTAACAACGCAAACTATTGGGTATGTTACTGATGTCACATCGCATGTCATAACAATTTCTGAGTGAAGAAATCGAATAGGCTACTCAGGAATTCTGTAGGAAACATTAGTTTCATCTCTTAAATATTATGTAAAGCACGCACCATTACAATACTAAAATTGATGAAATAAGCAAAAAAATGCATTAAAAATGACGGAAAAGGTAAAAAAAAAAATTATTAGCAGAAATCGACAAAAAATGCAACAAAATAATTGAAAATGGGTAATTTTCTTTTCTCATTAAATTAATTTCTGTACTAAAAGGCATTGTTCTGAAGTGAAAAGGGGGAAAATGGCATTTCATTAAAATTCGCTCCCTAATCATAAGTGTACCTAAAGGGGGTTGACAGATGGATCTAGCCCCCCTGAAAATTTTGGAAGTGGACTTAATAAAACATTTTATTACTGTAAATATGTTCAATCCTTCTTTTTCTTCTTTTATAATGTAAATATTTGGGAAACTGTTTTACATTGTATATCTCCAAGCCATATGGCAATCCGGTAAATGGTTCAACATAAAATCAATGATATTATGTTAATTGTGGCATGGATTCATTCCCCTTGAGTGTTTTTATTTACTGGAGAAAATACGTCAAAAGAAAATTAAAAAGTTTAATGGAAAAGGCGGTCCAAAAATGTAGTTTTCTCTTCCTCATATGCGTACGTGTATGATTGTTATGTGTAGTTAACGACTTCTCGTATTTGTGTATTTATGGAATATTTCGTGTCAGTTATTACGTGAAATGGAGGTGCGTACGTTAAGGTTTTTGCAGATTCATTACAGCAGATTGAGCCACAAATTGTGTTCCCTGTAGTATTTTCTCTTTAGTATTCTGATTACGACCTCCTTCAATCTCTTATGACAAAAGAACTAGGAAGAACTATTTTAAAAAGTGTTTCTAGATCATGAAAGTCAGAAAAGCTAACATTTATATCAAACACTTTCTCACTAATTACAATGTTAATAGACGATGGTCATGTTTACTTTCATAGTAAACTTTCTCGTGATGCTTTCTCGAGATGACTTCCATATGACATTTCAATTAGACGGTTCGCCTCGTGACAGCGTTGCTCCCGTCATAGAAATCCCGCCACGAAGTCCACGGTTTAACTATCAGCTCGCTTTCGCTGTTTGTTCGATCAAGCTCTTCTGTTCCCACGGCGGCGGCGGAGGAGAGGGGCTGCGCGAGAGGCGGCGGCGGGGGCGGATTTTGTCGAGAGAGAGAGAGAGAGAGAGAGAGAGAGAGAGAGAGAGAGAGAGAGAGAGAGAGAGAGAGCGAGCGGAAAAGTAATCGGCTGCATAAGAGGTACACTCTGGAAACAGAATACCCACGCTTGCTGCTGTTGAAAGTAGCCCAGGACAACTTATCTGATGGCGGAATCTTATAGGGAGATCAGAATTATTCTAAGATCCCGTGTGTTACAGTAAGGGTTATTAGATGAAACAAACATTATAGCTTACTTATATAAAGCCAGTATGTTCTAAAAGTTTCCATTTTCTTTTTACAAACTTCTTTTCTCTCAAAATTAATATTCAACATTTTTTAAAATGTTTTTAATGGATAGTTTGATTTGATAAAACATGAAAAAAATATAAATTAATATTATAAACGTTCAATTGTGTGTTCGTAATGTACAGTCGACTCCGGTTGTAGTGAACTTCTGGGGACTAACATTTTTGATTCACTATATCCGATGATAAACCTAAACAGAATTTCTCCCTTCCCAGGAACAATGGATTTTATTATTAAAGAGATACAGCAATATACATTAACGGCACAAACTGAAAATGTCAATATATTTATTTGTCCTTAAAAAATAAGTTATTTTCAATTGTCCGCTTCGCATATTTTTCATTAATTTCTCTAGATCCTTTTCCAGACTCCGTGTTGTAGTCGCCCGCGTCCCTTTTCAAGCACCGCCACCGGGACGCAGCAACGACACGGCGGCGCTCCCGGAAAATTCGGGGACCGCTCACGGGGGGTCGCTCATGTTGGGGTCAGTGCGAACGTCCGCTTCAGTCGGCGAGCGTTTAGCCCGGACTGTGCATAAACCAGCACCCAGCGGGCAGTGAAGTAGTTCAAGTCATTCCGGCAATAGTGTGAGCAACGAGAAGTGTTAGCGAATGTGATCGTGAATGACGACGCTGCCTGCGAGTGTAAGAACGTCTCTTCTGGCTTCTGGATCGCGACCACAGCAAAGTTATTGCACATCTATTTGGTTTTGGTTGATCCGTGTGTCTGTGAATGTGGGTCCGTGAACCACATGTGGGCCACAGACGTTTACAACTTCTATGGCAAATATTTTTACAGAACTCATCGAAACTGCGCACTTTGTGATTTGTACTTGCTTGGGCCTTCAAAGAATTTAGAAACACACCGGTACGTGCAGAAAAATATTTTTGTTGAGAATATTACAATGAAAGTATTATTATAAAGTCGTTTTGGACGTACGAATATATATTAATGTTTTCGTAGGGGCAGGGAACGTGTTGACATCGGTGTTTTCTGTCGATGTTTTCATAGTAAGTATATCTGACCCGTGTTGTAGATAAACAGCATGTAAAAGTTCCTGAAGCCTAAAAGAGTCCTCTGAGCAAAATTAAGATCTCCAGTTTCGTCATCCGGGTGATACCTCCGTTCTCTGTTAGATGGTGAAAGGAGCGCAGCAAAATTTGCATGGTCAGATGGAAACGCAGATGTCCTGAGCCTCGCCAAGGAAAACAGGGCATGAATTGATTCCAAAAAAAGTGAATTTTTCTTGATTCTTTGCGAACTATCGATCTTTAAAGTAATCGCTGGATAGTAAAAAATGTACATTTTTGGTGTCCTAGATGCAGAAAAGTGGCTTGAATGCAGGTGAATCCGTCTGTCTGTCTCTGAGCAACATTAACGCCTATACCATATACACAATTTTCCCTAAACCGGGTATTCCGCAATTGATATGGATGTTTTCGGGATCCCTTGAATTTGAAATGGATCTTGAACCGGAATCGAAATTGAATGGATTACCCGGCGCGAAACAAAAGCTGTGATTCTCTGGGTTGTCATCGACACTTCTTAGACGTTTCCTGGAGGGTTTTGGCTGGTCTTTGTGGGTCTAGGGACAGCGCCCCGCTCGAACGCAAGGAGCGTCGAAAAGGTGCTAAGGATTCGAGAGGGTAGGGAAGCGGCATCCACCTCAATTTGAAAGGTTGGAAAAGGGCACTTACGATCATAGTGGTCGGCCTCGAGAAATCTGATTCAATGCTTTTTTATTTTGACGTTTCTGAGCTCGTGAACTGCAATGATCATTTGTTCCGTATGTGTACTGCATGTTTTTATCGCGGAAGGTATAGTCTAGTGAAGGTGGTGGTAAAACAATGGGATGGTCTACAATTGCTTTCAATAAACTATTAATTGATTCTTCTTGGTATTTTCTGTTGATGACATGAGAAATACGTAAGCACAATTAGTAATTGATGGAACAACAACATGTCGTGAGTTTCATTCCACACATACAATCATAAAGTTGAGCATTTTATCCTACTAGATTTTATTGCCTCAACTTAACATTAAGAAAATTTGAAATTTTGGATTTGCAATGTATTAGCTTATTAATGAATTCTTTTGAACCAAATATTTTCAGGTAGTTTATTCTTCAATTTTCTTTAAAAACGCATCGAATCCTAATCTTTCCCGTTTTCCAGTTACTTAGTCAAAAGTAACTTACGACCATTTACCACGGAAACCATTGTAATATGTCGTTGGGTGGATAAAACGTTTGTCAATATGAAACGGAAATCTTGGATGCATCTATTGGAAATGATCTCCGGTTGCGAGCGAATCGATGACTTTCGCTCCCCGGCGCACAGCGCGTCACGCGCAGGGCCGCGTCCCGTTGCGAGCGACGGAGGCGCATCTGGGCGCCGTCAGCGGAGGCTGCGGGCGGCGATTAGGGCAGCTCCGTCGCCCCGCCCACGCACGCCAACCCTCCCTCCGACACCGACACCACCTCCACCTCCACCGCCACCTCCGCCTCCTCTGCCTCCGTCAACCTCGCCCTCATCCCCACTTCACCTTCGTCTTCTTCCCCCTCGCCTCCTCTACCTATATCTCCGTCCCCTCTACGTATCTCTGCCTGCGTCCTCCTCCGTCTTTGCCACTTCCCCACCTTCGCCACCTCCCCACCTTCGCCAACACCACCCTCCCTTTTCCATCTCATCCGCCTACTCCGTCTTTGCCAACTCCACAATCACCTCCACTTCAACTCCAACTCCACTTTCACATCCATCCCCATCTACGCATCCACCACCCCCACCTCCACCGCTCTCTCTTCCTCCTCCATCTTTGCCTCCTCCGCGCACTTAAACTAACATGCACTACACTGCCAAACTTACCAAGTGACCAGTCAGGAGCTTAGAGCTTGTCCCGGCTGGGGCGGAGCCCCGCTGGTTGGAGATACCTGGTTGAGGGAAGCTCTGCTAGTCAACGGTAGGACGGCAGTGCCATTTCCTCCAACTCCACCTCCACCTCCGCCTCCGTCTCTTCCTCCTCCATCTCTGCCTCCTCCGCGCACTTAAACTAACATGCACTACACTACCAAACTTACCAAGTGACCAGTCAGGAGCTTAGAGCTTGTCCCGGCTGGGGCGGAGCCCCGCTGGAAGGAGATACCTGGTTGAGGGAAGCTCTGCTAGTCAACGGTAGGACGGCAGTGCCATTTCCTCCAACTCCACCTCCACCTCCGCCTCCGTCTCTTCCTCCTCCATCTTTGCCTCCTCCGCGCACTTAAACTAACATGCACTACACTACCAAACTCACAAAGTGACCAGTCAGGAGCTTAGAGCTTGTCCCGGCTGGGGCGGTGCCCCGCTGGTTGGAGATACCTGGTTGAGGGAAGCTCTGCTAGTCAACGGTAGGACGGCAGTGCCATTTCCTCCAACTCCACCTCCACCTCCGCCTCCGTCTCTTCCTCCTCCATCTCTGCCTCCTCCGCGCACTTAAACTAACATGCACTACACTACCAAACTCACAAAGTGACCAGTCAGGAGCTTAGAGCTTGTCCCGGCTGGGGCGGTGCCCCGCTGGTTGGAGATACCTGGTTGAGGGAAGCTCTGCTAGTCAACGGTAGGACGGCAGTGCCATTTCCTCCACCTCCGCCAACTCCACCTGCACCTCCTCTGTCTCCACCTCCACCTCCGCCTCCGTCTCTTCCTCCTCCATCTCTGCCTCCTCCGCGCACTTAAACTAACATGCACTACACTTCCAAACTTACCAAGTGAACAGTCAGGAGCTTAGAGCTTGTCCCGGCTGGGGCGGTGCCCCGCTGGTTGGAGATACCTGGTTGAGGGAAGCTCTGCTAGTCAACGGTAGGACGGCAGTGCCATTTCCTCCAACTCCACCTCCACCTCCGCCTCCGTCTCTTCCTCCTCCATCTCTGCCTCCTCCGCGCACTTAAACTAACATGCACTACACTACCAAACTCACAAAGTGACCAGTCAGGAGCTTAGAGCTTGTCCCGGCTGGGGCGGTGCCCCGCTGGTTGGAGATACCTGGTTGAGGGAAGCTCTGCTAGTCAACGGTAGGACGGCAGTGCCATTTCCTCCAACTCCACCTCCACCTCCGCCTCCGTCTCTTCCTCCTCCATCTCTGCCTCCTCCGCGCACTTAAACTAACATGCACTACACTACCAAACTCACAAAGTGACCAGTCAGGAGCTTAGAGCTTGTCCCGGCTGGGGCGGTGCCCCGCTGGTTGGAGATACCTGGTTGAGGGAAGCTCTGCTAGTCAACGGTAGGACGGCAGTGCCATTTCCTCCAACTCCACCTCCACCTCCGCCTCCGTCTCTTCCTCCTCCATCTCTGCCTCCTCCGCGCACTTAAACTAACATGCACTACACTACCAAACTCACAAAGTGACCAGTCAGGAGCTTAGAGCTTGTCCCGGCTGGGGCGGTGCCCCGCTGGTTGGAGATACCTGGTTGAGGGAAGCTCTGCTAGTCAACGGTAGGACGGCAGTGCCATTTCCTCCACCTCCGCCAACTCCACCTGCACCTCCTCTGTCTCCACCTCCACCTCCGCCTCCGTCTCTTCCTCCTCCATCTCTGCCTCCTCCGCGCACTTAAACTAACATGCACTACACTTCCAAACTTACCAAGTGAACAGTCAGGAGCTTAGAGCTTGTCCCGGCTGGGGCGGAGCCCCGCTGGAAGGAGATACCTGGTTGAGGGAAGCTCTGCTAGTCAACGGTAGGACGGCAGTGCCATTTCCTCCAACTCCACCTCCACCTCCGCCTCCGTCTCTTCCTCCTCCATCTCTGCCTCCTCCGCGCACTTAAACTAACATGCACTACACTACCAAACTCACAAAGTGACCAGTCAGGAGCTTAGAGCTTGTCCCGGCTGGGGCGGTGCCCCGCTGGTTGGAGATACCTGGTTGAGGGAAGCTCTGCTAGTCAACGGTAGGACGGCAGTGCCATTTCCTCCACCTCCGCCAACTCCACCTGCACCTCCTCTGTCTCCACCTCCACCTCCGCCTCCGTCTCTTCCTCCTCCATCTCTGCCTCCTCCGCGCACTTAAACTAACATGCACTACACTTCCAAACTTACCAAGTGAACAGTCAGGAGCTTAGAGCTTGTCCCGGCTGGGGCGGAGCCCCGCTGGAAGGAGATACCTGGTTGAGGGAAGCTCTGCTAGTCAACGGTAGGACGGCAGTGCCATTTCCTCCACCTCCACCTCCACCTCCGCCTCCTGGGGGCGCCGCGTCGGAGGGACCGGCAGCCGCCAGAGCCTGAGTTACAGCCTTCCATTATCGAGCGTGACGGTTAAAAATCGCGCGGAATTACGGCGGAAGGGCGCGGCCCGGCCCTGTAGTGAGGGCGGAGAACGTAGGGCGGAGGGCAGACGCCGCGCCCTGGGACTCTCCCTTTCTTCTCTCGGCTTAGGAGACTTGCGCCATCACGACGAAGGCTGGTTGGTTGGTTATTAGTGATTCCCGCCGCATCGACTACTGAGATCCCATAAGTAAAAGTTAATGTTTGCATCTCCGTGAGGTGGCGGTGGTCTTTCCCCGCTGGATGGCGAGACACGGCGCCGACCTACGTCCCCCCAACTCGGTATCCCTTCCAGCGGGGCACCGCCCCAGCCGGGACAAGCTCTAAGCTCCCGACCGGACTCCTGGCATGTGTGCTAGTGTAGTGCATATTAGTGTCAGTGGGTGTAAGAAGTGAGGATAAGACAAGGAAGAGGAAAGAATGATCTTACGCGTCCGTGGCCCGTTTGTTGGGGTACTGCTCCAGCATTCGCCTGGCGTTGATTGGAGAAAGTACGGAAAACTCCCGATCAGAGAAGCCGACCTCCAGAATTCTCCTCCAGACGACTGAATTCAACAACAAACTAGCTAACTAGACCGTAGCTAACAAGCTAGTGTCCAAAATCTTGCCACTATCGTGACTCGAACCAAGGTCCTTCCGGATGCACTGCACTGACTTCAGTTGATGCGTTGAGCCATCTTTCCCGGTGCGAATCGCGGAGTCTTTGTCGCGAGTCAAGATTCGTCATGATATGAGTGCTTTTGCGAAAGCTGTCAGCTTTTTGTAAAGAGTTTCGCGTTTGTCGTTACTCAATGGCACATCTACGAAGATGCGGGAGAAAACATCGTGATTTGAGTTAATTGTTTTAGATAATGTATATTATTTTTATATTACTGGCCAGAAGGACCTGCCAGAAGATCAACATGAGTTACCGACTGAGGTGGGCAGGGCAGCAACTGATTTCACTCCAGTATATCTGACCGGGAGGTCCTAATTTTGAGTTCCGAAGTGACGCGACGATGGCACGACTTTCGGCACTGTCTGGAGGAGTATTCCATCGGCCGGCTGGTCTAAAAAGACCAGGCGAATGCCGGAGCAGTATCCAAACAATCGGATCATGAGACGCGCGCGATATTTCCTTCTTCCTCCTTGACTTTGGCCCCGTAAATTGAAAAATATTTGATGACTTGCGTAACTTGATATATATTGAATTGAATTGAATTTTATTTTACGTGGTGAGACTCGCGAGAGATATATAAGTCTGTCTTTTAACTTTTTGTTTATTGTTTTGTTTATTAAGCATTTACAAAATGAGTTTTCAAGTACTTAATATTTCTCACTAAACGTCTTTCTACGTAAGGTCTCTGTGTCAAGTCTACTTCTATTGAAGTCAGAGCCTTGTTCGAAATATATACTTTAGTACCATAGAAGTAAATAATTATTTATAAAATTATTAACAACAGTCTTGGAACTATCATTAATATTTCAACGTTAAACTCGTTCATATTCTGATTAATTAATTTCTCTTGTGAATTTCGAATACACGAAATTACTCCCTCGAACATTCAGAGAAATAATTTCACTCTGCAATTCTTGATTTCGAGTCAACAATTTCGGGAAATCTCATTCTGAGAGCGGAGTAAAGTGGAAATTATTACGTCAATTAACAACGACCCGCGACAACGCGACTACACAAAGAGGGGAGTGTTACAGAGGGGAAATACGGAGGATAATCTAAACTGCCGTCTTGCAAGATTAATCAAAGTGATATTTTTGAGGGGAAAAATTGGATTCAAGGTGAAAGTACAATTAAGCATTACCACCCAAAAGGAAAAGGGAAGTGTTTTGTAATGATGGCGCCTTAAGATAGGTTTGCTTTATTGAATATTATCTTTGAAGATTTTAATATACATTTTAATGTACTGTTATGTTTATATGATGAATAACATTGTGTTTAATATTATAACATCCACTTATTTTTAGGAAATCAGTTTGGAGTTTTTAGGTGAATTATGAATGAATGCCCAAAATTTCACATCCTTTGTACTTAAAACGTACGTTGAAAACCCTGAGATTGAAGGGTTAACATTAAATCTCAGCCCTTGATGCACGTGCACTCGTGGAAAGCAACGCGAGGCCGAGGGGCAGGGCGGAGGGAAATATTGAATCGATGGAGGCGCCGCCTGGGGGGATTTGGGAGCGAAACTGAATTCGATGACAACTCGGGCGCCTGCGGCAGTCGCAGATTCGCGGAGGGCGAGAGACATCGTTATTAGGGAGAGGAGCGTAGGGGAAGGAAGGAGATGGCTGCTTCTGAAGGAGGGATGTAAAAAGGGGAAGCTGAGGGAGAGAAATAACGATGGGAAAAGCGAGTTGGAAGAAAGGAGGATATTGGTCCCTGGGCACTGAAACGACGGAGGCAGATATTTGTCATGGGGAATACCACGAGTGGTTTGGAAGTGGTCGATAAATCGCCGAAGCGAGGAGGGAGTTTATCTGAGAATTTGCAAAGCACGAATGGTATTTAATAGGGTACATAATTCCACGAGTAAAATTATGTCCGAGTTCCAAAATGCGCCAAATGCTGAAAATAACTGAAAACTACGTTAAAATCACCGAGGTTCGTACATTGTGTATTGGATATTGACATAACAATCCATGTATACCTCCTCCCAAGATATACGAGTCACAGTTTATGATTGGCCAGTAGCGAAAAATAGTGGAAAAAAAGCGGATAGAAAAGAGAGAAACTTTTTGAGATACACCGCCCTGATTGGGGCATTTTGTATGTGTGGTTAAATTCCTTTGATTTTAATTTCAAGAGTGGAAAATTCTTTCCAAAAGGACCTGATCACATTGTTTTCAAAAATTAGAAACGAAAGATGAGTTTGACCAAAAAGGGGGCGAGGATTAGGAATGAAGCGGCACAAGAGGAGGACGATGCGCGATGCGACGAAGTGATAGATGTCAACAGGAACTGGACATTCGTGGTCTTAGTAAGTGGTCAGTCATTCTATGAATAAATAAATGTGTCGAATAATTGGGATGTAGTTCAGTGAAATAGCAGATAGGAAATGAGAACGGAGAAGAAAAATGTTGAAGAGCAGGGTGCTAAATGACAGTGGAAATGGAGTTATCCATTGTCTGGAATCAATGTAAATACATCGTAAGATGTGACCAAAGCCCACGAAGAACAAACATTTAGAGAAGGCATTGGAGGGAGGATGGAAATTGTGAATTCCTTGTGAGCAATCAAGAAGCAGAATGTGTATGGAATGTGTCTTGGACTGTCTAGAGACGTGAGTTCGTGGATAGTTATGCTAAGTAAGACATATTACCAGTATTATCGAGAAATTTGAAGTTATAAAGGAGACTGAAAGACACAAAGTTCTTGTTTTATATTTTTTAATTAAAATAAGTTATTACATCATATCAGTAGCTTAACCACTTTACAGGTAAGTGTTGGATTTTACACACGTATTATAATGAGTGCTTGCTCTACAGTGGTCTGAAGGTACGAACAACTGCAAATCAGCATATCATCATTCCTTTATTTCTGAGCGAGGACATGAGTTCCTCTATGTTTATTTTTGTTCATTTTATGAAATTGAAGGGAAGAGGAAAGCAAGATGTATAGTGAGAGGGGAGATAATTATTTCTCTAAGTTATGGGAGACGGAACAGGTCTTTTCGGAAACGGCATTTAAATGTGCATCTTTGGTTTTACCGTGGTTGAAGTGGCTTTGCAAGGGGTAGTTTTTAGGTTAGAAAATTATTTGGACGACAGTAAGGACATGTAATTTGTAATTGGTTCTATGTCGAGTTCTTTATGACGTTGTCTGTTTGTAACGTTGCTCTTTGTTACATACTACGGGATATTGGTGTTAGTAGCACTTCGTTGCCTTCATTATATTTTTCTCTTTTTCTTACGAAATCACATCCTAGAGAGAGTACTCCGATGAAATTTCTTACTCCCAAAAATCCCCATTACCCAAATAATGAATCATTCGCTCCTTATTTCAAAAGAAAATGGACAGGGTGGTTCTGCAAACTGTATCCTGAAGGCATTGGCTCTTGCCTGGCGGGGCAGCCACCTACGTCTCCATTGAGAATCGATTTCCTATCTCCCAGCGCGGAGGCGCCCCTACCTGGAGTTTGCATAAAATATGACGGACTTCCTCTGTCGTGAAGGTGCTGAGTGCCCGGGAAAAGATGCCCTGCATACGTTGCTAAAAACGGCTGCATTCGTTTGAATTGGAAGGAGAACGTATATGTTCCATCGTAAATAATAAACGGGTGGGAACATTAATATTAAAACATACCACAAGTGTTCAGTAATTCTGAGTGCGTGCTGGAATCAAATATAATGTGCTGTAATGCAGGTCAAGTTCAAGCGAATGCAAGTTAAAGGTGGTTTAATTGAACTGTTGCTTGGGTTATCGTGAAACTTTTTAAAGAATTGAAGTAAAATAATTGCATTTCATGTTCCAGTATATGAATTGGCATTGCGTTCCGAAGAGATGGGTTGTGTCAAACAAATGTCATATTCCTTTAATTACTTTGATTTAATGTTTGAAGACTATCACTGAATACTGCAATGGGATTGTAGGAGTCATGGTTTCTTATTAGAATACCTTTTTTCTCTCGTAAATAATATTTGAATACTAAGCGATTTGTGTTACAGTGTGATCATCGTAATTACATGCTGTATATACAACCACAACTAATATTTCTTCTATTTGTTTGCTTTAGCTATCATTCTCGTATCTTTTTCATTTCTCATTCAGCAACTCTTAAGACTTACTCGTATTTCTGGGCAAAGTTGTTACAATTTATTTTACTACGATGAGCGTTACTACATTAGTCGCGATATTATGTTCTGCATTACATCTTCTAGATGCATCCATCACAAAGCAAATTTCTCTTAACACAATGTGCACAATGAGGATAAGTAAAATCCAAATTGTCATCCAACGTGAGCAAGTTGAGGAAAGCACAAGTATTTTATTATTCAAGAAAGTAAATAACAAAGATTTAATGGTAGATTAAGAAAGCGAGTCATTTAATTATCTCCATTAAAATGCAAGAAACGGGTAGGGTGGACGGTTAATCGATGGAAATGGAGAAATGCCCAAGGTAACAGAAGAATGTGAGCTGCATATGGCAACAACCTCCTCTGCCTTTCTCGGGCGTCGCAAAGGTCAGTCGCTCGGACTCCGAAGCGCGCCGTGGGGCCGCCTGAAAGGCAGAGCTTTGTCTCAGCGAGGGGAACAAATGAACAACTGACGCATGACGTGCGGTTTCGGGCACAATGGCGCGCCGCGTCCGTGCTCACAATGCCTTGCAGCGGATAGGGTGATGGGAGCAGAGACAGACAGGCAGGGGGAGAGGGAGGAAGGGAAAGAGAGAGAGAGAGAGAGAAACTCAAATAGGGACACAGAGGGAGAGAGAGAGAGAAACTCGAGAAATTCAGATAGGGGCAGAGAGAGAGAGAAACTCAGATAGAGACAGAGAGAGAAACTCAGATAGAGAGAGAGAGAGAAACTCGAGAAACTCAGATAGGGGCAGAGAGAGAGAGAAACTCAGATAAAGACAGAGAGAGAGAAACTCAGATAGAGACAGAGAGAGAGAAACTCAGATAGGGACAGAGAGAGAAAAACTCAGATAGGGACAGAGAGAGAAAAACTCAGATAGGGACAGAGAGAGAAAAACTCAGATAGGGACAGAGAGAGAAAAACTCAGATAGGGACAGAGAGAGAAAAACTCAGATAGGGACAGAGAGAGAAAAACTCAGATAGGGACAGAGAGACAAAAACTCAGATAGGGGCAGAGAGAGAGAGAGAAACTCAGATAGGGACAGAGAGAGAGAGAGAAACTCAGATAGGGACAGAGAGAGAGAGAGAGAAACTCAGATAGGGACAGAGAAACTCGGATAGGGACACAGAGAGAGAGAAACTCGGATAGGGACACAGAGAGAGAGAAACTCAGATAGGGACAGAGAGAGAGAGAAACTCAGATAGGGACAGAGAGAGAGAGAAACTCAGATAGGGACACAGAGAGAGAGAAACTCAGATAGGGACAGAGAGAGAGAGAAACTCAGATAGGGACAGAGAGAGAGAGAAACTCAGATAGGGACAGAGAGAGAGAGAAACTCAGATAAGGACAGGGAGAGAGAGAAACTCAGATAAGGACAGGGAGAGAGAGAGAAACTCAGATAGGGACAGGGAGAGAGAGAGAAACTCAGATAGGGACAGGGAGAGAGAGTGAAACTCAGATAGGGACAGGGAGAGAGAGAGTGAAACTCAGATAGGGACAGGGAGAGAGAGAGTGAAACTCAGATAGGGACAGGGAGAGAGAGAGTGAAACTCAGATAGGGACAGGGAGAGAGAGAGAGTGAAACTCAGATAGGGACAGGGAGAGATAGAGTGAAACTCAGATAGGGACAGGGAGAGAGAGAGTGAAACTCAGATAGGGACAGGGAGAGAGAGAGTGAAACTCAGATAGGGACAGGGAGAGAGAGAGTGAAACTCAGATAGGGACAGGGAGAGAGAGAGTGAAACTCAGATAGGGACAGGGAGAGAGAGAGTGAAACTCAGATAGGGACAGGGAGAGAGAGAGTGAAACTCAGATAGGGACAGGGAGAGAGAGAGTGAAACTCAGATAGGGACAGGGAGAGAGAGAGAGTGAAACTCAGATAGGGACAGGGAGAGAGAGAGAGTGAAACTCAGATAGGGACAGGGAGAGAGAGAGAGTGAAACTCAGATAGGGACAGGGAGAGAGAGAGTGAAACTCAGACAGGGAGAGAGAGAGTGAAACTCAGACAGGGAGAGAGAGAGTGAAACTCAGATAGGGAGGGAGAGAGTGAAACTCAGATAGGGACAGGGAGGGAGAGAGTGAAACTCAGATAGGGACAGGGAGAGAGAGAGTGAAACTCAGATAGGGACAGGGAGAGAGAGAGAGTGAAACTCAGATAGGGACAGGGAGAGAGAGAGTGAAACTCAGATAGGGACAGGGAGAGAGAGAGTGAAACTCAGATAGGGACAGGGAGAGAGAGTGAAACTCAGATAGGGACAGGGAGAGAGAGAGTGAAACTCAGATAGGGACAGGGAGAGAGAGAGTGAAACTCAGATAGGGACAGGGAGAGAGAGAGTGAAACTCAGATAGGGACAGGGAGAGAGAGAGAGTGAAACTCAGATAGGGACAGGGAGAGAGAGAGAGTGAAACTCAGATAGGGACAGGGAGAGAGAGAGTGAAACTCAGACAGGGAGAGAGAGTGAAACTCAGATAGGGAGGGAGAGAGTGAAACTCAGATAGGGAGGGAGAGAGTGAAACTCAGATAGGGACAGGGAGGGAGAGAGTGAAACTCAGATAGGGACAGGGGGAGAGAGAGAGTGAAACTCAGATAGGGACAGGGAGAGAGAGTGAAACTCAGATAGGGACAGGGAGAGAGAGAGTGAAACTCAGATAGGGACAGAGAGGGAGAGAGTGAAACTCAGGTAGGGACAGAGGGAGAGAGTGAAACTCAGATAGGGACAGAGAGGGATAGAGTGAAACTCAGATAGGGACAGAGAGGGAGAGAGTGAAACTCAGATAGGGACAGAGAGGGAGAGAGTGAAACTCAGATAGGGAGAGAGAGGGAGAGAGTGAAACTCAGATAGGGACAGAGAGGGAGAGAGTGAAACTCAGATAGGGACAGGGAGAGAGAGAGTGAAACTCAGATAGGGACAGGGAGAGAGAGAGTGAAACTCAGATAGGGACAGGGAGAGAGAGAGAGTGAAACTCAGATAGGGACAGGGAGAGAGAGAGAGTGAAACTCAGATAGGGACAGGGAGAGAGAGAGAGTGAAACTCAGATAGGGACAGAGAGAGAGTGAAACTCAGATAGGGACAGAGAGAGAGTGAAACTCAGATAGGGACAGAGAGAGAGTGAAACTCAGATAGGGACAGAGAGAGAGTGAAACTCAGATAGGGACAGAGAGAGAGTGAAACTCAGATAGGGACAGAGAGAGAGTGAAACTCAGATAGGGACAGAGAGAGAGAGAAACTCAGATAGGGACAGAGAGAGAGAGAAACTCAGATAGGGACAGAGAGAGAGAGACTCGGATGTATGGAGAGAGACTCGGATGTATGGAGAGAGAGAGAGAGGGGGGGAGCATACATTACTTTTGAGTCATCCTATATTAGTTAGAAATGTTTGAAAAAGTGAGCAATTGTGTCTTATACAATATTCAAGAATATGTCGCCCCCATTCTATATGCTGCCATATGAACGTGACTGATAAATACTGAAGTTTTTTGTACGGCAGCTACCGGGTTGGTTAGACTTTTGAAAACTTTAATGTCGGAAGTGACTGGAGCAGAACGAGCGCAGCCCTATTGTCCCCCGTCGCTCCCCCGAGTGTCAGGAGTGGCACCGAGCAGCAAGTGAGAGCAGCGTATGAGCCATCGCGCGAGGCGACTGCGAGCGAAAATGAGGCGGGAGTGGATGTGAAATTTAACAAGCGCGAAACTAAACTCTATTCATGGGTATAAATAGACACAATTTTTTTTAGTCCTCTCCGTTTGAAAACGTTTATTAATAGAAAATAATATTAAAATACGGTAACTATATTCTCTAGCAAAAGATGTTCTGTCGCAAAAGACTGCAAACCCGGTAGTGAAAAATACATCTAGACAGCATATGCAATTGGTCAACAAAATCGACTGCCAAAATATTCTCAAAGCTCTTCCACACCCCTTCTCCTTTTATAAACAACAACAATATAATACCAAGATATCCTCACTGTCTAACAGTTTAATACCAAAGGCTGAATTTCGCCACAAAACTGCACTGAGATCTAGATATTACAATCAAAACACAGCCAGCAAAAATGGGAAATAGCACAATATCAGAGAGCCTCTAATAAACTTCAACAGCTGCCTGTCGATAGATAATGCCATCACACTATACAAATCGAGAATCTGATCTTTAATGTTATACCGTTTAATGTTCCCGTTTGGACTAATGAATAAGCTACAACCATAAATAAACTGCAAATAATACTCATACAAAATAGATTTCTCTGATTAGCAACTCACGGTCCATGATTTATATCGAACAAACGATTACACAAGAATTGAATATAACATTTACTGCTACAATAACCATTACTGATCAAATAGTCTACCTCTCCAATAAATTTTACATAATCATCAACTCTTTAGCACAATCCACTGTAACCTCTCCTCTGTATACCAGTACCTAAAATCAAAATGAATTAAAAGCAGATACCAATTTTATGCTTTCCTAAACATGTTCGCTATTAAATATTTACTGTCAGTGCTAATTGTAGCTACCTACCCCTTGTCGTAGCCATAGTTATTTTAAAGATTATGATGCAATAATAGTTTTTTAAGCCAAATAAAGTGTATACTGCATTATGTATTTCTAAAAGAAAAAGAAAATGAAAAAAAGAATGATATACGTTAGGTGATGAGTTAACTTTTACTTCCAAAACCAGTGGAATGACGTATGCTTCCAGAAATATTGCTCCCAGGTTCGCTGGTAAACTGAATGAAAAGTTTTCTCTGACATCGAGATAGGAGTGGGGTGGCCTAAACCTAAAGGGTAGGTCAGGAATATTTTCAAGAACGACAAGATTTAATAAAACATTAAAAAACGTAAGTATTGGTAAATAAGTATTAATGAATTTCAATAAAACGTTCAACAATTAAACAGAAAAATAAATATTAAATGTTTAAGGTTCGATGGATTAGAATAAAAACATAAATTTCTACTGGCGAATACTGAGAAAAAGTATTTTTTAGCTTGTGCAAGTCTTCTTCTTAATTCTATAAAAGCAATGAAACTGCAAAATATATAATTTCATAACCACGAGAAGAACTACTACATATGTCCCTCGTTAGTTTCGTTCAGACTGCATCTCTTATGACTGCTCGCAGAATGTCAAAACGTCTTTTGTTTTTGAATGACGAGGAGCGAGGCTCCACGGAGCTGCGCCTGATTCTCCCTTTTCCCGTGTTTTGATTCATGCCTGCTAACAACTTAGCAAGGAAATTATACATGCCATATGACAGCTCATTTTTCCTACAATGCGAAATGTTTTGCAAGAGAATACCTCCGGATCAATACTGAAAGCTTTTTCCTTGAATCACGATTTTCCTCGATGTTATGAAGTTGCTCTTTTATTTTCTCTACTACTTTTGCGAACAGCAAACCTCAATTTATAAAAGAGATAATCATCCAGCAATTCGTAGTAAAAGGAAGTGAGACTTTCGCGTTTGAATTAAATTTGTAGAAAATTTATTCAATGTTATTTGGAAGTGAAATTACAAAACATTACTGTCAGGAACTTAAAGTACATAGTTTCTTACTCCTAAATTATAGTAACGTGATTCATTGGTAATAATCAAATTTTAAAAAAGTATTACAAGTATAAAATCTTGATATCATTCACAATATACGAAAGTGCAGCAATGTTGATTGACATCCCCTCAATGTTTTCAATTCAACTTTGCTACATCTAACATTTGATTTACTTACAGAAACGAGTTTTACGTAATAATTGTTTCCCGTAAGGTTCTTAAAAAATTTTTCGAATCAATTAACTGTGAAATAATGTACTATTTTCTTCGTATGAATTCAAAAAAGTTTAATTTATTTGTTAACAATGTTGAAAATTGAAACACAATTTATATTCTGTTGCAGTTCACATTGGTGAATTCAGAAACCTTTTCTGTAAAGTCACACCTCTCTTTTCGCTATCCTGTGTATTGATACACTTCAGTTAATGTGTGTATTGAGATAAAGTTAGTTTTCGCTCCTAGCAGGGGAAATGGATTACACAAATTTAACTTAGATGAAGGCAATTAAAAGCAATGCCATCTTCAACGTCGGTGAATCCCATTATCTCTAAATTATGTCGAAACAACCGACTCCATAAATGTCGATTCCAATTCATTCATCAATGAAATTATATGTACTGCCACGAATTTAATCAGCGTATCAGCAGGGTTGTGAATGCATAAGAAACTTGAGGTTAACAAATAATTTCAAGATTTCTTTTTAAGTTTTAGATTCTGACCTGGTATCTACAATCTCATGAAAGCAATTGTACGTTTTATCCTACATTAATTTGGTTCATATACATCAACTGTGTATTAGGACAAATACGTCTATGTTGGATAGCAGACAAACAATTATTATACACACAACAACTTATAAATGCAGGTTTTCCGCCGGTGGCATAGTGGAGCGTCCATAGGATGGCCGGAGGCCGCAGACGTACATGAGAGAACCCTGTCTAGGGGGAGAGTTTGACACCAGCCAAAATTCTCAAGAAAGTTCGTAGCGTTCGTTCTCTGGGTCGCTGTTCTGTAAGATATGCTACTGTTGTTGCTGGAAGGTTGACTAATCTGCTATTCTCGAGAGTGCAATAACTCAAAATTCGTATTATTTGGATTGTGCCACTATTGCAGTTCAGTGAATACCATTTGAATATTTAAACTTGTGTGACGTTTTCAGCAGTTGTTTGTGTAAACAATGTTATTTTGTTGCCAGAGTATGTATATATTTTTAATTCAAGCTCATATGTTATTTTTTATTTGTTTCAGGTAAGTGTCCTGAAAGGCCTGTAGAAAAGAACATTCTACACCCTGGGTGAGCAAACTATCATTTTAATTAAATGTACCATATTTTAATATAACTTGAGGACTATATTTTTAAAAAGTATTTATAAACAATGTTAAGTCCCCCCCTAAAAAGGCTAATTGTGCCTGGGATGAACATTTTAATATAGCAGTTTAACAGAGTTACATATTGATTGCTAAAAGTATAATTCTTGCTAAAATGCTATATGGTATATTGACAGTAATTCTGGACGGAAAAGCCCCGGTCAGAGATATTTTTTCGTTTTGGCGTACGCGCAGACAAAATCTCTTCTTCGGCAGGGAAAGATGATATTTCCGCCTCATACGTGAACAATCGACATACGTAACCCCCGCCCCATCGTAATGTGAGCCAATCGCATGAGCACTAAAGCTCTGACTTAGCGGTTGATCAACGCGCCCCTGCCCCTGATCGAAGGGTGTTAAAATTTGTCTGGAAGGTTGGGAAGATAAATTTCACCCTCCAGTTCTTGTGGGGGAACTTTACGTCACTACGAGTGAATAACAGATTAAATGCGCCTTCACAATAGAAAGTCCATTTTTTGCAAATGTGCACGTCGACGCTTACAGCAAAGTGGACCTGTATCAAAAATAAGCATTATCCGCGCTCGCTTCTGAAAGCGAGGCTTCATAACGTGTACCGAATCGGTTGCCGGTTATACTTGTTTTGGTTTTTTAGTACTCAAAGAACGCGGAAAAAAGCCGACTGCGGTTTTCTGCAAAACATGACTTATGCCATTGAAGGAAGAGTTGGCCTCCAAGATATATGAGGATGGAAGACAGTGAGGAGGAATATTGAAATTCTTGTGATTTCGCCAACGAGGAAGCATTATAAAATAAGTAATTCAACATTCCAAATTTTAGACATTAGAATTCCAGATCGAGTTGGTAATATAATTTCGTGCATAAATAGATTTTCTACATCGTCCATATAAATATTCCCGAGTACACATGCTTCAATTAATTCCTCCATACCAGAGAGTGACACATCCAGAGAGTCAAAACAAGTGAACAACTCCCCACACTTGCAAATCTCTTCTCGGTGTTGTTTTCCCGGAAACAAATGATTACGATCTAAATAATCGAAGAACTAAATCGAAACCACAAAGTATACAAAATGGAACTAGTGATGTTACAGAATGGCACAGACTTTCCCGTTTTTGTTTTCTATTTCCTTTCGTCTCGGATATCTATTCGAACTTGCTACGTACTCTTCTTGCCTGCTGCCATCTATCACCGCCCAAAGTACTTTTTTTTGAATTTGTCTTAATTTTTCGGTTTCCTAATACTAAAACCGATATATTATTTAAAGAATATTAAAAAAACAATAAAACCTCCTCCTAAATGGCAATTTTCTTCGAAAAATTTTGAGCCGTTTTTAAGAAAATGGCGCTTAAGCACTTCAGTAAGTTCATAATTTGAAATTTAAAAAATACACTTTTGGAATTTTTGGAAAAACAAACGAGTAGAGTAATATGATGTTTATCTCATTTCATAGAGTCCTTTTAGCACAATCCCTACCAAAAGTTTAAAGAAAAAATTTGGAGCCGTTTTTGAGATAATCATGGTTTTGTAAGTTTTTAAAATTATACAAATTGCACGCAATATACTGCGCGAAAACTACCAAAATTTTCAAAAAATTGTACATGACATTAATGCAATAAATTATGGACAACAAATTTTATTTGAAGGAAACATCTCTTATCTTCAATTTTGTAGTAGGAGGACCCCGAACAAAATTCAAACTTTTGTAATTTTCGAAAATTCAGAGTTAATCGTGAAAATCGGACATAGGCCACACTAATAAATGCATTTTTCTCTACTCTTATAAGAAATTTAAAGAAATAATTTGGAGTCATTTTTGAGAAAATTTTAAAAATGTCCCAGGGGCTTCATGTAAAATACCCCCAAAACAAAAGAATGATTTTCAAAATCACAGAACATCGACTCATTTCAAATTGACAGGATATTCTTCAATTTGGAAGAAGTCCTTTGCATGGTTTAGGCTCTTGTGTTGGTCACATTCACCGGGCGGACGGACGTTTTAAAAAAACAACAACACTTTTTCGTAATCAGGATACCCCAAATCGTGTATTTCCGTTGAAATCTCGAAATCTATTTTCCGATGCATTGCATTACTTTCCCTATACTAAGTATATTACTACTTATATACGTACGTATACGGGAAAGTAAAAATCGATAAATGATATCAGAAAGGCGCAAAACTTATGTGTTACTTAATACTGATGCCACTAGATTAAACACCTTATAAGCGTAAGTGTTGTACTTACACGATTGTCTTATAAGTATATAAATTATGTACGTACTTTTCAAAGTGTTTTAAATTTTATTTTAAGTATAAACCCCGAAATTTAACTATAATGGTAATGTAAATGTTTTTATGTGTATTATACATGGCAATGTAAATTAAATGTCTAAGCCAATAAAATGTACATTCATTCATTCATTCATTCATTCATTCATTCATTCATTCATTCATTCATTCATTCATTGGGCGAAAACTCTTTTGAGCATCTCACAAGATTCTACATTACGCTATTTATAACCGTTAACGTTAGCCGTTTTGCTTAAGTGCAAAAACTAATATCTCTTATATAAATTATTTTAGAACGCAGTTAAAAATGTCGACCGAATTTGTTTGGAGCTTTGAATTCCTTTCGTGTTCTCTCCACTCTCGGACTGCTCATTGTAGAGTCGTATTGTCTTCGCAGTAGGGTTGCCAACCGTCCTCTATTTGGGAGGACAGACCTCCATTGACGTCAATTGTCCCCTCGTCCTCCTTTGAATTTAAATGCCATCCTTTGTGTAAATTTTAAACATTTGTTGTCTTTTATTTTATCAGATTACTAACATCATTTGTAATATTTATTGTTTAATTTAGAATAGAAACCATGAATATCCTTTTTCTGAACGCTGACACACGCATGCATATTAGTGTCTGACTAGCAACTAAAATTAAAAAGATATGCTCAGACCATTTACTTCTGCATTTTGTAAACGAATCATTTCACTTGAATCGCAAACGGAGAGATGGAAGAATGTTAGTCTAGCTTAAATATTTATAATTGTTTTCGTAACGAGTGCTTTCCCTTTTACGTGGTCGTTGTTGGCAACCCTGCTTCGCAGTGTGTGTTCCTCTGCTGGGACTCGATGTCGCGCACCGTAAGGCCTTATCGAGAAGAAAGGCGAGTGAGGAAAAGGCCCTGACCTTAAGAACCGGTCCTCAGATGGCCTGATATAGCCAGGCACACAGTCCTCACAAAAACGACGACGCTGCGCACCGCCGCCTCTGGCAAGGCGCGTATGTGGAACTGACATTGCGTCAAGTTGGGCGACTCGGTTAACATTCCAGGGACATTTGAGAAAAAAAAATAACTTGTTCCCTTACCTTACAATAATTAGGTTGCAAAGTCTATTAATTTGAGCCCAATTCAATGGTTGGAATTTTGTATTTTTTATTGGAAAGTAAATTGAATAATTTTTGATCATCAAATTTAGTTATGTAAGTTGTGTAAGCGTTTTATCTTCTTGTAGACGTACGTATATATGGGGTATACGTAATATAGAGAAAGTTTTGTAACGCTGCGATTTCGGTATTTTAACGGAAATACACGTTGCAGGATTTTTTGCCAAATTTATATTCTTCGGAATATAAATGTCGGGTCGAGGACTCGTGTATTTGAAAAGTACATGTTAAGTCCTTTAAGAAATTAATATAAAGTCCCAAGGACATTTTCTTAAATATGATTCCAAATTTTTGGACCAAAGCATTTTACTCGGATAGAGCAACGTACGCGTTTAAAAATGACGCAATTCCGGTTTGCGTTGAATTCTCTAAATATTCGGTAATTGGAAAGTTCCGATACCATTAAAATTTGTGAATTGCGCACAAATCAGGGAGCATTGATAATGTTTCTAAGTACCTTAATTTGAAAGGGAGTATTGGAGGATTTTGATTGTAGTTAAAGAAGCTGGACACCAAATTTGGAAAGCGTAAGGGGGCATTGCACGAAAAACACTAAATTTACTAACCTTAGTGTAGACTTCCGGCCAGAGTCTATAGTAAAGATGAATGAGGATTACTTGGGCTTTTAGTTTTAATTTATTGATATGGTATTTTCATGTTCAGCAACGATCAAAACGTAAACTGACTGTTAGTAGTTAATTGACTGGTTTGGTTGACAGCGAGTGAAAATATTAACTTGACTTTTTGAAGCATTTAGGATTCTCTGCTTTTGATAAATCACATTGCAAGGAAATACGCAGTATGCTCTGCAGTAACATTTTTTGTATAATTTTTTTAACATTCACTGTAAGGGTTAGTTCTGCATCCATTTATAATGAATTATTTCTCCATTCGTGGCACAGTTGTTTATTTTCTTCGATTGTGCTGACTGTGGCGGAAGCCAAGAAATATATTGTTCATAAATTGACGGAATGTCAATGCTTTGAAGTGCTGAAAATCGCGAAATCATTTTTCGTTGGGTTGACAGCGGTGAACGTCTATCTACAGTCTTTCTTACGGAGTTAAATGTGTCGTGTATGTTAGTAATGCTTAAAATCATCTCTAGCAAGGCAAATGCCGAAGTATTGCGTAGCATTCGGTTGTAAAGAACGTCAAGAAATTGAAAATGGGTTTCAATTCCACGTGCAAGTAATTTTTGTGCCGTAAATTGGATGAGTATGCAGTACTACATATTATTTGATAGCCAATGCTTTAATAATACTTTTTTTAGGTTTCCTTTTTCACTGCAACTATTATTTGCTATAAGTTGAATTAAGTAAATTATTAAAATAACCAAACCAAGAGCACTCCACTGCGTGAATGTTAAAAAAGTCTCCAAAAATGAAAGACTGAATTGTAAAGTTTTGTTGCTATATTGCAATTTGAAAGAATTAAATATTGCTTCCTTTCCAAATTTCGGTTAAGTTATCGTGAACATAAATGATAATAAATGTTTTAAATTTTAACGAGACGCTAATTCCTGCTATTCGTTGACGTCGTCGATGACGAGGACAGAATAGACGATCATCATGGCGGGCCGTCACGATTTCTCAGCACAGTATCTCCAATCTACACTAGAGTTCACTGGGTAAACCATGTTTTGGGGAATGGAATTTGTTCTCCATTCGCGCCACAATTGTTTATTTTCTTCGACTTTACTGCCCCTGGCGGAAGGCCAAAAACTACATTGTTGATAAATTGACGGTCGTGTCTGCGGTTACGCCGCCTGCAGCTGCACGCGCGACGCTGCGACCTGACGCGCCCTTTGCGCTCGCCATGGGCAGCAAATACTGGAAATTCCGGGACAGGCTGCGCTCGTGCCCCCTCCTCCGGACCTCGCTCGGCCGCCGAACGCCAGTCTCCGCCGCGCTGGAGCGTCGGGGCTGCCCCAAAGGCGTTGCGCCGTCCGGCGAGGCTGCGGAAGGAATACTCCCTGCTGCGACCGGGTCCTAATTACCCGACGGATAACTCCGACCATTTGCGTGCAGAAAACGGTTCATTTTGAGGTGAGTGATTCACGAGCTTTTTAGAGAATTTGACCAGTTGTACAACAACCGTGACGAATGAACAACCTTTCATTTCAGAGTTAAAACTCTTTAGAATGTATGATGAACATTACAGTACATTACAGTATTACCACAAGTTTACTTGAGCCCTGGAATATTACTCGCGAAACTTTTCTTGAACGATGGATTGAAGAAATGCGGGGATACTAGTTACGAAATCGGCCACTAGATTTTATGAAGCAATGCTAATCTCTGGAGTATCAATCATGCCTTCGCAAATTTCTCAAGAATTTGCGTTCTAACTTTCTCAAGGTATCTCCTGTGATTAATCTTCACCTGCTTTGTTTTCTTGTATTGTTGTGTTGTGCGAAGATGTATTTGGAATGTTGTCATCAGAGCTCCCTGCCAGCGTTTGTCTTCAACTATTTATTTTGCCAGAGAGGGGGAAGCAAGGACATCTTTCAAGAAAAGTTGCGCGATTAATACCTACCCCCCAACTCCTTTACTAACATTATTTGAATTATGAATAAGTGATTGCAATGAACATTGTTGAAAAATATAAGCAGACATGTTCGATCCCGCTTAATATAAACTAGTTTGCATCGAAAAACGAGCTACATGTTTGATGTAATAGTCCTGCCGTCGACATAACCAACCCTCCACTCCTCTCACATCTAGCGAAATGGGGGTTCAAGAAATCGTGCGCAGATAATACTTCCTTCTGTAGAAAACCATCATTCAATAAAGAATATCGGTTTCCACACCGTAATAACATTATACTTTCTTTACTCCGATTATTTAATTTAATGTCTCGAGATTATGATCGTTTTGTAAACATACAAGACTTCATTTAGAATCATCAGTTCCTCAGGAAATTAAAACAAAAATTATATTAATAAGTACGACAAAATAAGTTAAAAATATAAGTCGTTTACAGCATTTTTGAAAAATATAGGGTATTAGTTATAAATCGATTTGAAATATTATCCCACAGATCTCCGAGTCTCTTTGTGGTTTCTGTATGGCGTTTCTTCCTACTGTCATAGAAATTAACATTCATTTTCTTAACGTGAACTCAATTGTCATTTTATTAGACTTATTTTGAAATGTGTTTAAAACTTCTGTGACATGTTTCAGTTACCTTGAATAGCGAAATAGAATCCAATATTGCGAAAAATTGGCACTAGTTTCACCATATTTTTTATCTAAAGGGTTGAAAAATTTGTTTGTGAGGTATAAAAAAGATCCATACCATACAACTTGCAGTATGAGAATATCAAATTACTAAAACCAACGTGGCAAACGTTAGTCATCATTTTGTTGATTTATTGTCCATAGCGCAATTTTACGTTCTCACTCTACAAAATTTGCGCGCTGTCAGGTGATTTTATTTCACAAATGTTGTTCTTATCATGAATTGGAATTGTGGAGTTCTGTAGTTTTGGAGGATTATGGATTTCAAGTGGAGAAAACTTATTATTGCCTGAATTCTCTTAGCGTCTAACGATATTTCCTGTTAAGTTTGGTGTTCAGATTAATCAGAGGCATATGTAGAGTGGCAGTTGCCTGTGTTGTCGAAAGGGGGAAACTCTTTAGGTGGTGTCTCTGCAGTGCCGCGAACCAGGCTCTAGTGTTCGAGTCCCGACAGTGGCAGGATTTTCGGCACTAGCTACATAACTAGGTCACGTTCAGCTGTGCGGAGGCTGCTGAGATAGGTAGATTTCCGTGGGTTCTCTGATCAAAACCAGGCGAATGCAGGAGTAGTACCCTAATAAACGGGCCATGGACCGCGCACGATCGTTTCTTTCTCTTGTTGTATCATCACCCCTTACTTACGCCCTTACATGCATTACGTTATCACACATGCCGAAATACCAGTCGGGAGGTTAGAGCTAGTCCCGGCTGGGGCGGTGCCTCGCTGGAGGGAGAGTCCTGGTTGATGAATCCCCCCCCCACCAGAAGACGTGTAGGTCAGCGCCGGACCTCACCGTCCGACGGGAAGGATTCTGCAATGAAGACGTGCACTTCACTAACGAGAGCAATGACCTTAGCAGTTGACAACACCAACGAATGAACGGTGTTGGCAGGGGGGAGTCGGCGGGCGATGCTGGCGGAGGCGCTGGGCTGGGTGGTGGGCACGGCGGTGGGCGCCGACTTGGGCTGCGGCCTGGGCAAGCGGCTGGGCTGGCGGCTGGGCTGCCGGCGCGGGGCGGAGGCCGCGGCCGCGGGCGACGCGGGCGACGCGGGCGACGCGGGCGAAGACGCGCCCTCCACCTCCTCCTCCATCGCTGCGACGGAGGCGCCGGCAGTCATCGGTGCACCGGTAGGCACCCAAAGAACCTGGTTTGGTTTTCGCCCGGCACTAAAAATAACCCGTTAACTTAATGAAATAACCTCCTGTCTTATTGAAATAAACTTTTCTTTGGAGGTATGGGGTTACCGTTTGTAGGTATGGGGTTAGCGGTTCGTAGGCTTCCGCGGCCGGAGTGAATGCATTCTTGGCTATCCGGGATGAGCCGCGTCTCGGTCAATTGTACTGGCGGTTCTTGCTGTTCAGCTGATTCAGAAGTATAGCTCTGAAGAAGGCCATAGTAAGATGGCCGAAACGTCAGTACAATTGACAGAGACGCGGCTCATCCCGGATAGCCCAGAATGTATGGGGTTAGCGTTTGGAGGAATGTATAGGCTACCAGGAGGCGCGTGCCGCAGGTGGCGGAGCGGCGGCCGGCGAGCGCGCGGTACGCGGCCGCGCTGGGCGCGCTGGTGGGCGCGGGCGTGGGCGAGGCGGTGGGCGCGGCGGTGGGCGTGTCGCTGGGCGCGCGCCTGGACGCCATGTTGGGCACGTCGCGCACGCTCTCCTACCTGGCGCTGTTCGGGCGGCTGCGGCGCCGCGCGCGCCTGCTGCGCAACCGCGTGCGCCAGGAGTGGTGGCGCGCGCGCCGCCTGGGCCACTGGGGCTACGCCGGCCCGCGCCTCTGACGCCCGTGGGCAAGTGCTGTACTGGAGTCAACAAATCAGTGGTGGCGCGAGCAGTGCTGTACTGGATTCAATAAATCAGTGGTGGCGCGAGCAGTGCTGTACTGGGTTCAATAAATCAGTGGTGGCGCGAGCAGTGCTGTACTGGATTCAATAAATCAGTGGTGGCGCGAGCAGTGCTGTACTGGATTCAATAAATCTGTGGTGGCGCGAGCACTGCTGTACTGGATTCAATAAATCAGTGGTGGCGCGAGCAGTGCTGTACTGGATTCAATAAATCTGTGGTGGCGCGAGCACTGCTGTACTGGATTCAATAAATCAGTGGTGGCGCGAGCAGTGCTGTACTGGGTTCAATAAATCAGTGGTGGCGCGAGCACTGCTGTACTGGGTTCAATAAATCAGTGGTGGCGCGAGCAGTGCTGTACTGGATTCAATAAATCTGTGGTGGCGCGAGCAGTGCTGTACTGGATTCAATAAATCAGTGGTGGCGCGAGCAGTGCTGTACTGGATTCAATAAATCTGTGGTGGCGCGAGCACTGCTGTACTGGATTCAATAAATCAGTGGTGGCGCGAGCAGTGCTGTACTGGATTCAATAAATCTGTGGTGGCGCGAGCAGTGCTGTACTGGATTCAATAAATCTGTGGTGGCTCGAGCAGTGCTGTACTGGATTCAATAAATCAGTGGTGGCGCGAGCAGTGCTGTACTGCATTCAATAAATCAGTGGTGGCGCGAGCAGTGCTGTTCTGGATTCAATAAATCTGTGGTGGCGCGAGCAGTGCTGTTCTGGATTCAATAAATCTGTGGTGGCGCGAGCAGTGCTGTACTGGATTCAATAAATCTGTGGTGGCGCGAGCAGTGCTGTACTGGATTCAATAAATCAGTGGTGGCGCGAGCACTGCTGTACTGGGTTCAATAAATCAGTGGTGGCGCGAGCACTGCTGTACTGGGTTCAATAAATCAGTGGTGGCTCGAACAGTGCTGTACTGTTGTTCTGTATTCTAAAATGTTCTCTAATGCACTGCAGATACCTTCTAATGAGAAGGAAAGCCAAGTTAAAAAGTATTGTATTTTCGTGTGGATTGTTATGAAGCTGGTATTGGATGATTTTGAAATTATGAAATGATTCAATGATGTTGTAGAAGAAGGGACGTCATCTTCACCAATGTTCACTCGAAGCAGATTTGGGTAACGACAGTACGTACTGAAAGAAATTTCATCACACTGCGCGCCAGACGCTCCCAAGCATCCGATGTCGTTCTGAATAAAGGCGTTTTTAAGTCCTCTTCACTTTTGAATCAGTGGAGGCTTGAGCAGTGCTGTACTAGATCATAAGTTTATACCGTAATTTAGACTCACCAAAATGGTCTATGATCACTGCAGATATCTTCTCATGAGAAAGAAAGCAAAGAAGCATTATATTTCTGTATGGATTGTGATGAAGTGGGCGATGGTTGATTTAATTTGATTCAACGATGGTGTGGAAGAAAGGACGTTATCAATATTCACTCAAATTCATCACCAATATTCACTCAAAACAAATTTGGGTTACGACAGTACGTATGGAAATAAATGTCCAAAACGATTAAATGAGTTAGGTACTTCATTGCAAGAAGGAATGGATTTTCAAAACGACGAACGGCGACCAACTTAATTTTAACTGTATTGCATTATACTCATTGCTGGCTGTGGTCAGTGCATTGCAATTTGGCTCGCAGTATGAATAACAAAGGCGAGAAGAAATAATCCTTCCACGCACGCCATTTGTGGAGTGATGACGCGACATTACTAGGAGTTTGAAATTGTTCCAGCGCCCGAGGATGGGGCTGGTGTTGCCCGATCGCCTTCCCATGTGCGCGGTGATTTGCTCCCTCATAGGCTACGAGACGGGCGCGGCCGTGGGGGAGCTTTTCCTCGGCGACGCCGGGGAAATCGAAGATGTTCATCCCTCCCTCAGGCGCCGCACTACAGTTTGTACGTACTTGAGAGCAGCATTTGATTCCTGTTTGTATCCAGGTTTGAACGTAGAGGGCGGATTTATGGATATCTAAAAACACGCATATATTTACGTGCTTCAAATCTGTGAAGTACGCACAAAAACGTAAAATATAAATATAAAACTAATTTATATTATCAGTGAATTTCTTAATATGTAGTTTAATAAGGACTTGTCTTGATTTTCAAATGAACCTAACGAAAATATGATGCAATTTAGTATCAGTTAGTAGACATGCATTTGTAAAATTTTGCCTCTTCCACTCATCAAAAATTATTGTGAACGTTGGGATGTTGTAATAAATATTATAACTGTTGTTTTTGTGGTCGATTGTGCCTTGAGTCACATTAGTAGTCCACACCGTAGTTAGCGTGACTTGATTGGCTGTTGCTAATTGGCGTGCCTTGGATGTCGTTGCAGTCCGCGGGGGCCCGTTGCGAAGAAGCGCCACCCACGCGTGGACCTCTCTCTACAACGAAGACGTCAATATCTTCGGTGCGTGGGGCCTTCACCATTTGAGTGGGCTTTATAATTTTGGCTTTCAGAAATATGATACGGGTTTTTTAAAATTTAAATTGAGTTTCGAATAATACTGAAGTAATTAACTAATAGTAAATAATAACTTAATAGTATTTTACGTTATTATTCATTTGTTTTGCATTATTCGTAAATTCTAGTAATGGATTACTAGAAACATTTTGTAGTGTATAGAGGTTTATTTCACTTCAGTATCCCTGTTGGCCCAAACGTCCACCTGTGTAATGGCCGTCTGTGCTTGGTGCTCGCGCAGGAAGGCACCTGCCGAGGGAGCGGCTTTCCCGAATCAAGATGATGACCCAGCACGCGCTGCCCATGATGCTGGGGGTGCTCGGGTCCTTGCTGGGAGAGTACGTGGGGTGCGTGCTAGACAAGGGCCTGGCCACTGCCGCGACGTCGGTGTTGGACGTGGTGAAAGAAACGTTGGCTGGAGAACAAATGGAAAATCCATGGGGCGCTTTCCTCCCGGATGTGTTTGCATTTGATTTCCCATGAGAAGGACTGAACAAAATGCCTCTACAAGTGGAGCGACAACGTAATTCATTTTGTAGGGCTTTTGTCCTTTTTTAGATATTGAACGTTTCAGGTTCATTTTTGCCTTCTGTTCGATTCCAATATGTGGTTATTCTTTAAAATGAAATTCCTTTTCTTCCTGCAGCCTTGTGTGAAATTGTTTTGAATATGAATAAAAATCGTAAAAATCGCATTTCATTGTGGTTTTTGTTTGTAGCGAAACGATCGTACAATTTTGCCATTCAGTTAATTTTTATTTGTCCACAAATTGAAAACAGAGCGGTGCCTCCTGTAGCGTGCGCACGTGCTCAGCAGTTGGCTGAGAGTGCTGCACGTGGGTGGTGGACGTGGCTAGAGCCGGGGTCGTGTGTAGAGAGGGCAAAAAACATCGATGTTTTCGAGCAAAAATATCAATATATTAACATCGATATTTTGCTTTCGATGTTTTTTTCACATTCATAATTTTTTCAGAAACATGGATCATTTCAAAAGCAAATTCTCGAGATATAAATAAAATTTCCAGTATCTAATTTTTTGCGGATTCCTCACAATCAAGAGCAACTGCCAACTGTCACTGTCGTCGATGCACAGCAGGCACGAAACCGTTTGCTCTTCGCAACCTTTCTTTTGTGCTGTTACCTTTTTCGATTTTTTGTACGTGGTAATATCATTAAACTGTATTTTTGAACCTCGACCACATGGGACATTGATTAGAAAATTAAGATGACCGTCAAACTTAAGGCATATTATACTTCAAACTAACATTGATGTGTTATGTATCACAGTAGAACCATCACATTTTACTTGGATGATTTATGAATGAAAATGAATAAATGGGAATATTGCAAGACAGGATGTCCTTTACTTTTTATTTCTTTTACATTTGATAATCATTATTATCATATTTCATGTACGTGAACAAAGAATAAAATATAGTTCATTTAATTAAATTAATTTTAAAAATGGAAACAGGATGGGAAAGTAGTATTTGTTTCATCATATTTAAAACATTGATGCATTTGTTCATGTTTACACCGATATCGGAAATCATTTGATGATGTATCGAAGTATCGATGTTTTGTTAAAGTTTCCCATCCCTAGTCGGGTGGCTCCACCTCATCAGGTCATTTGCCCTCGGAGTGAGCGCTGCCTCGGCTCTGTCCCTCGATAATAATAATAATAATAATAATAATAATAATAATAATAATAATAATAATAATAATAATAATGTCTTTATTAATGGCGAGGCTCGATAGTGGTTATGCATGGCGGATGTTCATCTGAACGACCTTGGACCGAAATAGGTGCAAGGTAGCATCAACGGATGTCACTGTAGTGCTTCTGTCTGCGTGGTCCTAGGTTCCAGTCCCGACGGTATCATGATTTCAGACTAGCTTACCAGCTGAGTGAAATTCAGTCGCTGTCTAGAGGATAATGGCGTCCGGCTGATCGGTAGTTTTCTGTAGTTTCTCCCATCAATACCAGGCGAATACTGGAGCAGTACCCTAGAAAACGGACCACGGACTGCGCGCGATCTTTCCTTCCTCTTCCTTGTTCTGTCCTTACCCATTAATTGCACACACACACTAACATGCATAACACTTATTTGGAAGATTCTGGAATTGGTAACCTGGATATTGAAAGTGGTACAAAGCAACCCGAAAATAACCACGTGGTTACTTACAGTCTCGCAAATTTTCGGTACTACACGTCCCAAAACCTGGTCATAATTGGACATGTGAGTGGATATGCGTAGAAATTGGTATATTATTGGTTCTTAATGTCGCTGAATTCGAATTTTGGAATGTCCGTATTCAAAATGGCAGACTGATTAAATGTAGCGGTGTACGTAGAAATATAAAATTATGTGTTTCCGATATTGTTGAATACAAATATTGTAACGAAGTTTCAAAATTTAATATAATAAAAGAGGAAAATTTATTAAATGTATTTCCTAAATATTATTTCTCTCTACTAATTTTTAAGTTGAATTTTTAAGTAAATCGAAATAGTAAAAATCGTTATAAACTATAATGTTTACATATGTCTGCCTGACTGTCTGACTTGTTGTGACTGTCCGCGAATGGGCCAGGGTCTACCAGCGGCATATCAGCCTCGCGGCCACGGGTTTAAGGGGTTCGTGTGGTTAACACGAAGACATCCCTACGCCATATTCTGGTCTTCTCAACATGAGATGTGAGTTTCTTCATCGCACAGCAACACGTACTGGAATATTGCAAGAAAAACGTACACTATAATCTTTCCCGATCGGGGATCGAACCCAGGACCGTGTCATGGAACGCGTGCACGCTGACCAATGAACTAAATCGCGAGAGCGTTTGTATATGTAAATGTTTAAAATAATTAAGACTAGTAAAAATAATGTACTTCGTGTTTAAAGAGATTGAATAAATTGAATAGATTGAAGTAATTGAAAACCCTTGGGGTGGAGCTTGTCCCGGCAGAGGCGGTGCCCCGCTGGTGGGAGATACCTGGTTAGGGAAATCCCGCTAGCCGACGGTAGGTCGGCGCCGGATCTCGCAATACAGCGGGGGAAGATCAACGCTAAGATGAAAAGCATGCACTGCCCTTAGAGCACTAATGATCTAAACAGTTATCGCGCCTGGAACCCCCAACACACCATCAACCAAACCGTTCGAAACCACACCGCCACACACAATGCAAACGCACCACACCACATCATGAGGGAAATAAGATGCCTGCTACTTTCTTTACGCTTTGGATTGCGTCATCCTGATAAAATAAATTATCAGTAGTCAAATTTCACAGAACGAACTCCATTTCTGCTTCTTTCGAATGAAAGCTTCTTTTAGCGTTCCATAACTTTTTTAATAAAATGTTTTTATTGTAAGAATTTTAAGTAGCGTCGTGAACGAACTTTGAAGGCCTTATAATAATTTCCCAAAATGTTCTAGCTGTTTTGGGAATTGGTTATGGCGTCGAAGTATCTCAGAAAGAGAGAGGAATTCAGGGAATCTGGCGATGGCGTGTGGCGCGTCCGCGTCTGAGCACGCGACCGCGAGATCTGCCGGCTCTGAGCGTGTGTCACGCTCTTCCGTGTCGCTAGAGGGTTTGCGATTGACTGGCGAGAGGTGTGTGGTTTTGCACGCAGCTTGAAGTCGCGCTCAAAGGATTGTCTGAGATGCCTTTTCTAGAAGATAAATTTAGCATTTACGTGAAGTTGGAGCGCTCTTCATCTACTACAAAAAGCTTTTATTTCGTATTAATATCTAAAGATCATGAAAAAATGAGAAAAATAAAATTGTTAAAAATATGACTCGAGTCTTTCAAAACCTGAGTACTTTTCTAATTAGTGATTAATAGAAATATATTGTGTGAAGTTAAATATCGAATGTAGTATAGTTTTGGTAGTAAAAGGTACAAAAGGAAAATCCAAACAGAGGGAAAACCGAGAATGTAAATTTTAATAATGTTATGACCTGTGAATAATTTATTAATAACCTGTAGCTGAAAGTAATTGTCATTCAAAAGTGCTAGGGGGAACAAAACAAATTATAAAATCGGATCTTATTCTTATTCGTCAGTTACATTAAACATTATGATTTATGTTCTTGCTTAAAGATAATGGAAATAATCATCCAGAACACTATCAAAATATTAATTCGTTGAAAGATTTTTTTAAGAGACACGCATTTCTGATGTCTTATATTATTGCCTTTTTTCATCTACATTTTTCGGGTCGCATCGTAGTCTGTTTTTAGAGGATGACTTGTGACGTGGGGTTGCAAGCTCGTAAATGCTGATCACTATACAAATAGTGTCTACAGCGTTTGTGCGTGATTGAAAAAGAAGAGTCGCTGGCAGCTCTTAATCCGGTTGTATCGTGATACAAAACTAAATTCTAGTTAGATCCTCTGTGTTGTAACATAATTGATGGCAAATATCAAATGCACATCTGGTCGATATGACTAGAAACAAAATGGCAAAGATTCGAGGAAAGCACCATTCATTATCAATTCGATTCGATTCGCTACTTAACGGTGCAGCTGACCTTTCCCAAAAGCAGGTAGTCGTGAACTTCGAGTTAGCTTCTTATTTAGCTGGTGTCGAAAATCTTGCTACTGTCTAGACCCGTACCTAAGATCGACCTTAGTCCAGTATGTAGTCCCTATACCCGAACCTAGGATTTGAATTTAGAACCTGAACCTCAGTGTAGGTCATAGGTCATGGATCTAGTATTTAGCTAGGTGTTTTCACTGTTTAGCGGATGTTTTCACTGTTAAATATCCACGGCTTCGATCGGGTTTGAGCCCGCGAACTTGGGTGTTATAGCCTGATACGCTAACCGTTGCACCATCGAAGTGTCCAACGCGCTCTGAGAAAATCGTTGGAGTCGAAAGAAACGGGCGTGCCACCATCTTGCCTCGAGGGAGTGGTGAGGTTGGTGGGGAGCGGCTGGTCCAACCTCACCTGCTCCGCCCACGCCGCCCACGCCGCGCTGCGCCCCCGCGAAGCCGCACGGGGCGATTGGCGCGCGGCGCGGCGGTGGCGGAGCGACGGCAACGCAGGGGTGGAGGCCCCAACGGAGGGGTGGAGGCCCAGCTCTTGTTTCACCAAACAGTTTTGAAGTTTTACTTAACAATGTCATCCTTAATTTTATGACGCGTTTTAAATGGTGCTTTGATGTTTGCCCTTTCACCAGCCTCTTTAAAGTATTGTGTAACATATGTAACCTCTTATAAATTATTCGTAAACTTAAATGCATCCAAGAGTTGGTTGGCAATGTGGGTCCCTGGTGAACCAGTCAGTGACTTTTTACCAAACCTGTTTTTTTCCTTCTGCTTTGTACTTTGGTGCAAAGAGGTTATTTTTATTGATTTTTTGTAATGGGAGAAAAAGAGGAAGGATTAGGAAATTTGCATCGTCGTAGAAAGAAGTGTTCATCGAATGTCTGAGAAAGAACATTTGTATTATAGAAACTAAAGTTACATATAGAACAACAAACCGAGAAAAAATTATGCTTGGGAGAACATTGAATGCAATTGTAAAGCTCTGTTCACACCTTTACAACACAAGCTATTGATAGAAAAAAATGTATATGTGGAGTTGGGGTTGCATAAAGCAGAATGTTGTTTCAAAATGACAGCTTTGGAGGTGATATTTTGAATTGCAAGACTCCCGGGATTTTACCGTGGTCGTCCAAATTAATACGTACAAATTCTGATCGAAATTGCTTTATAAATTCCAGAATTAACATTAATGATCAAGGTTTTTATCCTATCGACAAAAAGAACTGTCAACGGCTTCGTTATCTGGATGCTCTCTAGAATTATCATAAAATCTTTAATAAAAAATAACAAAAATAGTGTGAAACCGTACTATATTAAAATATTATCTTAATTATATTTATATTATTAAAATATTAAATATATTAAATTTATTCGGATTTATTTTATTAACCGAAACCAGAACTGTTTTTGAGCGATTATTTCTCTGAAATTGAATATCTTCCAACTCAAATATTATTGAGACTTACATAGTATAATAAAAATTAAATGTCAAAAAATGTATTCCAATTAACTACGAATACGTTGGCCTAAAACTTGCTTCGTACTTAGCCAGTAATAGTCATAAGAAGGTTTATTAATTGTGTTACATAAATATACTGCTGTTTTGGCCTGCGTTTGTGTTATGAGTTCTAAAACGAGAATAATTATTTTAACGGTCTCACGTGGACTTCAGTTTTCAATTTTCCAGTACGGTTCACGGACATCAATTATTTGATGTGCTCTCGCTGATGAAAGTCATTGTGCATTTTCATTGTTTCTCTTTTAACTTTATATTGTTACTACACAAACCTGCGGCATTTCTTACAATGTTATCAAGAGGAATGAAGTATTTACGTTCTTTTGGAGCAGATTATCTGAAATGAGGTCGCCTACATTCCATTGTTCGAGGAATGTGATGCCAAAAGATAAAAGATAAAACTGTATCCCAAGTCGTTGCGTACTCGTATGATTTTAAAAGGAAATGGAAAGATGTTTGTAATTATAAAGATGAGGCGACAATCGATTTGTTCTGTTTCTCATGCCATTGACGTAATTCTCTTCAAGAAATGTTTTGGGAACAAATTTATTTTACTAAAAAGTCATAATTCCTTTTGAGCATGAAAACGCCATTATCATGTATAATTTAGAGAAAATGGTTTAGAATGGTGAAAATGATTTGCACGTTCCGTTACTATAATAGTAGTGTAACAATAAGGTTATAATGTTAAGCTTCATTGAATGAGTACGTTTTCAGATTTGTACGAATGCAATAAAACATTATAAATAAGTTGCTATTGTTTTGTATAACTGCATTGCAAATGTATAAGAGAAACAAACTTAAATTTGCGAAACAACTTTCTCGTGACGTCTTGTGTACTTGACTTCTGTGCGAGAAAACTGTGGTAAAATCTCTTTACCAAATAATCACTTTATGCAATTGCGAAGAATGTTTATGTCTTCAGTCTATGAATTTTATGAAATTCATGAAAAAACTAAAATTAATGTTTTATGTAATGGAGGTATGAGTATTCTTAACGTCCATTTTAAGCCGAGAGGTGCTGGGCATTCCCAGATGACATCATTACGTGTGAGGAGTGATACGTACAGACGGCTGTCGCTTGCTTCGTGCGAGTCTACTGACGTCACAGACGGTGACCTTCAAGTTCGTCACGTCACCGCATGCCTGGGTGAGCGACTGACACGTCATCCTTACCTGATGCATTGCATGCAGCTGTGCATGATCACGGTGCACCTTCGCTGGCACAGTCAAGGTCATCATTGATTGGCAAATGCTGGTTGGCACCATGCCGCGCTGTCGAGAACCAACAATGTAGGGAAATTTTAATAGAAATCATAATTATTTCTGTACGAAAAAACTTCCTACCGGTAAATTAATTTTTGTTCGCCAATTATTAACGCACATACGTTTTATCAGTCTTTCAGATATGACATTGAGGTGTCGTTGAACACTTCGCGTAACTCAGTATATTGAAATTTTAAATTTAAACGTAATGATAAAGTTAATAAGTCTTCAGAACATGAATGTCTCGCAATATAAATTCGTGTTCACAATGATTTAACTAACACTATTGACCCTTTTGTGCAATAAAAATGAATGAAATTCCCGGAACATAACAATTTTTGTTATAGAGCGCGAAATTAATGTCATATGGTTATTTTTCTCGGTGTTTACCATTATTTTCGGATTAATGTAACAATGAATTAATTGCACCATGCTTCCTTCTTAACGGAGTTGTGGAATGAAAGTGAGAGGTCTTTTATCTGTTTTTTTTAAGTCGCAAAATTATTATATTGCAATGAATACAAAATGTTCTAGTTTTACGTATAATTTTACGATACTGTTATAAAACCAAAGATTAAAGTAATGAACTGCCCTGAAAAGTACATGTGAACAAAACTCAAAATAAATAATTCTCCTAATTATAGCAATGAGAGGTGGTTGCTTGAACGCGTCGTTGTCGAGTAGTTGTTTATTCTATATCTTCAATCTTGACGGTCCCCGGTTGAACTGACTCTCTGATAAGAAGTTAATGGAAAGGAAATCACTGTCGATGAAATGTTCTTTTTTATTGTTGAAGCTTCTGAATATGACGGAGGCAATCAGTACAGACGTTAATATTTCATCATGTTTTGATAACACGTGATGTACTACTATCCAAGAATAGTCTGGCATTCGATGTTGACAGTTTTGCGACTACTGGTAAGTCTTCCTAAGTAAAGTACATTACGGAACATAATGTTTCCGCTACTTGCATTGCTTGCCGGTAATAAACACATTAAACCGCGATGGTTCACGGCCACGGAGCAGCAGGAGGAAATCGAAATCTTCTGAAGAAACAGTGAAAACTGCGGCCCGGGAAACGAGGTCGCGGAGACTACTCCCGAACGCGTTGTGCGGGCCAGCGATGCGACTTCGATGACTAAGCATCGATGTTACCAAACATCGGTCTTCGAAATATTTTTTATTTTATTTTATACTTTATTGGCGATTTGTTTATGAACAAACATTTGGCAGAAGTTCATAAACATGTGTATATACGTGAAAATTGAAAGTAGAGTGTATTGACGGGAAATACATGAGACTTAAGAAATCGTTCACAGCATTCGTCTTGGCAGTTTAATGGTTCGGCGTAAACCAAGAGACCGGGGTTCGGGTTTCTGATGGGGTGACAATTGTTCGAACAAATTTAATTATTGTTTATTGATATTATTGATATTACTATTCCCGTTTAACGTTCCCATTTACATCTATTGAAATATGGAAAACACACTTTTAGATTTATTAATAATTCTGCAATTAAGTGTGAGAGCTTGGTGGCAGAATACACAAACTTAACATTACAGAACTTAACAACTATACAAACTCTACAAACGTTACAAATCTCATGAACATTTCACCGTGCAATCTTTCATAGAACTCCAGTTCACCAAACTTCACTTCACCACACTTCACCGCACTGCGATACAGCAAGCTGTAATGTCTTTCTTACTCGCTCGTTTCTCTCAGTTGCACAACGTCACTGCACTTCACGCCACTGCACTGCACATAATAATAGTAGTAGTAGTAATAATAATAATAATAATAATAATAATAATAACAATAATGCTAATAATGATAATAACATTAATAATAATAACAATAATAATAGCGACATTTCCACCCACACACACACACGCACACACACTCACACCGCAATGACCCAGCCGGGATGTGCCTTGTGCATAGCGAACAGTGGGAGAGGCAGCAGCTGCTCGCGGGATGCGATTCGGCGACTCCGGGGGGACAGGCGCGTCACGTCACGCCACGCAGCTGGGGCCCAACGCTACGTCATCGGCGGTGACGTCGCGCCGCGTCACTTGAACAGAGAGCGCTGTTCGCTTCGTCTCTCGTTGAGCCTGTCGCGTGCCGGACTCGAGGCCGGCGTGAATTGATGCGCGGAGGGAAGTGCCCTGTTCGTGTACGCTACGAATGTGGTACTGCTGTTGTGAGTCGTGCATTTATTTGAACTGAAGAGGGAGATGAATTGCTTTTATATTGTCTTAACTTAAACCAAAACCCCGCTTTTATTTTGTAAACATTCTTTTAATGATCGAACACTAACAACAGTAATACAAATATTCGGTAACTTTGCTGTTACATAGGTATGAAGTTTCTCGTGCTCATATCAAGGTAGTGCGTCCTTCTGGAGGTCTAACACGTCTGTAACAAGTGCACATTTTATTTGTTTACATGATAAGTATTATTGTTGTAAAGTAAATATGATTCGTAAAGCTCTCTTGTACTGAAACATCAGTACAGGGGAAAAACAATCTATAGTACACATATGTTCCGTAAGAAATGATAATTATGTTTAGATTAGGTTTACAAAATGGAACCTTTGACGAGTGATATATTCTTCTGGATATTATCTTTTTTCAGTTGATTAAATAGTTTTATTAGACATAATGGACATAATTACCATGTATTGTTTGATACCCATGTTCAGATTTCCTTTTGTTAATTACAAATCTATCAGAAACGCATTACGCTGTTGTATATTATTAACTTGAAGCGTAATGTAAATTACAGTGACGGTAGATAAGTTTTTATACACGTACAATCCATGTTCATAACTTCAATTTTATACTTCTCACACGTTGATTTTCAATCTTTTAGAAACTTCATCATTATCACATCAATTTAATTGTTGATTTTTTGTTTCTCTGTGTATTTTTTCAAGAATCATATCATATTCAACAAAGTTGCCATGTGTTATAATTCTTCGCACTTGAAAATATAGAGATAATTTGAAACGATATTATCGACAGTTATCAATGGATACCAAGAATGTGGAAATTAATCGATATCACAGTTCAGAAAATCTTTGCTGCATTCTCTTGAAACTTCGATCGAGAAGGCACATGTTCCTGCCTCTCTACATGGGACGTGTACTAATCGTGCACGTGAACTCAGTTGCGAAAGCTTCCCAAGAACAGCGCCGGAGATTCACAATTTTAGGCCCAGGGCAATTCTGAAACCTGTCCCTCCATCGAAAAATGTAAAAGTATGAGTTTTATCTGGAAACTGGAATCTGATTTTTTGTTATTTCAACAAATAACGTTTTTGGAAATATATTTTCTAAATAATAGTTTCAAACTAAAGTATTTAGTGAGAAATATTTCAAATTGTGTTTTATTAATATTTAGCAAGATCATTTGTTAAATACATGGAATAATAAATACGAACCGTGCAGTAAAACCTATTTTAGTGTTAGCGTCGTTTGATTCATTTCATAGAATCCAACCTTATAACTAATGACTTATAAGTAATAACTATTGAAGGTTAAAACTTAATTGAAAATTTTATGAAATATCAGACTACTGTACCGCGACTTATGAATTAACGATAACTATTTTGTCGAGTTCTAATTTCTCTTTTAATTTTTTTACTGATAGTCCCATCATCGGGCCCCTTGATCACCCGGTCCGCCCACGCCGGTTCTGCCCAAGAATGTAGAAAATAATCGATGTGTGAGTGCGGAAAATCAATAATCCACTTGAGCGCGCTCCCCCCGCGATACGTCACCGTGAGCTTTGGCGGGGCGGGGCGTCACTCCAGGGGAGAGCTTTGAGCCCTCATCTCCGCCCTCCCCCCCCCCCCCCGCTCCCGGTCCAGTGGCGGAGCGCGGCCGCAGCTCCGGCGCATGCGCGGAAGCCGACGTTACGCACACGTTACACTCACCACGAAACGATTCCAGACCAAAGTGGGCGGTGTATTCAGGTGGCAAGGCGTATCACTGGCGGATCCAGGGGGGGGGGGGCATGCCCCCTCCCCAAAAGACCTAAAGTTTTCGTTTACCTGCCTTTATTTGGCAAAATATATTTAAATATTTGTTAGAATTATGAAATTATTTAAACAGTAATATTGTTGTATCATATCTACAGTACATAAATAAGATACAATACGTTTATTAATTAACGAAATTCTACGTTGCCCCGCCCTGATAGCATGGGTGTCAGTCGCCCGGGGCGGTGAAAAATTTATTTCGCCGTTCCCATATTCATTATACGAGTATATGTATATTTCAATTTAAAAGACAAAAACATACAGTAATTCTAAAGAACTGTTCAGCAAAAACAATCATGATCGTGTATGGTACAGGTTACAAATGAAAAATATTTTGTATAAATGTTTTACAATATAATAATAACTATACATTTATTTAAACAAGCCGACACAGAAAAAAGTAATATCATTTCACAGAAAAAGTGATCATTTCAATCGGTTCGAATCGTTGGTACGACAAATATAAGAAATAATTTTTTTACAAGATTTTATTTTTTCACTACATCACGACTAAAGATGTTATGAGATGGCTGCATATATAATCTACTCCAGGTTGCGTCCAGCTACCTAAGGAGCAGATCTAAGAGCTGGTGGTGCCTCTGTAATACTTTGCGTGAAATGTGGGCTGCTCCAAGTAAAGCAATTTCTTGCACTTCCCAGTCTTTCGAATGACCTGAGAGTTTCGGCTGGTTCTTACACACATTTTGCGGTACAAATCCCAGAGCTCCGAAGACTATTGGTAAGACCTGTGCTATTCCGCCCCACATTCGGCTGATCTCGATTTCCAAACTGTTGAATTTAAGACGCTTCTGTCTCATTGGTTTCGTTCGCAATGCACAGCCACATCTGCAAGTTGAACCGATTTTTTCTCCAAAACCCGGATAATAATATCCGGTTTGTTTGCCGCTATCGTTTGATCCGTTTGAATTTATTGGTCGCACAATATTGTATAGAGTCCAACAGATGTCACAGGTTTTGGTGAGTGTTCGTACTACTTGGGACATGTGTTTGGAACTTTGAGGGTGGTATACATCTGCCAGTGGTGGTAACTACCCCCCCCTCCCGTCGTGTCTTTTCGTGTATTCGGTTTTTGCTTGAATTGGACAAGCTGAGAAGATGTGATGAATGGTTTATTTGTTTCTGACAAATGTGTTTTTTCATCTTGAGAAAATGTTTTGGATCATTATTTATTATTATTATTATTATTATTATTATTATTATTATTATTATTATAGTGTGATGATGAGTGAAAGGACTAGGATGATGGTAGGTGTTAGGTGGGATAGTGGGAGGTGGGAAGTGGCAGGTGTTCAAAGGATTTATGGAACCATCGCAGCATTCGCCTTATGACCAAGGGAGACCACGAAAAACCGTGGTCAGGATGGCCGGCCCGAGGATCGAACGCGGACCTCCCGAATGCGAGTCCAGTGCGCTACGCAGTGAGCTGCTTGGTGTTGTTGTTGTTATTATTGTTGTTGTTATTATTGTTGTTGTTATTATTGTTGTTGTTATTATATTTGTTATTGTTGTTGTTGTTATTATTGTTGTTATTGTTGTTGTTGTTATTGTTGTTGTTGTTATTATTGTTGTTGTTATTATTGTCCCTCAAAAGTGCCTCCCGCCTCCACTACGCTCCGCCACCGTCTCTCTCTCGCACACGTAGTAGGGAGCGCGGGGGAGCGTGCGCGGCGTATCGACCCGCGGGGGGCGGCGGCGGCGGCGGCGGTGGGGGCGGCGGCCGATAAGGGGTGACGTCACCTCGCGCCGCGTGCTCGCCGCCGCCGCCGCCGCCGCCGCCGCCGGGGCGCCTCCAGCCGACGCGCGCGTCGCGCCGCGCAGCGCCGCCAGTGCTCCCCGGAGCGCCGTCAGGGCCACCGCCACCTCCGCCGCCGCCGCCGCCGGCGAGGCGCCCAGCCGCGTCGGGAGCGCGCGTCCGCCGCCGCCGCTTCCTTCCGCGCACCCACCGCGTCGGGAGTTGCCCGCCGGCGCTCGCGGCAACAAGTGCGCAGTCGCCGGGCCGCTCGCCCCGCTCGGCCCGAGTGCCCTCGCCGGGTACCCGGAATAGGCGGCCGCGCGACGGTTCCGCCTCGTGTGGGCTGCGGTTGCGCGCGCGGAACTCGTGAGGCGCGCTCGTGACGTTTGACCGAGACGCGTTTTTTCTTTTTCTTCTGGTCGTGCGAGGACTGTGTGAGCCGTGTTTGTTTCGAGACTCTGCTCGCGGTTCAAGAAACTTTGTTTGCGGATTGAAGGTTTTCCGGACAAATTATAGCCTCCAAGAACGGTTTTAGAAGTGTTTATTAAAAAAAAGTTCTTCGATTATGATTAACCCGATAAGTGAAGCCGCAAAGTGATAACATATTCCTTACGTGAAACAATAACGCACCGAAGAAAATTTAATACTCAAGAAACACGTCCTGGCGCGACGAAAACAACAGGAAATTTCGTCGCTCGATTGGAAACTTTGTTCGCGAATTGAATGTTCTCGGATAAATAATAGGAAAGGACGTTTCTGGAAGTGATTAAAAAGTTAGAGAGTAACCCGATAAGTGGAGCCGCAATGTGATACTCGTGACTTGAAACGTAATAACGCACCAAAGAAAATTTAATACTCTCAAGACATACCACGTCCTGGCGCGCCGAGAACAACAGGGGAACTTTCTCGCCCGATCGGCAGTCGAGTCCAACGTCCACGAAGAGCCCGCGTTGCCACGAGACGCCCCGACTCAGCGAGTGTGGCAGGTGTTTTTTCCGCGCCGAGTGGCGAAGCAGCGCTCTCGCGCCCGAGCGGGTGTGACGAGCAACGACCACGTCGCCTCCGAGGCGCTGCTGCGGGCCAACGCTGGGCGAAGCGTGTTGACACGCGCCTGGCGACGGCGGGCGAAACAACTCGCGGCCGTTCGCGCGGTGTGTAACCCGTAATTGGATTAGCGGGTTGCGCGTCGACAGGCGACGATTGGACCGATAAAACGCGTGTTAGTGATACTTCATCTTTTTGAACAAAATGTAACGTATCTTGATGATATAATGGAAATTTCTCTATGTGATTCGATATTTTGAAGCCTGGATTAAATTACAACGATTCACTACGCCATTCAAGTATATTATATAATTGCCATCGATTCTCAGGAACGTTTTGCAACGCGCTCATCGAAAAGCAAAGTGTCGAAGAGAGAAGATCATTAGAATCAAAGAACGCGCACAACTCTACAGTGCTCAATTTAAGCTTTTCGAGGGAACAAAAAAACCTGCCTCTCCTCTGCCTAGCATACATTAGTGGAAATCTTCCGCAGTTGGCGGTTGGCGTATTCACCGAAGCGAGTAGCTGTTTGAACAACCCACAGCAAGTGCCGCGGTCGAACCGGATCCCTGCGCCGGAGTCCCTACAGGCTGATAACAAATTCCCGCGACACGGAAAAGCCATTGGCCCCCGGTGTTGCCTGGCCCGCTCCCCTGCGACCTGCGACTCGCGCTGACGCGACGCGCGGCGGGGGATTAGCGCCGACGCGAGCGCTGATTCACTTCGGAGGTAGGGCGTGTTTGTGGCCGCGTTACGAAAGTGAGTCGTAGAAGAATCATACGCCTTCTTCGGAATAGTTGGGCGAAGTTCATTAATAATGTGCGTTTGTTATTGATTGGTTGCAATACGTTTCGTTAAGTAACTATTGTGTGAAGAGGTGTGTATTGGAGTGAAAAGAAATTACCTCGTTTTGTGGGCTGGAGTGAGCTAGCGACTAGTCGTTGAGTGATGCTGTGAGCCCGCGCCCGCTGGCGAGTGGGCGTGGGCCGCCCGGGCCGGCGGGGGCGTGTCCCCCGCGCGCCGCCCGCCCGCCGCGCCTGCCGCTCGCCGCCGCCGCCGCCGCCGCCATGCTGTGGCCGGCCAACGTGCCCGGCGCGCCGCTGGTGCCCGGCGAGGTGTACCGCGGGCTGCTGGCGCTCAGCGACGCCCAGCACCGGCGGGCGAAGGCGTCGCCGCCGTCCCCGCCCGCGCCCCCGCCCGCGCGCGCGCTGCCGCCGCCGCCCTCCCGCCCGGGCAGCGGGGGCGGGGGCGGGCCCACCCTCGCCGCGGAGGACGCCGACCACCCGCCGACCGCCAACTGCCGAGGCATCTTCCGCGGCATGCTCCTGCAGTGCGCATGCGCCGGCCCGAACCTCAAGTCCCCGCGCCCCAAGACGCAGTGGTATGTCAAGGTAAGGGTCGACCTCAGCCGGAGCCCTGCGCGGCCTACCCACGCGTGGGCATGCGGCGTTTTCCCCAACCAGGCATCTCCCACCGGTGGGGCACCGCCGCAGCCAGGACAAGCTTGAAGCTCCCGAAGCCACTTGACGTGGAGCGGGTGTTGCGAGAATAAGACGACTTCTGTAACTGATTGGCCGAGTATTTGTGTATCCGTGGCCTCATCAGCCAATTAATTAGGTATAACCATTTTCCCCCAGCCTTCTTTTCCTCTCTTCTTCTCCTCTCCTCGTATCTCATCTACTTCTGCTCCTCCTCCGCCTCGTCCCCTTCTGCTGCTCCTCGTGTGTCTGCCTTTCTCCTGCTGCTACTTTCCCTGCTCCTCCTTCTGTACGTTCACCTCCTCCTCTTGCTTCTGCTCCTTCTCTTCATCCACTCAATCCCTGCCGGCAATCAGTTTAATATTTTACTGGCCCATCTTGTGTTTTTCGTTGTCATCGTCTTTATCCGTAGTGTAAATGGATAAGATAATCTAATCCTCGAATGCCACGAATCGTAAAACGGATTTGAGATTCGAAACCCCAATATGGGAGGTTTCTTCCTTATTCGCAACTGTCGAATTCTAACAAAAGTTTTTTAAATGCCTTGCGTGCCCAATTTGACTCTCAGAAGTTTTACAATTATATTTTTTTTTCATTTTGTGGGATGTTTTCATGTGCAATTTATTTTGATACCTAATATGATATACCCTAACCAATTTAGTTGCAGGAAAACACTAATGTAGTTGCACAATTGATTCTCTTAATGGATTATGTATACCTGAGGAGTTTGAAGAAATTAGCATAAAAATTCCAGATACTGTTTTCATTAGCATAGACTATTTTTTAATAGAAGATTATTCCAACTTTGTGGAAGATGGGTTTTTGTACTATATTAATATGTTAAGAACGCTGGAGATAATAAGTAGAACTCTATTCCTTAGCAATCTCTCATAACTTTGACGTTTGTTTGTAAATTCAGATTAAAACAATGAACGGAAGACATTTGACAATGCAAAAGTAGTGAAGAACTAGTCAATAAATTAAAACTTGGTAACGAGACTTTCGTATTTCAAGAAAGTACGTAATGTCATTTATACTAGAGAATTGTTGAGAGTTGAAGAAACAATATGAATTCCATAGTTGATAATTCCTGAGTTCTTAAGTGAAATCATAATGTAGATTTTGAATCATGGGGGAATCATCTAGGGGATGTTTTCTACAAAAAGGTCATTTTTGTGTAAACGGCAAGCAAAACTCAATTAGCTTCTCCAACTGCGCATTCCATTATTGTCATTAAATTCACATCAGGCGACATTTCCTGACGGACACGATAATTGCACGAAGGAAAGTTTGACCAATACCTACCAAAACGTTCGTAGTGGAAAATGTCCGTTGACTAAGCATTCAGATTTTCATTTTACCTGACCATTCTACAAAGGACTTCTAGAAATATTTGTTAAGAATATGTTCAGGGTGTCAGTTCATCTTATATGTTAATAGTATTACTCTCTGGAGATTCAGATATTTCATTATTTCTAAAGAAGTTTTCGTACAAGATTACGTACTTAATTTCTGTGATTAGTTTCAGCACCTGCTGGTGTACTAGAAAGGAAACATTGGAAAACTATTGGCGAATCTGTTGATTCTATTTTTGTTTTTATTAAATTAGATGAAAAATGGGAATAATATATCACTTTTCTGAGCAAATCGGTATAAAACCGCCACAGTGAAACTTTTTTCTGAAGTTGGAGAACGATTTATTTAATGAATTTTGACAATGCATTTTATATGAAAATTGTTGACAGACTCGCATCTTGATTAAAACATCTAATTTTTAATTTAATATATATATATATATATATATATATATATATATATATTTCATTATGAATCGTTAAATTTTAATCATTAAATGTTTTATACCACGAATACGCGTAGGCGCAGTGTGTTTTTCCGTACTTTTAACTCGAGATGTGGTAAACGCCCGGCTCGAGCAGTGCTCGTGACAGCCTTAACGTCTGTCTGCGGCCGTCGGGCGCAGGGCGGCTGGGGGCGACGCGAGGCCAACGCCACACAATGAAGCTGATTGGTTTATTGAACAGGCTGCGAGTGACAGACCGATCGACCGTTTTCCTTGTTTGTATGTACAGATCTGTGACGCAGGTTTGTTTGCGCCGAGTTCGGGGAATTCAATTGTGAAAGTCTTATTCTGCTTTGGTGAATGATTACTAGATAAATGGATTACGAATATTTAAGATAAAATAAAGAATGGCATTAAGTAGTTTTTTATCTTACAAGTGACTAAAAGAGCATATAAGTTAACTGATGTGTATTCCAATTACTAAGTGCATACTTTTTTTTTAACCATGTGTAATTTTCAGTGTTTAATATTTTCGTGTTCGAATTCCATTTTTAACAGTTTTACATATTTTCTACTTTTCTGTATTGTATCGACTCCGCGACAACCCTTTATTACGTAGGATATAATAAACCATTTATCTACTAGTAGAAGATTTATTACATTAAAGGTCATATATCGCATCTTCAATAGAAAAGTGACACAAGTGCGAATTTATGATTTCTCAGAAATTTCAATTTTAAGTTTCGTAGTTCTGTAATACTCGTTATAGATTGTACCAAATATTCACCTTCTAGCGGACAGTAATTTAACTAATTCAAAATAAATTTCAGAATAGTAGCAGTACCTCTTGGTAACCTCTTATCAGCTTTTAGCTGGAAAACGACGATTTCGCACTTGCCACTTTTCTATTGGAGATGCGATATATAAGAAAGTATTGTTGTTGATGCAGAGCAAAAAATAGTTTGGAAACCATAAAATGTAAGACCCTTGTTGTTTCACAATCAGCCGATATTAATAGACCACTTATTACCGACCAATTAGCCCATAGTTTTAATAGCTATCTGCGATGTTGCGTTACTTCTCTTCTCGGGCCGATAGATGTCGTGTCATTATGAACTTCCTGTTTTACTTGAAAATGGACAGGAAACAATAGCTCAAGATGTTGACGCAATTCACACATCCGGAGACGAAAGAAATGCGTTGGAGGTTAGCTGCGTTCAAAGCCTGTTGACGAGAAGTAGCCTCGTCGTCTTCCAGAGAACGTTCCTACGAGTGATGCGTTGGGATCTCTCATCTGAGTAGCCAGTGAGTATTCCCTCCCACCGTATGATGTCCACCAGAGAAGAGGTAGTTGTTGCAAAGGGAACTTCATTATGTGAAATATTCTGTTTTCAACTAGAAGATTCTTTATCTCTTTCGTGATTCATTTTATGTGAGAATTAAAATTTTTATTCCCCCATTTAATGTTCACCAAAAATATTTCTTTCTTTTTAAATTACCCTTTTAATCATGTGACTGATAGTTTTGGTGACCTGCGGAATGGAGGTTGCTAATCGTATACCTTATAATGTTTATATAAAGGAGCAAGTAATGTCAATCATTCTAGACATGGTTTGCACACAACCTCTCTTCTGCCATTACACGTTATCGACGTAATAATTCTCGCATTAGCCAAGGAAGGAGCCAACCTGGATGATCGAGGTGGCTAAGAACATGTACCGACTAAGCGCTTCGGTCGGAAGGGTAGCGGGTTCGATACCCACCGTGGGCATGGCTGTTTGTCACTTGTTTCTCATGTACGTGTTGTCTCGGAGAGCCTAGCGTTCCGCTGACCCCAGATCAAAAGAGCCCGCAAGTGTGTTGGCGTCTAGTGTGTGGTCGAATATGCGTCCCATCGGAACGTGAAGGGTAATTGGCCGACGGCTGAAAAAAGCAACTAAGAAACCAAGGAAGAACTCGCGTCAAGAAGGCTGCGTGCCGACTTTTCAACGGTGAATCCCTGCCATGAGATGTAAATACAATAATGGATTATAATAAGGTCATGTATACCATCATTTATTAATTGGAATATAAATACAATTGAAAATACATATTTTAAATAGGGATATAGCTTGCCGTGAAAGTTACACTTTCGAACAACCATCCACAAATATACTGATTTTCAAAAAATTCCGATCACGTAAGTTGAAGCGTAAGCCGAAAAAAGATACTGCCATATGGCTTCCGTTCTGGATAGTCGAAAAATTTTCGGAATGCGTAGATTTTGTATGGCTCACGATTCGATCGGATAGTGTTCTGGTGATTGCAATTGCAAAACTGGAATTCCGGGAGCGATTCCTGCAATTTCCGTTCCACCTCTCGTGTAGTTGGTGCAGACAAGAAAATAAAAACTATTTATGTGAATAACAAGAAGGGAAATGTTTTTAAAATATCACCTATGCGCCACCTTTCTAGGGTTAAAAGTGGCGTAACGAGTAATAAACGAAATGGAATATTGTTAGTCTTAACTTTTTTTTGTTAACTTTGTGTAGTACGTGACATGGAGGATTTAAGGCTAATGTATACATATTTCACGTAAGGAAATTCCAAACTTCAACAGAAATGACGAAAGTAGTGCCTCGTGTCCGCCACATTGGATTTTTAATTTTATACTTAGCGTATGGCATTTTCTGGGAAGACTAATGTAACATACGAATAATAATAATAATAATAATAATAATAATAATAATAATAATAATAATAATAATAATAATAATAATGTCTTTATTAATGGCGAGGCTCAGGCCATAGGGCCTGCTCTTCCGCCTAACCACTAAAGAATAGAATCTGTCGGACGATAGGTGGGAACAAAGAACCCCATATACGTAAACCATCAAGAAAAACCTGGTTTCTTCGCGCAGTCGTGTAAGATTATAGGATAAACGTTTGAAAGTTTTTCAAAACCAAAGCACAAACCTAAACAGAAATGTATTGTTACCCGAACACGGACTGGGGGCGGTGACTCAGTGCATCAACTGATGTCCCTGCAGTGCCTCTGACAAGGAGGTCTTAGGTGCACACGTATGCTTCCGCGGCTCGAATCCATAAATTCTCGGCTCTCCGGGAGACGCCGCGTCGTTAGCTGAGAGGCCGACGTTTCGCCTGACATGTCGCAGGCTTCCTCAGGGCAGTGAGGAAGGAGGTCTTAGATTCGAGTCCCGACGGTGGCATGATTTTCGACACTAGCTTGTCAGCTAGGTCGAATTCAATGGCTGTCTGAAGGAGAATTCTCGCGACCGGCTGCTCTGGTCGGTAGTTTCCCGTGGTTTCTCCCATCAAAACCAGGCGAATGCCTGAGCAGTACCTTAACAAATGGATCGCGGATCGCGAACGATATTTCATTCCTTTTTCTTGTACTATCCTCTCCCCTTACACACACTTACACTACACAAACACATATGCTGGGAGACCGGTAGGGAGCTTAGTGTTTGTCTCGGCTGGGGTGGTGCTGGTGGGAGATACCTGGTTAGGGGAAACACCGCTAAAGGTCGTTGCCAGATGTCGCCACAGAGCGAGGGAAGGCCACCGCCCCTGCCAGAACAAAAACCTGAACTACACTTACGGGACTAATGACCTCCGCAGTTGACTCGCCCGGAATCAATAACAATCGAAGGCTGTGATGGCCCGCGCGGAGGGCCGTGGGTCGATGCGGCCTTTACCTCGCGCAACGCACGCGTGTTTGCGCGCGGGGCCCACGGCCGATCAACGCCCTCACGCACGCGCGTGTGCGTGACGTAGCGCCCTCTGTGACGCGCTGCCACTCGCACGCGGCCGCGCTTCAGTGGCGCCCCCTGCGTGGCGAGGAACCCCTTTGTGTGGGGCGGGCCTGCCAATGACACGCCCCTTTCGGGGCGGGAGCCGCAGTGTTTTCTTTTGTTAGACATGACATCTCTCGATGTTGTTGGGGCTATAGTGGTTACTGTGGTCGATGTTGCTGGATTGTAGTGGTTTTGATTTAAAAATTTCAAGTGAGAATTTTCTAAGACTGCGTAGAAAAACTAATATACGAATGTCGTGTTACTATTATTATTATTATTATTATTATTATTATTATTATTATTGTTAACCCATTAGAAATCCAATTCAGGGAAACAGCCTTCTTACCCCCTAGGGAGAGGTTCCATGTGCAACTTTGTTTATGTTGTAATAATTTAACTTATTTCGATTAACTAAAAAATAATTTTATTACAATTAACAGAAAAACATTTTAAAAATATTACTTATTTTACTGATTACTAGATTCTTGAAATAAGAGATTTCTGAAATAATTATGTTACTAAAATTACAAAATCATTGGCTGAATTACAATTACAAACAAAATAAAAATTACTGAATTTTTTTGTCATTGTTCTTTTCATGGTCTAACAAAAACTTCTCTAAGTATTTCTTACCAATGAACACGTGTTAATTTTTTCTGAGATAGTTTTTAGGTTTAGCTAGTAAATGTGATGTTGACCTGCACGTGGCTATCCTCGTCCATTCGTTCAGCTGCGTCCTTGAAGATGTCTTCTCATCTTTTATATAGCCTACCAGGATGACACAAGCCAGATCGTGGTTCCCATACCGTAGTAGCATAGGACCGCTGACCTGTCTGATGAAATGACATCATTTCCATTTTTTGCAGAGATGTTTGATCTGTTGCATTTTTTATCTTGATCATGTTTCTGTACAGGTTGTATGGTCTTTCAAAGAGACTCAACATTTTCATGTCCTTTCCCTGCTTCTGGTGTTAAGTCGTATTATTGTTCTTAAAAGTTTAATAAGCTTTCTGAATGTGTATATTTGTGATTGACGTATTGCTGGGGAAAAGGAGAATATGATAAAAAAAATTGCTTAGCCCATGTCTAACTGTTATATGTACGACCATTCATTCTATACATATTGAAACTGAAGGCTGTTGTTTAAATTTACATTAATGTGTAACAACGCTTAGTTGTTTTATTTTCATGTTTTAATCCTGTATTAAGAAGAAATACAAGAAAAATATGAATTAAATGTTACTTTTTTATTTCAACAAGATGTTATCTAATGTGGGAATGTTAGGAATTTGTCATAACTTTCACATTTTATTTTAGGGCTCATTTCAAGTGATCTCGTGTCCTTTTGTGTTTGTATTAATAGGAGGCAAATTTGTTTCTTCGACTTTTTTGTAGTAAAGAAACTTTTCAATATACTTCTGGAATCAAAAAAATGGTAATCAGAAATGGTCATACGGGAATTCTACAACTTCCTGTTAACCAGACAATATTAGTGTAAATATTACAATGCATATCCGTTTACGTGACGTGGAAAGATGTCTCGATGTAAGTAATTCGATACCACATAGTACATTTATCATCCACGGGATATATCCTCACATTTGTGTACGTGACACACTCGTCAGTTATTCATTCATTGATGTTTGCGATAAGCGCGGCGATAAGATAAAAGCTGCAGTAAAAATGTGTTAAGATTGTATGTTGGAGATGGAGGTTTTCCTAAAAAACCGCATTCATTTGGGACTTAACTTACAAACGCGATAGGAAAGCTCGAATGGCAATGTTTTAAATGGAAAACCAGTGGTAAAGACGGGTATTTTTTGGGCTTTGATGTCTCTATTTCCATGGTAGATTTTAAACTTTCGTATTCATTATAAATATGCCGATAATTTCACAAATAATAGTTATTTATGCACTAAGAACGTTGTAAGGGTCCTAATGCTCTCGGGCGACAAAAAGGCCAAGGGTCAAAGGCCAAAGGTCCTCAGGATTTTTGCCGCAGCTCGATCATTAGAACCAGTTATTGCCCGTGGTACATACAAGAGTTCATTTTTTACGTATTTTAATGATTCAGATAAACTTATTTACTAATTAACTAGTTGTTTACTTGACTCCGTTTTTCTTTTCGTATTTCCTTCCCATAATTTCCTCCCTTCGAGAACAAATAGAATCATTCAACTGTTTTTCTGTTTCTCTCGTCACCACGATACTCTCGATCTGGGTAAGTTATGCAGTGTATATCGAACTCCGTATCGAATGCAATAAGAAACTATTACGTATCAGTAAAAAATAAATCCGTTTTCTTATTTGTGATTTTATTCAGATCATTTGCAGGTTTCCCGCCTAGTTGCATTAAAATGATCTTTTAAATAATTAATTAAGTAGTAAATAAAGAGGAGAAAATGGTAATTAAAATGACCTCTAGGACAAGAAGCATCTCGTGGGAGACCTTCACCGATCGAGAGATAGCAGTCGATATCCGCCACCGATGGAAAGCCACCGCTCGGAGAGCCGCCCCGAGAGCCTCCTTTGTTTCATTGAGGTCGCGCGCTTCCGTCTCTTCCCAGCGCGTTCTGCAGCCTCCCAGCAAAGAGATAGCTCCGGAGGCGGCGCACGGTGGGGCGACATCTTGAGAAGCTGGCCAAAATGTGAAAACGTTTTCCAACTTTATTGAAACTTTGTATACAATGGTTTTCGGGTACGCCTTACGACTCCCATGTCAAAATTGCAAAATACTCAAAATGTCGGATCCAATATGACGGATTCCAATATCACTATGAATTTTAAAAAGATTCAATGTTCATAAAAAATTGTAAACAGGATTTATGTGCTGAAGCTTTTACAAATTTCGTCAAGGAACTCTTTGGAACTTATGTTTTCCACTAAAAACAACAACAAATGAATTGTCATTTTGTTTAAACATTAATTATTTAACTAATGCTAACATGTTTTTATAAATATTTGTAATACATGTAAACTTTGTTTTGACCATCACGTTTTTCGTCCATTTTGAATGATGAAAGTTGCTCAAAACCGAAAAGGTCTGCTCGCTCAACGGCCACTTTCCAATGCTGCAGAGCGTTACTGTGACACCTCGGACCTTTTCTATCCCTGGAATTAGACTCTCTGGGGACCAGACTACCCAACTGCTTACTTAAAATTCCCTAAATAAAACCTTTTTTTTCTTTTTCGACTTTTGACCGGCTTTAGGAGGCCTTGCTCCCGATGCGCGGCGGCGGCAGGTGCTGCGAGGCGCCCGGGCGTCGCCCCCTGCGCGCCTCGCGCACTTCCTATCAAGATAGCGCCCCGCAGCAGCCACCCACCCACCCACGCACTCGCGCCGCGCCGCCGGAAGCCGGCTTAATAGCTCGTCCAGCAGCGGAGGGAGATGGGGCCCGCGATGCCCTTCCTTCTCTTGGGCCAGGCGCCGCCCCGAATAGCTCCTCCGTCCTCCGTTATTTGCTTGTCTCCTCGCGGTGAAGGGACGCAACACAAACTTCCAACATGAAATTCGTGACATCTGATATAAATTCCGTCTGTTAAGCTAGAAATTAAGAAATTAGGTAACTAAATCTATATCTCAAATCCTATTTCGTTTCGAAATGGGTATATGACAGCTATGTTCCGACTACATTTTCGTCATAAGCGTCGACCCCAAACAATGCATATGTAAGTTTATATGCTGCGTTTATTCGCGGAGGAAACAATGAAAGAACGAAAAACAACTTCTGAAATGAAATTCGTGACGTATGTTGTAAATTAGGCTAGAAATTAAGAAAATTTTGACAGAACTAAACCTGTACCTCGGATACTGTACACTTCGTAATGGATACTTCATAACAGGTTGTTCAAAAACATTGCTATTCCTGGAGGTAGTGAGAACTATATTCCCATAACATTTTGGTCATAAGCGCCGACCCCAGACAGCTCCTCCATCCCGGCTCTTTTGCTCGTTTTGGTTCGCGGTGAAAGACCAAAACACGAAATTCTGAAATGAAATTCCTGACGTCTGTTAAAGGATGTAGTAAGTTAGACAAAAAAATAAAGAATTACAGAACTAACCTGGATTTCGCATGTACTGCACACTTTGTTCTTTTCATGCATAAGCGGGAAATTTTCATACACATAATTGAAAATCTTTCTGAAGGTATTGAGGACAAGGAGTGAATTGTTATGTGTGGAGAACTACGTGTGGTAATGAGAACTATGTTCAAAATACAATTTGGACCAAGTCATTGACTCCAAACACCTTCCCCTCCTGGGTTCCGACACTTTCCAGATTGGTCATCAGCACCGAACCAAGATCATGGTGAAAAGATCTCTCAGTGATGTCGGTAGGGGATACGAATAGGGATGAGGAATGTGTCTTATTCGTAGCATCCTATTTACATCACGAATATAATTATCTTTTATTTCCTTCAGATAAGCACGAGGAGATAATACACGTAGTAACATTTGTGTTCCATGATTCACTTGTGTGCTATCTAATGTAGTTCATCTTGTCGTGTATTCCGTCTTATTCGGTTGTAATGTACGATAAGTGAATTTTTTAGATGTAATCGGCAGACTACAATTCATTAATGTAGTTTTTCATAAAAAACGTTCAGATTGTAATTACAGATTAGATTTTTTATCGTAAAAATTGAATTGACCATAAGATTGGAAACGGAAAATATATGAATCGAACTTTAATTACGGAAATTGCTGAGTGATGGATACATGCGTGAAAAGCTACAAATGTTGCAATATATGTAAGATATTTTATGAATTACGAGTGATCTGTCGCTAACGACTGGGCTGACGTGGAACACAGCTTGGTGCGTGACGGCTGGAAAAAATTGCTTTTATTGTCGTTGTAGTAGTGTCAGGCGAGGCACATCACTAGTGACTGACAAATGATTAATAGCTTCTCGTATGTAGGGCATCCTGCAAACTGCAACATGACACCACACGCTCTTATTCAAACTTGAATGCAGTCCAAACTTGAACGATCCGTCCCTGTGCCAAGTTTCGCAGTAATCAGGTTTAGTTTTAATGTATTATTGAGATGAATGGAAACAGCCATTTTGAGATATACGTAGTTGAACTTCTGATAGTAGCTTCTTTCTCGATAAATGCAAGAGTTTACAATAATAATTCGACAATATATCACTGACATTTTGTTATAATTTCCTTGACTAGAAATGTCAAAACATGACGAAACAATAGTCATTTCCTTGTTGTTCAACTATGTAATTTTTTTCATTTTTTTAAAATACATGTAATTACTTTAGTTAACGTCGCTGTCGTAGTATTTGTCAACTTTAATTCATTGCTTATTCAACGAAAATCCAAATCATTGCTTCACAAACGCCAGCTCCAAGTTATTGCTTTAGCATCTCTTATTACAAAGCATTTCTTTTCCAACGCCAACAAACATTGCAAGCGTCAAAATCATTACTTATCTAATGCCGCCTCTAAGTCATTCTAATCTAACGCCTTAAGCAATGCATTAATTGGTGAACTAACTCTATCTTCAATATGGCTGAACTAGCTTTACCTCCAATTCATTCCTTGGTGCTACTTCATCATTGCCGCATCCCAACCCTTGCATATCGTAAAGGCGGCTCCCCGCATTAGCAAGCAAATTTCGGATGGGTACTTGCGATGGATTGGTTGCTATTTGCGGTGGTTCAAACATAAGGTGCTCACCTTATGGCAGCCCCAAACATTCGGTTGATTGATAGATTACTGTTTGCGAGCGCGTCAACTACTAAGGTCATTAGTCCCGTAAGTGTATTGCATGTTTCTATCGCGGGAGGAGGCTGTGCTCTTCCAACGCGGATTCCCACCGTAGCCGGGACAAGCTGTAAGCCCTCGACTGGACCCCGGCATGTGTGGTAGTGTATTGCATGTAAGTGCATGTATAAGTAAGGTGCGAGTATACAAAGTAGAGAAAGGAAACATCACGCGTGGTTTGGGATACTGCTCCGGCCTGATGTTGATCGGAAAACAACCGATGAGAGCAGCCGGCCGCTAGAATTCCCCTCCAGGCACCGCATGAGTTCGGCATAGCTGTACAGCTAGTGCTACCGTCGGGACTCGAACGCAGAACCTCCAGACGAGAGGAACCGCAGTGACGTCAATTGAAGCCCTGCACCACCTAATCCGGTCCACGCATTGGACCTTCGCTGAGCAGTGAGCTAGTGCCCGTTCCCGAGAAGCTAATGGGCTCGGCGTTCGTTTCCTTTGATGTGCCCGAAAGGCCGGGCGGCGGTGCGTTGGGCGAGCAAACAGCAGGCAACCCATCCGCGTTTCTGGGGATGCGGCAAGTGGGCTCTCGCTATTCGCCGAATGCCCGATGGGTGGAGCCCCCCCCCCCCCTCCCCCGCCCCGGCGCCCGCGGGCAGCGCGCCCCTGGGGCGAAACCGTCGGTGGCGGCCGCAGCGAACTATTGCGATGTGAGCGATTGTTTTTGATTGATCACTGATGCCAAACCAAAGTGAGGAGCATAGTCAGGGATTAACAACTAGAAATGATTCAGATTTATTTCACAAATGTTGGCTAACTTGTGGTTGAGCTGTTGTACTTATTACTTTTGCCATTCCGACTGGAGGATGTTCCCATTTTATAAATGTATTTGTGTAGAGAAAGGACAAGAAATGTGTACCTCCGTCTTTTACAAAAAAAAATTACATACACGGATAATTATGTGTTTAAAATTTAATCTATTATGGGTTTAATTAAAACCGAGTAAAATTAACCAACATTTGGCCTACTTTGAAATTCGATTTTTATGCCTTTTGGTTAACATCAGTTTGATTAAATAACACGCACACATACTCTCATCAGCTATCCGTCATGATTACCATCAATTCTTACAAAGTTCTCTTTAGTAACTATATACGGGTGTCCAGAAAGAAAACAACCAAACTTTGAAAATATGCTCTTAAATAATTTTAAGAATATTTTTTCGATATTGCGAATAGTTGAGCCACAATAACCACTCAAGCGTTGGTTTCAAAAAAGGCTTTCTATGCAAAAATGAGCATTTCAGGAACATAAATACTTCACAAGCATGTAAATTGTTTATTATTTATAAAAGAGATGAATAGATTTCTTAACATAAAAAATTATACGGAAATAAAAAAAGCAATTTAATTGTGTAAATTCGGTGATTTTTTTTTCTATGTTAATTTTTTGCAATAGCAAGTTGACGTACGAGCTTATTTGCAAATTTTCATTGTTTCCTCCTTGGCCACTCTGTATACCGTAATTCATGTTTCCATTGTATATGGCACACCAATATCAATAGTGAAGCTATTGCTAACCTCCGATTACGACTGAACCGACTTCTTGGGGCATTAACTGCTGACGCTCCAGCTCGTACGGGTGCCGACAGGACATTGTTTCGCAGAGCGCTGCTCAACTGTTTTAGAGCGCGTGAAAGGAGTCGTCGAGTGGCCTGAACGGACCGCATCTGCTTCGGTTTCGGAGTGGCTCGGCGTGACGCGCGACTAATGGCGGCAGTTGATTGACGCCGCTCCCGTAAATCACGCGGCCAATTCAGCGCATGAGACCTGACACGCCCCCTTCACGCCTTCAGGCCTCGCCACACGCATGCAACCGCCCATCCCCGCCCCGCACCTCCACGCCTCCCTCGCTTCATCCCGCTTTGCTCTGGCCCGCCCTGTGCCGCGCTGCGCCGCCCCGCCCCGCCCGGCCCCGCCCCTCCCGGCCCCGCCTCGCCCCGCCCGGCCCCGCCTCGCCCCACCCCGCCGCGCCGCGCCGCGTTGCGCCCCGCCCCACCGTGCTCCGCCCTGCCCCGCCGCGCCCCGCCGCGCCGCGTTCCGCCCCTCCTGTCGCGTCCCACCCCGCCGCGTCCCGCCCCATCCCGCCCCATCCCGCAAAGCCCCGTCACGCCCTTTCCCGCCCTGCCCCGCCCTACTCTAATATACCCTGCCTTACCTCACCCCACCCGGTCCCGCCTAGCAGTTCCCCCCGCCCCGCCCGGCCCCGGCGTGGCACGCCCCCGCGCGTCGAATCGGTTCGCCCCCTTTCTCACCATCGCGCCATCGACTCCCTTTCTCAGCGCTGACAAGCCGTAGGGTCCCGCCCCGCCGGTGGCGGACCCTTCACACCAGTGAGGTGCCAGGTCCAATTCAGCTGCCGAGTGGAGGAGAATTCTGGCGGCTGGCTGCTCTGGCCGGTAGTTTTCCTGCAGTCTTTGGACTGTTTTTGAAGGAAATACATAAAAGGTGGTGTCTGCTATCAAATATATGTTAAACCTTAAGACGTTTTCGATCGCGTAGCGATCATCATTAGAGCTATCTGAAAAATTACAGGAATACACGAAAAAATAGATTAAGCATTAATTATAAAAATTATTTACAAAATGTTAACATAATAGGGCTGTACCAACTGCGTAAGCACACTGGCTCTTACGTACCTTGCAGTCTAGGCGAAAAGCGAAGTTCTGTTCTGTTTTTTTTTTTTTTTTTTTTTTTTTTTTTTTTTTTTTTTTTTTTTTTTTTGAGTGTGCGACTCGTTTAAGAGTGCTGCGCGTCAATCGGACGCATGGGGGGGGGGGGCGGAGCAGGGTGGCGCGGCCGAAAGGTCGAGACACGCAATACCTAGAAAATGGTTTCTAGGCAAAAATGTGCATTGCAGAAGCATAGAAACACTGCACACTCATGTAAATAGTTTATTTACAAAAGAAATGAGTCGTACATTTGTTTAGTAAGAAAAATTAACACAGAAATAAAAATCAGTTGAATTGTGTAATTTCGGTGCTTTTTTTTTATTTCTGGACCGTTTCTGGAACGTTTCTATATTGTGCTTCTTCAATGAAAATTTATGCCTAGAAAGCATTTTTTCAAACCAACTTTTGAGTGCTTATTGCGGTTGAACCATTCGGAATATCTCAGTAGCTTATTAGACTAAATATGCTTTAAATTGTCTTAGGAGCTTTTTTGCAAAGTTTCGACGTTTCCTCCCCGGACATGCTGTATAAATTTGATTCCAGACAACACCTTTTATTTATTTACGTTGGTGAATTTGTTTTTGATTGTTCTTTTGTCCCGGCTTTGGATATACGCCCATCGCGCACCGCCATGACTGGCATGTCCCACATTTTCGAGTTCGGGCTTTGGCACCCAGGGGTACCAACTGGTTTTTGACTGCAATGATCGCTACCAGGGTACAGAGAAAACAACAGAGCCAATCACAGACCTCCCAGAGCCTACTTGGTACTTCGCTGGCTGAACGAGCACGGGTTCAGATTAGAACGGAAATTGAACTACGGAGGATGGAATTTCGCCTAGCGCTTAGTCAGGGCTTTTTATGTGCCACTAGTGTGTTGTGGCTCACTGATGAGTTTCCGGAGATCAAAAATACAGCACCCTCAGTCGAATATGAACCTTTCCTATCTGATTCTACAACTATAATAGATTTCATTTAGTAAATATTAAATACGTCCGTAACTATTTCTGTGACTTTAGAATGTTTTTGAAGTCACCCAGCCTATGGTCTTAACTATATCAAACATATTTATTACAGATTTGATGCTCGAAAATTTCATGTGAAAATTGTTTGGGGAACGTTATTATTGCAGCGAATCGAAGTTTTTGTCCACAAGCATATTCACTGAATAACTGTTTTTTACATTTTGAAATATTAATTTGATTTATTGAAATAACTAGCAATTGTAGTAATAAAAAATAGCTATATGTGTGAATTAATTCTTATTTTCTTCTCACATACTATAACGATTGTGCTTAAATGTATGTATTTGAAATATCTATAATTTCTTTACGTTTAATAAAAATTTCTAATAAAAGGCATTATTGTATATATTTTTGCAAGCGTGATGTCATGTCATTTATGATGAAAATGTGCACACAGCGAGAGATCTTGCGTACTTCATACGCAGACTCACCGGAAAATTACTTGTGCCCCTGGCTCGTAGGTTGTAAATACATTTCTGAGCAAACATGTCTCCTCAGATTTGTGGCGAAGTGGGTTTCGATGACGTACCTGGCTTGTTGAATGCAAACTGTATTTTCGAGAGCACGAGGCAGCAACGCGTAAGAGTAATTCAAACATTAGCTCTTTGAAGAACGGTATGTGCTTTTACCAATTTTAGACCTTTCAGTAGAGTAGGTGCACGTGATAGGCAAGGTTTTCACTAGGGAAAGATTGTGTGTAATGAATAGGCAGCGGATTTCTATGATTTTGCATAGTTTTCGTTGCTTTCGCCGCATATATAAATGAAATTTCTTTTCATGTTTGTTAGAATATGATGCTATGTAGATTAATATGTTAGTGCATATTTTGCCGATTTTCCTGTTGTTGGATATTCGTGGATATAGGCGCAAATTTTGCATATTTCGTAAAAGTAGAGACTTATCTATAAAACGTTTCATCTTTTCATAGAATCGATTTATTTGTGCCTGTTCATTGATTCGGAAGAAATTCTCACAGTTTCGGTTTTTGAAGAACGGTGTTTTCTTTTATCAATTTTCGACGGTTAGGTAGTGTAGGTACACGTGGAATGCAGGGACGGATTTAGGCATAGGCACAGTAGACACGTGGGTGGCTACAGCGACAAAAATTGTGGATACAAATTGTGCCTAAAGATCCTCTTTTCCGGCGTGTGCGATTTTTTCTTTTTATTTGTATTATAATGTGAGTTTTTTTTAACAATGATTAAATACTCGGAAAATAATTTATTAACAGACTGAGAATACCTTATACTATGATTTGTATTAAGTCGAAATGAGCGATGTGTACATTTTCAGAAATCATACAATTAAGATTTAATTACCGTTTCCGAAAAAGGAGTCTTCATGTTACTCGATATAAATTATTCATATTGTAAATTTTAAAAATTATCAAAATGACATAAATTTACGTTTAATCTTTTGGAGAATATCTTATGTCGTTCATATTTTCTGGTGTTAAATGTGGACATTTAGGTAATTTTAAGAATTATAGGAAGAATAACTGAATAATAATAAATATGCGTAATACAAAGAACTTGAACGTATGTTATTTCTATTCATCAAAATATATAAATTACAAATTAATTGATTTCCCGTACAAAAAATTAAGCATGCATAAATTATTAATTAAATTATATTTAATTTTGTCCATAAATATATGTGACTAATTTCTGAACATATTACATAACTTTTTTTCTTGGGTTATTTGGAAAAAAGGCGGCAATTTTCACGTACCTACAGGCGACAAAGTTGTTAATCCGCTTCTGATGGTAAGCAAGTTTCTTATCAGCTCGCAAGGGAAAGATTGCGTGTAAAAAATTTTTTCGTGAATGACGAGAGTTCTTAGTATTTAATGGGCTAACAATGACACAATGTTTAATATGGTTACCTTTGAAGAGTCATGCGAATGTAAATTTACTGAAGTTCACAGCAGTGAATTATATCTTACTTACATTACTTGTATTATTTGTATTATGCTATAACACACACTCCTTTAGTATTTGAGATATCCCATGAAAGTTGGTGAATTTGAAATTAATTTCCAAATACTTCAAAATTTCAAATTATGTATGAATTTGCTAATGAAATTTCATATATTACAATTCCTGTATAATCATTTTAATACGTTGGCGCAAACTTTTTTGAGTTTGGATTTTCTGAGAAAGTATACAATTTCCGATCCCCTGTCGGTGCACCCAAAAAGAAAACTTGGAGACTCTTCAAACTGAATAATGGGCAGGGCCGGATTTAACTTGGTGGGTGCCCATGTGCTGATTGTTGGTGGAGCCCCCCCCCCCCATATATATTATATGCAGTTGGCGGCTGACAAAATAAAATTTATGTGTCAAATATGTTTAATTAAAAAAAAATTGATGAAGTCAGATAGAATACGATCTCAGTAAAAGTAAAGTTTCAATAAATTTATTGCATTTATAAACTTTCAAATTCAAATATATCTAATCAAAATAAAAGTTACGTTATTCATAGTATAAAATCAGATCGGCTTAGCCAAAAGAGCAAGCCGAAACCGGTGATCATGTTTGAAACACGATATTCGGTTAGATTATGTGCGTTTAATACTGAATAAATCATAAATAACTTTGAATACATACTAAATAAGTAGATATTCTTGAGACTAAAAATGCATCATGAAATCTAAATTTAAAAAAATACAAATTACTACATAACAATGAAATTAAAAAGTTTTTGCAGAAAAATAGACCAAAATAAAAAAAAAATAATTTTTTATATGGTGGAGGCCCCTTTTGGTGGAGTGCCCTGTGCTGCAGCACTGTCAGCACATGCATAAATCCGGCCCTGATAATGGGATATAGTATGCGTGCTGTTACAAAGGAACTCGCAATGTAACCACTAGGCATTTGTATAATTTTTAATTTTTTTAGCAGTTTTTGAAGCTTTGCTGTGCACAAGCTCATTATTTTTGTAGATGGCGAACTAAGTGAAAGATGGAAACTGACTTCACTGAATTGAATATCTGTGTTAACTTTTTTAACCGTTCCATAACTTGTACTCGTACATCCCCGAAACGTTTCTGAAATATAGTATCTTCTACTTCCAAATTTAATAGCGTCACCTGTGCACGAAGCTTTTTCTCTTTTTGTTACTCTATTTTTCATGTTGTTACCTCTGCATCCAGAATCCACTTCTTTCGAAACTCTGGAGTTCTTCCTAATTGACATTTCAGAATATAACGCGCGGACGAAACTCTTAAATGGTAATACGTTTTTGTTGTAGTTTATTCTTTCCAATGGTTTCAAGTATCACCTTTACGATCTTGCGTTTGACAAGTCGGATCATGCGAATGTTCCGACTCCAATCGTTTTCTTATTCTTGCGTTGGACTCGGTGCCGGCGCGAGGCATGGGCACACCGGTGGTTGCCCGGGGTCCCGCAAGTCAACAGGCCCGAACATTCAAATAGGCTCTACTGAAATTCATATTTATTTCTTCATGTATTAACAAGTGATCTCATTAAACACTAACTAAACACAACAATTTTTTAGTGTCTTAGAATCACCGCGAAAATTATATTATTTGATCATTAAATACTTTCACTTAAAACTAGTATTTACAGTATAGAAATGGGTGGAAACCAGGACGGTATAAGTGACATTTTATAATTTCTGAGAAAGTCGTGTTTATTTTAGGCTATATTTCGGTGTATATTCGTAGTTTTAATGACCAATTAAAATGCTGTGGTTTTAATGATGCAACAAAGCCCCACGACTTTGCAGTGATATTGACATTATTAGAGTTAATAACATTCATGCCGTTCTGGTTTTCACCCATTCATATTTCCAAAATATTTTTCTAGCTTAAACGTTGTAATTTTTGTTATTTGTGAAAATAAATTAACTCGTGTAGTTTCTTGATACAACTTTCACATTTTCAATTTTCTCGGGGTAAGGCGGGGCTATGTTTCAGCATTGCCCCAGGCCCAAAATTATCTAGCTCCGGAATCGCTTGGACTTGAACGTAAGGAAAACGCTCCAAAATCGTGTAAATTCCCAGACCGCATTTCAGGATGGCGAAGAACGCGAGTTAGCAGGCGCCCTGTTCCGCTGAAGATATGCGCGAGGAAGAACTTCGATAAAGTAAAGGAATGGCGCGGGTGCTGTCGAAGTCGCGGCGGCAGTCTCGCAAGTTATTGCTGCCCCTTCCCTGCCCGCGAGATAAAAAAAAAGCCGCCCAATAGCGTACGTCATGCGAAATGTCGCGCACAATGGGGAGCAATGGGGGGGGGGGGGGAGGCCATTGTGATGTGAGGCTCGCCGCGGAGGCTACGTACTCGTATATCTTCACATAACAGAGATTTTCCCAAAATCTGATAGTTTATTGTTCACCATGTGTGATTGCCGGCCCACTGGCTCTTGAAATTATTTTTTTAACATCGCGGATTTTTGTGCTTGTTTTTCGTGTCTTTGGTCTTGACGATGTCTTTTTTTATTATTTACAAACAACAGTAATACGACACTGACTGGAATCTATTTATTTTTGTACAAGTAAGGTATTTTAGCCGACCTGGATTTGCTAAAAGAGTGTACAGACTCAGCGCTTCTGTCCGAAGGGTCGCGGGTTCGAGTACCGCCTTGGGCATGGTAGTTTGTCCGTTGCCTCTCGTGTTTGGAGGGCCTTGCGTTCTACTGACCACAGATCAGAGGAGACCGCAAATTGTGTTAATGTCTGGTGTATGGTAAAATATGAGTCCCATCGCGACGCAAAGGGAAACCGACTGTCGGCAGGAAAAAAACCCTAAGAAGAAGATATTTTCAGTTATTTGACATTGCATTACTTGACGCACTGTGCTTCGCTCACAGTGTGTTAAAAAGTAAATGCAACACGAGTGTGTGGTGATTCCTGCACTCGTCTCTTTGTCGTCTTTGCTACACCCGGACGACAAATTAGACTTGTGCGTGAATCACCTGTTTCGCGCCCATGTTACGTAAACTACTGTATTCGTTCCTGACATTTCTACTTGTCATTCCGATTTCAGTGAATGAGAATGTCAACTCCTTTGTCATTTTATTAACGTGGAAGTGGAGATTAATATATTGCATGCAATAGATTCTCTAGTATAAAATAAGATCCTTACAACAATTTAAACTGTCTGGACGATAGTTCCTTTTTCCAAAGTATTCACAATTTTTCTTTATTGTAATGCTAGTATGTCAGTATCCCTCTCTAAATGGTACTAAAACACGCAAGAAAATAAGACATTCAATTTTTTTTAAATTCCGCGTCAGGAAACGTCGTTGCACTAATTTCAATTGGAGAAATTCGAACATACAAGATGGCAGTTCTATAGAAACGATAATGGCGTGTAACTTGGATCTACCGTGCTGTCATAAAGAGGACTTTGGCCATGTTGAAACTTGATTTGATTGATGGAGAATGTTTACCTCAGCAGAGCAAATTCGTACTAACAGTGTACATACGAACCATGGTATCAATAACGTATAGCAACCGAAGTCCAGTATATTTGTATATTGATACGGATTAGTTGAAAATGTGTAAATTATGAATTTCGTTAATGAATATACTACATCGAGTTTCGTTGTTTCTTGGTGCTACGGTCTGGTTTGGCACAGAAATGTTAGTTTTATAACGCGTGGCTCGGAAACGTCAACTTTATAACGCATGCACTGATATTTGAAGGTTAATGGTTCTATTTGGACCACTGCCCAGTCTGTTGGCGCTCTCAGATTGCAGCTTCATCAAGCACTACACTACTACACATGTCGGGAGACCAGGCTTGTCACGGCTAGGGCTGGGCCCTGCTGGGGTTGGAGGAAAACTCGCAAGCCGACGTGTACGTCGGCGCCTGATCAGACAATCCAGCGGCGGGAAATCACCGCCACGTCCCGCGAAAACAAGCACTACTACACTTAATTGCTTTGGCAGTTGATGCGCCGCTTTGGCAGTTGATTTATGATGAATCACAAATCATTCAATCAAACCGCGACATACGGAAGAAGAGCGCGGTGCCTCTGACCGAGAAGTCCTAGACTCGAGTCCCGACGGGAGTACGACTTTCAACGCTAACTTGTCAACTAGGCCGAATTCAATCGCTGTCTGGAGGAGAATCCTAGCGACCGGCTGCTCTGATCGGTAGTTTTCCGTGCTTTCTCCGATCAACAACAGGCGAATGCTGGAGGAGCACTCCACGGCCTCATTCACAATGCGAACTTAAACGTAGCATGCCGTAAAATTGACAGTAAAAACCATCATTCACAATTACGAACGTGAGCTGGAACATGTTTCGCCTGTGCTAATCAGATTTTAACGTATTGAAGCTTGGTCGATTGTCGTTTCGTTGTCGTCTCGTTTCGTGATGGAAAAATCCATGGTGGAAATATATGTTCATCATAGTTTTTAGTTTTTTTCTTCGAATTTCCTATCGATTTGTTCGATGTATCAATGCGAGTAGCTGTCGTATTATTGCTCGCCCGTCCTTTATTTTATAAACAAGGATTCTCTGGTACCAAGTTTACGAGAGAAATTCATTCGTCGGACGTAATTACTTTATTCGTCACGTCAAGTTAGTCACAAGACCGGTCCAAATTCTTACTTTGAATTCACTACTCGCATGAAAACCGTTCACGAACAAGTTCAGTACATAACAGTAATGAAATGGCATAACCACAAACGAGCTGAACTCAATGTTTGTTTATTTCATACTGTTTCCGATTGGTCGTTGGTAGAATTCCGTTGTAAACTTAACGTAAAATTTTAGAGCCAGTGAACTCTTTACGTTTACGGCTTTTGGTCTACGGTTGTACGTTAAGGCATTGTGAATGGTCTCGCTTAATAACTGTTTTCTAGGTTTTGCGGCTTCGTTACGTTTACGTTTAAGTTTGCATTGTGAATGAGGCCTAACAAACGGGCCACAGACCGCGCATGATATTTCCTACCTCTTTCTTGTTCTATTTACACCCCTTACGCATACTTACACTAAGAAGCACCACCACACATGCTGGGAGACAGTGCGGAAGGTTAGAGCTTATCCCGGTCGGGGCGGTGTCCCTCTGCTGGGAGATACCTGGTCGGGCAAAATCCCGCTAGCCAACGGTTGCTCAGCGCCGGTTTTTGCCATGACACAGGGGAAGACCTCTTGAGGAAAAAACATGCACTACACTTATTGGCCAACGAGCTTAGCAGTTGACGCGCCCGGAACCGCAGAGGAGTGAATCCCCCCGGCGAAGGCCTTGGCTGGCTGTTCGCGAGCGCCCCCGGCGGCGGGCGTGGGCTTGCCTCGCGCAAGGGCGGCCCGCGGAAGGGGGGGGGGAAGCGGAGAAATCCCCGGGCCGCATTCCGATTGGGCAACGGGCCCTCAGCCGCGCGGCGCGGTTGCAGCGCCGCTGACGGGGGCGGAGGGGCTCCAGCCGCCAGCGGTGGCGGTGGTGGAGGCGCGATGACCATGCGCTGACCTGATTGGTGTTTCCGGGGCAGTCAACTGCTAAGGTCATTAGTTCTGTACGTGCAGAGCATGTTTTTTATCGAGAGAGGTGGCTGTTTTCTTCCCTGCAGAATGGTGAGTTCAGGCGCATACCTACCCTTCGGATTGTGGGTTTTTCCCCAACAAGATATCTCCCACCAGGGGGACCCCGCTCCAGCCGGATCAAGCTCTCAACCGGTCACCCGGCATGTGTGGTAGTGTTGTGCACTTAAGTGCAAGTGTGTGTAAGGCGTAAAGATAGTGCAAGGAAGAGGAAGGTGTCCCGTTGCTTAGTGTACCGCTCTGGCGTTTGCCGCACCTTGATCGGAGAAACCACGAAAAACTACTGAACAGGAGACTGGGCCGCTAGAATTCTCTACCAGACATCGGTTGAATTCGATCTAGCTAAGAAGCCAGCACCGAAAATCCTGCAAACACTCCTCACTCGCCGCTCCCTTGGAGGTAATTGGCGGTCCGCACACGCACCGCCCTCGCCGCTTGAGCAACGCCGACGCCGACGCCTTGCGCGGGAAGCGCAGGCCTTGGCCCCGAACGCTCTTCCTTACTTTCGGCACACTTTTATTAGACCACATTGAACACACACACTGAACTAAAGTAATTTAAAACATCGCAAAAATGATCAATAAAATACTCTTAAAACGTTTTTAAAATGCCCTAAAACCAGAGAAAATTTTCGTAAAAATGAGATCAGAACCAGTTTGAATGAACAGCTCAGGCCTTTGGGCGCGTTACTAATGTATTCGAGGCTACTTTCATTCGTTCAAATGAACTCTGCTTGCAAACTTTTGTTTGGACTGTTCTTTACCAGGAAATCTCCGTCTTTGGTTATCTCGAAATCGGCCGAACCAACAATGGCGCTGATACGCTCACAGGAACGTTAGATTACATTTAACGGCTGCCATTGCAATTTATGAGTGAAGAACTCGAATAGGCTTACTCAGGAATTATGTGAAGAACATTTTTTGCATTTCGTAATTACCATTTGAAGGAAGTATCGTTAAAGTGGTATTAAAATCGATTAAATGAGCGAAAAATACTTTAAAGATGACTGAAAAGGGCAAAAAATAACTTATTACTCGTAATCGACCAAAAATGAAAAAAAAAAGAAATAAAAATGGGTCATTTCCTTTTGTCATAACATAAAATTGTCTTTACTAAAAGGCATTGCTCTAAACTGAATAGGAAAAAAACATTTAATTAAAATCCGCCCCCTTCTGATTAGGAATAGCTACCACTGCGTATGCACTCTGTCCACCAAAACTGAAATTATCTCGAACTCACTTTCTCGGCTATTCATATCTTGAGGTCTCGTAATGGGCACCTTTGATTGAAGAGGAACAAGCACAAAATGAAGTGTGTATCAGATCATTTGGAAAGATATTCATTACTCAGTTTCGTCTGGAAGATTTTAAAAGCAACCTTTGTTAAAAAAAAATAAACTTCTTGCCGTACAGCCCAATATATTATTCTTTATAAGGTTTCTCAGAAGAAAATATTTCTTTCAAAGAATATTTTTAATTGGTGGTCTACAACAAATTTATAAATTAAAATATGTAAGCTAGGGATTCACATGGCCATGGTTTGAAAAAACCACAACCACGAAAGACTACCGATCAGTACAGCCAACCGCTAGAATTCTCTTCCTGTCAACGGCTGAATACGACCTTCGTAGCTAGTATGTAGCTACTGTGGTAAATCCTGCGACAATGAAGAAACCTCAGTGACAACAGTTGGTGGCCTGAGCCATCCACGCCGGTCCGCTTTATCGACCTTTACTGTCTTTGAAACCCGACTCGCGAGGGTCGCTGGACTGTGTATGGACGTCTTCACAGGCTTTCTGCTCCTCGTCGTCTTCACGCGTCTGCGCCCGCCACAACTCCGCCTAGCGTAGGGGTGTCCAACTTGCAAGGTCTCAAGGGCCACAACACAAATATGCTTACGGGCCATATTTTTATTACTCGGGCATTCCATACCTGACGACCCCGTACCGTTGATATGGGCAATTTGCTCGGGTGCTCTGAAAGGGAAGAAGGAACGAAACCAGGAATGTCAGGCTGTACCACCCACAACCGAAGGAAACACACTGCAATGATTTTGAATGTCTGAATATGCTAGAAAAAGATCCTTAAATCTAAACTATACCAATTTTTACACAAGAGGGTGTTGACCCTGACAGGGCGCTAGCGCTAGGCGCACAAAGGTGACAGAGACGTTTACGTTTGACTAATAATAACCAAAATAATTGGCACCGCGGGCCGCCAGTTGGACAACCCTGGGCTATCCCCGCCCGGCTTCGCTTCTGCAGGGTTTCTGTTTGAAGTCGCAGGCAAGGCCCGCGGTAAAGAGCGCAGATAAAAATCTCGGATGAAAGATTTATGGAGGCCGCCGCCGCTTCACTACTGCGGGAGGCGCGGGTTAAAAATTGACTAGCGCGCCCGCGACATTAAACGTGAACTTTACAGCCTCGTTGTAGCGTTCCCCGCTTGATGCGGGTTGTGGAGCAGAGTTTTGAAAATGTGCAGCGCTGAAAGTTTACTGCGCTTGGCGAGTCGTGTCGGTTTCGGGAACGAAAACAAATGATAGAGTTCGCGTCGAAAACTGGCGAAGCTCTTTTGACTCACTTGGTTAATGGCAGTTTCGGGTTTTACATCAAGTAGTTATCGGCGGTGCCAATAAAGAGAAGGAATGTTTACTCTTCAACTAAGGACCGAATGCAGTACTAATTTGGAGTGATCGATAACTCTTTGTAACTTTGCTACCAGAATTGCAGATTGATGAGCGAAAGAATAAATGTAGTTGAAACGTGACTGTTTCGGACATTTGTGATTTTGTTGGCGGAATAATATTAGTTGTTTTAAAACTAGGAATTAACGTAGCGAGAGGTACACAATTATTGAATAAGCTCTAATTACATTACTCCCTACATCGTTAATGTCAGCATTGAATTAACTCGATATATATATTTTTTTTTTTTGCTCGCGAATCGGCCAACTAGGACCACGCGTTCATACATCCTGCATTTACCGTGGCTCAGTATCATATATCGCGGTAGCAGGTGCATGTAACTTCAATTGGGGGGGATCAGTATTTTTACTGAATCCGATTTTTATCCCCCAGGGTTGTTAGCCCTGGGGGTATGAAAGATGAAATGATGATGATAATGAGGAGTGAAAGGACGACACACAAATACACCCATGCCCGAGGCGGGACTCGAACCCGCAATCTTCTGGTCCGAAACCACTACGACACTACTGCCTTAGCGATCTCGGCCATCTGATCGGCTAACTCGATATTCAATTCTATATATTTTCCTCAAAATGAGATACAAATGATAGTGACATTATTAAGTTTAATGTATTAATAATTTAACAAATAGGCAATTTTTGTTTCTGTTTTCACTGCTCTGAAACGTGAAGATTTCATCGTTACTTAGATTCTTGACTCTTCAATTCGATCGGATAAATTGATTAACTACTACATTCTCAGTGTATATACAGAGCGCCAGGGAAATCTCTCCGCCCTGAGCCGAACGAGGGCCTCCTATTAAAAATTGGATTTATTGGTAGCAACCAGATCCCTGGGAAACGAGCGAAGGGGACAACACTTTCAGAATCTATTACGATTGTGATTAGTACGCAATTTACGTTTTCATTTATTACAAGCTCGTGCTAGCAACATCATTTCTGTTGCTAGCACTCTCACCAGCAAGATGCAACTGCGCAGATATTGTACTTCTCAGACGCGCTATGGTTTACTGTGAATATTGAATGCGTATGATTAATCGTCCATTTCTACCAGTTTCTGTAACAAATAATACCCAAAGGATTTTCTTGCCAATAAACGAACAAACAAGATTCGTCAATGTTGAGCAGACGAGGCCCCGGGTTAAAATTACCTCGTAGACAAAACTGTTAGGAACGTTGTCGCCTGAGTAATATCCGGGCAAGTATTCTTTATCCGGATATAAGCAGAAGTATCGTGTGCTCTTGTGTCCAAGCCCACAAAGGCTTGTTGCGCCAGATACTTAATTACATATTAATTATACGACGGATTTTCTCCTCCGCGTATCAAGTACGTGTGATTTCTTGTTGCTGTGTAGTCTTGTACAAATTATCCTCAAGCTGCTGACTTGCTGGTGACGGAACAGCACCTAGATGGTGACCTCAAATCTCCTCCGAAGACACATTAACAGCGCTCCAAAATAATACAGAACACCATTCTACACTTTATTTGCAATTATAAAATGATTTTAATTTTGCATTTACACAAGTTCTTGCAGTCCTGTGGGAGTTCTTGCAGTCCTGTGGGAGTTCTTGCAGTCCTGTGGGAGTTCTTGCAGTCCTGTGGGAGTTCTTGCAGTCCTGTGGGAGTTCTTGCAGTCCTGTGGGAGTTCTTGCAGTCCTGTGGGAGTTCTTGCAGTCCCGTGGGAGTTCTTGCAGTCCCGTGGGAGTTCTTGCAGTCCCGTGGGAGTTCTTGCAGTCCCGTGGGAGTTCTTGCAGTCCCGTGGGAGTTCTTGCAGTCCCGTGGGAGTTCTTGCAGTCCTGTGGGAGTTCTTGCAGTCCTGTGGGAGTTCTTGCAGTCCTGTGGGAGTTCTTGCAGTCCTGTGGGAGTTCTTGCAGTCCTGTGGGAGTTCTTGCAGTCCTGTGGGAGTTCTTGCAGTCCTGTGGGAGTTCTTGCAGTCCTGTGGGAGTTCTTGCAGTCCTGTGGGAGTTCTTGCAGTCCTGTGGGAGTTCTTGCAGTCCTGTGGGAGTTCTTGCAGTCCTGTGGGAGTTCTTGCAGTCCTGTGGGAGTTCTTGCAGTCCCGTGGGAGTTCTTGCAGTCCCGTGGGAGTTCTTGCAGTCCCGTGGGAGTTCTTGCAGTCCTGTGGGAGTTCTTGCAGTCCTGTGGGAGTTCTTGCAGTCCTGTGGGAGTTCTTGCAGTCCTGTGGGAGTTCTTGCAGTCCTGTGGGAGTTCTTGCAGTCCTGTGGGAGTTCTTGCAGTCCTGTGGGAGTTCTTGCAGTCCTGTGGGAGTTCTTGCAGTCCTGTGGGAGTTCTTGCAGTCCTGTGGGAGTTCTTGCAGTCCTGTGGGAGTTCTTGCAGTCCTGTGGGAGTTCTTGCAGTCCTGTGGGAGTTCTTGCAGTCCTGTGGGAGTTCTTGCAGTCCTGTGGGAGTTCTTGCAGTCCTGTGGGAGTTCTTGCAGTCCTGTGGGAGTTCTTGCAGTCCTGTGGGAGTTCTTGCAGTCCTGTGGGAGTTCTTGCAGTCCTGTGGGAGTTCTTGCAGTCCTGTGGGAGTTCTTGCAGTCCTGTGGGAGTTCTTGCAGTCCTGTGGGAGTTCTTGCAGTCCTGTGGGAGTTCTTGCAGTCCTGTGGGAGTTCTTGCAGTCCTGTGGGAGTTCTTGCAGTCCTGTGGGAGTTCTTGCAGTCCTGTGGGAGTTCTTGCAGTCCTGTGGGAGTTCTTGCAGTCCTGTGGGAGTTCTTGCAGTCCTGTGGGAGTTCTTGCAGTCCTGTGGGAGTTCTTGCAGTCCTGTGGGAGTTCTTGCAGTCCTGTGGGAGTTCTTGCAGTCCTGTGGGAGTTCTTGCAGTCCTGTGGGAGTTCTTGCAGTCCTGTGGGAGTTCTTGCAGTCCTGTGGGAGTTCTTGCAGTCCTGTGGGAGTTCTTGCAGTCCTGTGGGAGTTCTTGCAGTCCTGTGGGAGTTCTTGCAGTCCTGTGGGAGTTCTTGCAGTCCTGTGGGAGTTCTTGCAGTCCTGTGGGAGTTCTTGCAGTCCTGTGGGAGTTCTTGCAGTCCTGTGGGAGTTCTTGCAGTCCTGTGGGAGTTCTTGCAGTCCTGTGGGAGTTCTTGCAGTCCTGTGGGAGTTCTTGCAGTCCTGTGGGAGTTCTTGCAGTCCTGTGGGAGTTCTTGCAGTCCTGTGGGAGTTCTTGCAGTCCTGTGGGAGTTCTTGCAGTCCTGTGGGAGTTCTTGCAGTCCTGTGGGAGTTCTTGCAGTCCTGTGGGAGTTCTTGCAGTCCTGTGGGAGTTCTTGCAGTCCTGTGGGAGTTCTTGCAGTCCTGTGGGAGTTCTTGCAGTCCTGTGGGAGTTCTTGCAGTCCTGTGGGAGTTCTTGCAGTCCTGTGGGAGTTCTTGCAGTCCTGTGGGAGTTCTTGCAGTCCTGTGGGAGTTCTTGCAGTCCTGTGGGAGTTCTTGCAGTCCTGTGGGAGTTCTTGCAGTCCTGTGGGAGTTCTTGCAGTCCTGTGGGAGTTCTTGCAGTCCTGTGGGAGTTCTTGCAGTCCTGTGGGAGTTCTTGCAGTCCTGTGGGAGTTCTTGCAGTCCTGTGGGAGTTCTTGCAGTCCTGTGGGAGTTCTTGCAGTCCTGTGGGAGTTCTTGCAGTCCTGTGGGAGTTCTTGCAGTCCTGTGGGAGTTCTTGCAGTCCTGTGGGAGTTCTTGCAGTCCTGTGGGAGTTCTTGCAGTCCTGTGGGAGTTCTTGCAGTCCTGTGGGAGTTCTTGCAGTCCTGTGGGAGTTCTTGCAGTCCTGTGGGAGTTCTTGCAGTCCTGTGGGAGTTCTTGCAGTCCTGTGGGAGTTCTTGCAGTCCTGTGGGAGTTCTTGCAGTCCTGTGGGAGTTCTTGCAGTCCTGTGGGAGTTCTTGCAGTCCTGTGGGAGTTCTTGCAGTCCTGTGGGAGTTCTTGCAGTCCTGTGGGAGTTCTTGCAGTCCTGTGGGAGTTCTTGCAGTCCTGTGGGAGTTCTTGCAGTCCTGTGGGAGTTCTTGCAGTCCTGTGGGAGTTCTTGCAGTCCTGTGGGAGTTCTTGCAGTCCTGTGGGAGTTCTTGCAGTCCTGTGGGAGTTCTTGCAGTCCTGTGGGAGTTCTTGCAGTCCTGTGGGAGTTCTTGCAGTCCTGTGGGAGTTCTTGCAGTCCTGTGGGAGTTCTTGCAGTCCTGTGGGAGTTCTTGCAGTCCTGTGGGAGTTCTTGCAGTCCTGTGGGAGTTCTTGCAGTCCTGTGGGAGTTCTTGCAGTCCTGTGGGAGTTCTTGCAGTCCTGTGGGAGTTCTTGCAGTCCTGTGGGAGTTCTTGCAGTCCTGTGGGAGTTCTTGCAGTCCTGTGGGAGTTCTTGCAGTCCTGTGGGAGTTCTTGCAGTCCTGTGGGAGTTCTTGCAGTCCTGTGGGAGTTCTTGCAGTCCTGTGGGAGTTCTTGCAGTCCTGTGGGAGTTCTTGCAGTCCTGTGGGTGTTCTTGCAGTCCTGTGGGAGTTCGTGCGCTCCTGTGGGAGGTCTTGCGCTCCTGTGGGAGGTCTTGCGCTCCTGTGGGAGTGCATGTCATTTAACGTGCTGTGCTCATTCCACGTGCTTATCCGTTCCTGCCCGCCGGCGGAGGCCTCCAAGCGCGGCTCCTAAACGTCGGCGCGATTTACGGCGGCTGCTTGGGGCCGCGCCGGGGGCGTGGCACAAGTCCGGAGGGCGTAAAGATCTACAGCACCGCCAGCGTGGAAGCGACTCTGACAGTTCCTCGCCTCGCGCTGTCGTACGCCATGCGACCTGCTCTGAGGCAGGGGATTTGTTTACTTCCTCACAACCAGGGTTCAGCGTTCAGAGTCGCGGAGGCGATAAGGTTCCGCTGTGAAGATTATGAACATTATATCAATACGTGGCATCGCCTGTTGATGAGTGTTATTGTTTCGAGATATCTTGTATGTCATGTAGGTGGTGCGTCGAACTGTCAGAGTCTCTTATACGCTGCTGGTACTGTAGTATTAGAACCGTTTTCGAAATAACTATTCGTAGACTTTTTTAATCTTTGTAAAAAAATCAATCACCTGCAATTTTCAATATTAATTAATTAGTATGTTCCGTACAATTATAAGCAGCCGGAATATTAAAACAAAACAAAAATTTAAAAGTTGATTGATATTTAATGAATTCACAATAAATGTCAATCAACTTTTAATCTCCCGGCTGTCTATAATTGTACGGAACCTACTAATTAATAATTAAAAACAGTCATTAAGTCATTTTATAACGGCAGGAATTTTTGTTTAAATGCGGCTCTTCATCGTACGAAGGGTGACAGACTGATGTTGACTGGCAGCCAAGGAATGATAAAAAAACTTGTGTTCTAGTAATACTTGTGTTGTTGGAACAGTTGTTGTGTTGTTCTTGGCGTTTGAGCCCCCGGCGCCACGTGAGCTGTGACGACGCAACGCCCCACACGCTGGCGCTGGCGCGCGGTCGAGCACAGGGCCGCGACCCTCATTCGCCTGGAATGCGCGACGGCAGAAATAGTGAATATTTCGCCCAACGGAATGCACCCGATAATGCACATATACGCCGCGCTGCGTGCCTCAAGAGGTGAAAAGAACCGGCCGATGTTGGAAGGCTTGTGTTGACGTAGAGAATGAAAAGGCTTAAAAAGCGTCTGAAACTAAGGAAAAATATTTTTTTTAAATATTTCTTTTTATTGAATATTTCTATGAAATATGTATATCTTTTGTGGTGGGATACTCTAGTCTGTATAGTTCTCGATGTAGAAATATTGTATTATGGACAAGGAGTTGGGGCACAAAAGAATTTTTATATTTTGAGTTTTGCCGCGCGAAACCTACAGAAAGGGACATCAAGAGTATGTTATCGAGACACCAAAAAATTGAAACCGTATAAAACACCATTTTAATTTCTAGTAATATTTACCAATACATAATCTTCAGTTTACGAAATTTAAAGAAGAGACATTGCACATTTATTAAATTAAAGTTTTAACAATATTTATTGTCACTATTGTTATCGGAAAAATAATTTTGGGTTGTATTTTTGTTCTGCATAATTTTTAATAAAGAGAGAAGCCAGGATGCGCATTCATCGTTGACCACTGCGCGCAATTGTCTTCGGTTTCTAACATTCCAAATGTTCCAACCCACTGCATTCTGCGGTTGTTGGCGCCCTAGAATGCGTCATGATTGCTGACACGTAAAACCGAATGTTTTAGTTCTGGACTGTGTGTGGTCAACCAAAATTATTCGCGTGGCAAACGTCTTTTGGCCTTGGATGGCAGACTTTGATGATTCCTACAAATTACTCAATTTTACTCTTTCCAGACAGATGCCTCTTTATTTTAAGCTGCTTTGATCCAGTGTTCGGAGGTGTTTGTTTGTTTCTGAGATATGTTCACATGTATCGGTGAAATGTGGGGAAAGAAACCTTGAGGTCCACGTTTAGCCACGCTTCTAACCAGCAACAGCGTGGTGGTCATAAGGGAACATCTGCACAAACCTCCGGTTGACCTACTCGGAAAGAGAACCCGGATACCTCAAAGGCACATTCCTCTAGCTCTTGTGGATTACCGCTCACCTACTTGTTCAGAACTATGTCGGATCGTTTCTCACTTCGTCAATTCTCGGGGCTTCGCTGTTAGTGTATGTATCCGAAAGGTAGTGTATATTGAGTAGCTGTGAGATGGAATAAGGTCACGGGAAGCCTTTGATCAGTTTCAGCAGCAATAATAAACACATCTGAAATTTTTTGCATACCATCACATCTCAAGTATATAGCAGTGGAATTATTTTCTCAATTTAAATGTGAAATGTGGAAACTAAATTTTTAAGAACATGTCTCTGATTTTCTCTGTACATAGTGTGTAGATAAATGCTACTATTTCAAAAGGTCTAAATTTCATGTAATGATAATGAAATTTTTTTTGTTTTGTTTCAGGTAAGTGAGTTACAAGAACTGCAGTATGAATAGCGACATTTGCATTATTGGTGAGCAAAATGAATAAAATAGATTAACGAAACTATTATCGGGAATTAAACAAAATGTGCTCTTCATCTTGACCTCGTATTATTAGAGAATCATGAGCAATTGCACTACTTGTTTATTTATCTTGTATGTTGTTGTATATTTGTAGCCCAGAAGGAAGAAGCCCAGAAGGAGGTCAAATAAGTTACCGAGTAGCTTTGGCCGAGCAGGCCAAATAAACTTTTTATGTACCTACCCTCATGATTCTCTATGTTAAATTTACAAACAAAATATTGTACTATATGACTATTTGTACTATTTGAATTGTACTATTTCAATTCCGGGATAATGCATGCTTTTCGTTTCGCAAACACTATGAAAATACTTGTTCTTATTTAAAAAAACAAAACATCTGAGTGATAAACTTTCGTCAAGTTGGCACGCCCAGTACGCCGGTGCTCCGGTGTATCTCGTGTGGCGCCGACGATAACGTGTAACGGGAAGCGCCGAGTCGGGGCGCGATGCACAAGGGCGCAGCGCAGAAGCAGAGGCAAGTGGCGCCGCAGCAGATTACAGCGCAATTAAAGGCTGCGCGCTCCTGCTAAGAGGCCTCGTTAGAACGTTACGGCGCCCCCGCGCTGCACACACACACTCACACACACACACACACACACACACACACTCACACACACCGCCTCAGGCCACACCCATCCCGCCACACCCACTCCCACACCACTACATCCCTCACGCCACGCCCTCTTCCTCGCTACGCCCTCTTCCACGCCACGCCCTCTTCCACGCCACGCCCTCTTCCACGCCACGCCCTCTTCCACGCCACGCCCTCTTCCACGCCACGCCCTCTTCCACGCCACGCCCTCTTCCACGCCACGCCCTCTTCCACGCCACGCCCTCTTCCACGCCACGCCCTCTTCCACGCCACGCCCTCTTCCACGCCACGCCCTCTTCCACGCCACGCCCTCTTCCACGCCACGCCTCTTCCTCGCTACGCCCTCTTCCATGCCACGCCTCTTCCTCGCTACGCCCTCTTCCTCGCTACGCACACCCATCGCCAACCACGTCATGCCCTATCTACCCAACCCCAATCTACGCCACGCCACGTCCACGCCACGCCATGTCCACCACACGGCACCCCCCAATGCCACGCCCGCCAGACACACCCATCTCCACAAAACATCCTCCCAGCTCCTTCACTTCTTCACTTATACTGTAATTTTCGCATCTCTGCCCCTAGCAGGTATCAGCTGTTGATGTCACTGTGGTGATGTTCAAGCTCCCGATTGGATGAAACCGTCAACAGCTGATACTTGCCAGGGGCAGAATTGCGTACCTCGCACTATAGCGCCTGTATTTCTCACTCGCCCACGCCCCACGATATACCCACCTCTCTCCGCCACCGACTCACAACACCATCATCCACGGGGAGGGAAATGAGGGAAATCCCCTTTCTAAGGATCTATTAATTTTAACTTGTCGCGAACGTTTCAAGCAATATTATTTTAGGATAATCATTAAAAGGAATAAAATCAAATTGCAGCATGAGCCTACGACCATTGCAGCCTACGACATTCTACAAAATCTGTAATATGACACCTTTATTTTGGATTTCCCCTTCCAAAATCGTCTCTGGATCCGCACTTGTTAATGTGTTAAGTCTGGAAAGAATCTGTGAAGAAACTTTGTACCTTTCAAGATGATTTTTCCGCTTTAATCAGCATTCTTTACGAGAAAGTTAAGTCAGGGAACTCGGAAAACCATCCTTCGTAACTCAGTGTTAAAAATGTTCGTGAGATCATTAATAGCCGTTTCATGTGAGACCTTAGTCTTTCGTCAAGTATCATGTAAGACAGGCGTGTCAAGGTTGCGGGCAAGGCTAGCTGACTAGAATTCACGGCCCTGCGTTCAAAGCTACTGTGTTTAAAAGTAGGAATTATACGAATGTCTTCGGGGTGGAGGAACTACACTGACTATTGAGTATTTTGACAAAACATTTGTCACAAATTTATCGATATTATTTCCTACTCCACCAAAGCAAAGAAATTTTCCTTTAAAATTAATTCATCAGACGTATTCGAACTCGTCAATGGAAAGCAAAGTTAGACATTTTTATTCGAAACAATTTTGATTTCGTAATCGCGTTTACATAAGAGTGCGATAATTTCATTAACCTCTTTCGATCAGGTTAAGAAAAAATCTTGTCTGTTTAAATAGTTGTCCGCCTGTAAGAATGAAAAAAATAAATATGAATATTCTTACGCTAGACGAGATAAACTTCATAGAGATTTGTTCATTTATTTCACAATGTTCTTATGTACGAGTTTGTTTCATTATATTGTTATATCGTATAACAAATAACAGAATAATTTAATAAAGCTTGACACAATATGAAAAGAGGCAAAGAATTTGCCAAATAAATATAATAATGACAATGGTTATAGAAGTCGGAATTTATAAAGGAAAAGAACTTTAATTATATTTTCATACAATTTATTTCACGCCTCGTTTATTTGATAGAAAAAATTCAGCAAACACATTTTCGATTGAAGGAAATTTTTCTGGTGATATTTCGAGGAACGTTGTGATTACATTTTCCATTTCACCTTGCACGTGAACACCGATATCTAGATTTTTTAGTAAAATGCGAGCGGATTCAGGAGAAGTTCTCCGTGCGTGGAGGGCCGGGCGGGCACATTTTGATACCGCTGATGTTATGGAATCATGTTACTACCGTGTGCCAACCATTCCTCCGAAGAGCGTGTACCTGGTTCGATCGCCATTTGAAAAGCTGTGAAATCGTAATCGGCCGCCGAGAAGGCTGTTCTCTTCGGTGGTCGAAACGTGACAGCGACGAGCTTCGATCCGATCGGGGGATGTGTGAACCCAACGGCGCAGCGTCCTGTCATCGGACTTCCGGTTCCGTCGGAGGACGCCGCCGCGTCGACAGCTGCGCCGATTCCCTTTTGTCGCCCGACGACGCGGCGCGCGCCTCTCCGGCTGACTCGGGCGGAAATCGATGGGAGTTGAGCGCGGGTCCCCTCCACCCACGCCAAACGCAGCGTCAGCCTCTGCCTTCCGAAGAGGTGGCTCAGGGCATGAACTGATGGCACTGCAGTGCCTCTGACCGGGAGGTCCTAGGTTCCAGACCCGACCATGCCAGGATATTCGACACTTGCTACATACATAGGTCGGTCGAATTCAGCCGTTCACTGGAAGAGAAGTCTAGCGACCGGCTGCTCTGGTCGGTATTTTCCGTGGTATCCCATCAACACCAGGCGAATGTCGGAACAGTACCCTTACACACGGGCCACGGATCGCATGCGATCTTTCCTTCCTCTTCCTTGTACTCTCCTCACCTCTTACACATACTTTCACTGACATATACTATAGAACCATAAATGCCGGGAGACCGCTCGGGACCTTAGAGCGTGTTTTGTCTGGGGTGGTGCCTCCCATTCTGCGATATATGTGGTTGAGGGAAAAAGCCCAGTTAGCCGACGGGAGGTGGGCGCCGGATCTCGCGATCAAGCGGGGAAAGACCACCGCCACTTCCCGAGCGAAAAACATGCCCTATATTTACGTGACTAACGGCATTACCAGTTGAAGCGTCAAACGCTATCAATGAAACCATCAACCATGGCAACTGCTCTTGCCTGCTATTCGACAGATTGAGTTTTCATTTCGTTACTGAGGCTACTTGCTAATTTGCAGACCGTGTTCGTTCTATTACAGGAACGTACGTGTTATTCTACACTTAACTCGTGACTTCTCATTCCGAATTCAGCATGAGCAGAATCCACAGGCATCGAGGATTTTTGATTTCAGAATTTCATTTTCCTTGAATATCTACTCTATAAAGAAAAGAGAATGGGGACTCTCCATCTCAAGTTTTTTTTCTTCAGGTTACTTCGTTTTTTTAAAGTCTTCGTGAAAAGGACGTTACAGGGCTGAAAAAATTACTGTCATTTCAATGTGTAAAGATTTTTCTAAACAAAACGACATAATAATCGCTAAATGCACTGCATTAATACAGGGACCGAGGAATAAAATGTTCAAATGAAGTTCACATCATTATAAAACAAAAATATGGTAAGGTAATCGTCAAAGATTTTTTACGCGTACAAAGTTTGTAGCACGTAGATTATTTATATTTTCTGGTCATGGACGTTCGTTGATTTATTATGAAATATTACACGAGTAAAAACGCTGCCGTGTACCCATTAAAAACGTGGACTGAATAGGAACTTCTGTCTGTATTATTTACTTGTTTATATTATCAACCTACCTGTGAACAATACTGTATATTTTTCGCAATGGTTAATTAATTCCAAAATAATGGAGAGAAAACGTCTTCGGAAAACAGGAATTGTCATTCTTTTAATATGGAATGCTGGACATCGCTTCATGTTAAACTACCATTGAATGCCTTTTGTTCTTGACAAAGATATCGTTTCGTGTCTTCTGCTCATGAGAAACTGTCAGAACATTTGACCGCGTTTTAGAACGGGCGCTGTATGAACTGGAGCAAACACTACCACAAGAGCTATACCACACAAATGCGGTTTGCCTACCCCCTGCCTGTGCCTGTCATCAATGACCCGTGGAAAATTGCGGTTAAACAGCTGGAACTGTTATAGCTGTATTTTGGGCTTTAGTATACAAAAGTCTAAGTCACATTCCTCTTCAGTAATTATCTTTTTTAATTTTTTTCTTTCTTCATTACGGTTATTTTTAAAAGAAAAAACTTGTTTTGTTACATTGGCAACATTTATCTTCATAATGAAACACGTTCTTACATATTGTAATTAATTAAAATATATCCAGGTATGAGGTATATAAATGGACACATTGATATTAGAAATTAACTGAAAAAATACGTTTCGATATGCAAACGAGTGTGCTACTGGAAAATATTAAAAATACACGGTAATTGTAAGCATTCTGATGCACTTTCTTCTCTGATGAATATATTTCATTAATCGGATAAAAGTAGTTCTCCTAAAATCGCGAGAAAATAAATTAAAATAAGATGGAAAGGAAATTACAAAGTTATTGATTCGAATCTTATCACATTTTTGCCGTTTGACGCTGTCCTCATTTAGAGTGCACAATGCGTCAGTGACCTTATCTATTGTAATGGAGTCGTTGACAAAATGCAGAAACGATAACACAGTTACTCCTATACATGCACATAATACTCACAAGTGCCTTTTCAGCCATTTTCAATTGCTTTGAGAGACATTTATGCCGGCGTTAATACCGCGGTAATAACAAACAGCTTATGGTTTTATCCGTTCTCCTTCACGGTTGTGGACTGAAACCCCTCGTGAGGTGTGGGTTATTTTAACGTTATGCTTGTTCTGTAGAGAATAGTGAATCGACCCATCGTATTAAAAAAATCGTCGTTCATCATAAATGCTCCGGAAAGCATTGATATCATTGGCTTCCTACATTCCTTTCAGAATGTTGTCATGTAGTAGATGAAGTAGAATCCATTACTCGCGCAGAACAACTCGCGTACTTTATTTAAATTAGTGTTAATGTGAACCGGAAATATGTTTGTAGATGAGACAACCAATCATTTTCTATTCTTACTGCTAATTTCTGGTTTTAAAATAGCTCTTTGGGAAATAGTCATGAATTGCTGCTTGCTATAGTATAAAAGTATATATTTGTACGGTAAACTTTACTCCAATACTTCGTTGAATACCATGTAAAATCGTTAGTTTAGCACTGTAATAGAATTTTAGGGGTGAATTATCTACGATTACTCATGGTTTTCTACTACTACGTATACTTGCTACTGTTGTCTTCCTACTGATTTTACTGCGATATTCGTTATGCATATTTTATTTTTATTATTCACATATGTTATGTATTTCCCTTTCTTTATTATAATTACATGTAATCTGCATGCTTTGTATTCTACTTTACTACATGCAAGAATTATTCAAGGTCTGATTTAAAAACAGGATTTCCTGAATCGCACCTTTTTGTGCAAATGTAAATTTTGTTGTATTAAGGATTTTGTTCTTGGCCAACTTAATGTATTATTCTTTAATACTTCATATTGATCCCTTTTGTTGGCTTATATACAAAACACAGTTTTGTTATATTTGTTCAAATGAAGCTTATATTAGTAATTTATTCGATTTCTACTTGGAAGCTCGTTTCTGCCTGCTGGGCCAGAACCCGCATTTTATGTAGCGCTAAAATTTCACCTGGCGACCCATGCTTCGTCCCACCCTCAACGAGGCCGTCGACATCGCACTAGACCAGGGTTGTCCAGCTGGCGGCCCGGTGCCACTTATTGAGGCCCGCGAAAGGGTATTTGTCAAAAGTGAAACACTTTGCATCCGTGTCCGCCTAGGACATTGTGTGCCTAGCGCACGCGCCCTGTCGGGGTCAACGCTCCTAATGTCAAAATAGGTTGAAGTGTAGAATTAGGATTTTTTTTAGTAAATTCAGAAATTCAAAATCATTCCAATGTTTTTCACTGCGTTATTCATGGCACGGCCTGATATCACGCATAGTTTCACACTTACCCCCCTGTTTCATAGCAGCCGAACGAAGTGCCGAGGTCAACAAGACGGGTAGATCGCGCGAATGATGTAAATAGGCCCACAACCTATGAAAGCTTTTCGTTGTGGCGCTTGAGGCCTTACGAGTTGGTCACCCCTGCACTAGATAGTTAGGCGAGTCGGGGAGCCCGCACTAGTTGCTATTCGAGAACACTGCGCATTTTAAATACGATGTATTATGAATATCCGCCGTCAGCATTTTAGGACGTAGTTGTGTTCTGTAGTTAAAATACGGGACAAAGTGTTTATTATTTAAACAAGGGAAATATAATGGTTCTGAAGATAGATGCTCCCACAGACAATTCACATTTCCGTTTTGTATGGGTAATTAATTCATCACGTAGTTAGAATGTTTACTATCCATCAACGAGGAACCATTGAAATGTTACGCACAGTATTATTCAAAAGGAACAAATAATGCGGAAAGAATGAACTTTCTAGATATTGGACAGAAAGTTTAAAGTTTCCAGAAAGCCAAACATGCAATCGTATCGTTCTTTAGTCCGCCGAATTTTAGATTCAATTTTGAGGAATATTCTATTTTCTTGTACCATTTTAAAACAACAAGGAAAAAAGTTAAGTCCGCAGCTATTAACTGAGATAATACCAATCCTCTCATTTAAAATTTTTTTAATCTGTTATTTTCGCGTGAGCACAATCGATTTTCCGTTATCTATGTAAAAATTGTCCGAGACAAGAATCAAAATCTAGTTGGTTGTGCCGCTCTCGTTCAATCAATATTAGGTAAAACATTGTAAGTGATGGTTCGGACATCCCTGCCGCCCCTCCTAAAGCGCAACCCCCGGCCACCACCGCCTGGGAGTTCCCCGCGCGAATCCTGGAGACTCGGGGCGAGGCGAAGCAATGCAGCGCAGCGCCGCCGAAAAAAGGCCTGGCGACGGCAAAACGAATTGCGGCTGCTGTGACTGAACATGGAATCGTGAGTCACGCCTGCCGCTGGAGACCCGTTCTTTTACGTTCGACACTTCGCCGCCTGAGCCGTGGCGCGCGATGACGTTGGAATTCTTGCATCGTCTTCTCGGTGGCAACCATTTTCCTCCTATCGAAAATGGTCACAATGTTAGTTCGTTGTTTTCTAGTTTTTTTGTTTCGCTTTCTTTTCAAAAAGTCACTCCCGTATTTTCAAACATACTTTATGGGCTTCCATGTGCTCTAAAAAGTATTGAATTTCATGAGAAAACTACAAGTTTATTTGTTCCGTGTGATCAATTTTTCTTTTATTGGTTAATTTTTTTAGTGAATCATGTCTTAGACAAACATTTAACTACTTTCAATATATGGTAAAATTCAGGAAGGAAACTTTAACTTTCACGAATTTTGCCGAATTTAGGAAAATATACAAAACATAGTATTCTATTTGGGTTGGAATGACTCTACCAGAGCAGAGCTGTGCGTTATGACACTCCTAGATTAACCCAGATGAGGGGCGAGATGTGGAAGTTTTCTGAAGAGACTGGGGGAAGTTTTCTGAAGAGACTGGTTTTCAAAAGGGATATGGTTTTCTCGTAGGTTGGTCGGTCTTTTAAACACTTAAACAATGCTCATTGTTCTGAAATAATTTCTCCACATTCTTTTCAGTAATGCTGCTCCGCCTATAAATCTCCTTGACTTAAGACTATTTTGAAATTGAAATGGAATCATTGGTGCGTTGTCGAGATGAAATTTAAGTTTTGGGGTGAAGGTAATACTAAAATTCATTGGATTTCGATCAATGTGTTATGAAATATTCTGATTCTTCCCGAGACGTAGCTGATTTTATTAGAGCGATTAAATTACAAAATATAGAAGAAATCCAAACATTTTTACTGGGAAGTTTTGTTGGCCTTTTTATTTTGAAAATAACTTTAACATTTACTTCTTCCATAGAGTCACCCGTAAACCCCACAACTAGACGCCGTAAAGGGTGTGATTTTAAACGTCTTCCGTTTGTTCCTCCGTAGCCAGTCGTGAGATAATTGGTGGAGTGCAACACATTGGGATCGCTGCAGGCGTCACCGAGAGCGGCCGCGAGCTCTGAATTCGATGCTAGTATTAGCGATTTCTCAGTTTCTCATTATTTATCGTTGTTTCTCATCTGTTTCTTTACTCACATAGTTCAACTACAGCACATGTTTAATAAATATTACTAGTGAGAGAACGTTTTAAATAATGTATATATTGGAGCCCTTCAACTGCGGAGGCCATTGACGCCCATCTAATAAACAGATGATGGCAAGAATAATGATGAAGAGAATAGTGGCGGAGAGACGGTGTGAAAACCTTTGGCGAGCGTTCTGTTCAGACAAACTCCGGACGCGGACTGGCCGGGGATCGCGTCTGGGCCCCAGCGCCTGCGCCAGGAGCCTTCCTCGGCCTCCTTGCTCTCCGGCCTTCGTGAGGCGGAGCGACTGGGCTGCCCGGTGTGTGTGTGTGTGTGTGTGTGTGTGTGTGTGTGTGTGTGTTGTGTGTGGCGGGAGCAAGGGGCGACCCCGCCTCCTTTTTGTTCGCCACCCGCGGCGAGCGGAGGGGGGGGGGGCGGAGGAGGCGACAAAAGCCCGATTAGTCGCGAAGAACGCGCTCCGCGCTGACGGCGGCGGCAGAATTTTAAAGCGGCTGCCCCTCCCCCTTCCGATGGCGGGGGCGGGACTGGGGCTGCCAGAATGGGCTGGCGAAGAGAGGGCGAGGTGAGGGCGGGGCAGATACCGAGCGCGGGTGGGGTTGAGAGCGGCCACGTCGCCGCCAACGCAGAGCGAGTGGGTGACGATGGGGAAGGGGGTTGGACGAGAGCAAGGGCTGAGTTGAGTTGGGAGCAGGGAGTGGAGCAGGGTTTAGGCGGTAACCGGTGGCTTCAATTGGTGGATTGATTAGTGTTTCTGGGCACTTACCAGCTAAGGTCATTAGTCCCGTAAGTGTTGTGCCTGTTTTATGGCGGCAAGTGGCGGTGATCTTCTCGCGCCGACCTACACGTTCGCTGTCTGAGGTTTCACCAAGGTAGCTGGGACAAGCTCGAAGCTCCCGCGATACGACTGGACTCCCGACATCCCACTAAATTCGATCTGATGGCTACACACGCAGACCGTAGCCCAATCGTTACGGTTCTTCTTCATGCAGTCAGGTGACACTTCACTAACGATGACATTTGAGGCACGACATCCATTTATCCAAATGTCGCATAAAGAGAAAACATTACCAGTTATAAAAAATGAATGAAATGGTTACAGTCCAGCTGTAGTTCAATAAGCTGTACGTTATTACTATTCATGCAACATTTATGCGAGAATTAGCATAGGGTGCTGGCGCATGGTGTATCCTGTAAGCGGAAACAGAAGCTCATATATGAACATCTTACTTTTCATACCGATTTGTCTTTACTGTTTAATGTTGATTATCAGAATCCTTTCCACTTCTTCAAAATCAATTAGGTTAATTTTCAAAAAATTAAACAACCACTTCAACAAAAAAAAATAATAACAAAAAAATGCAGATAATAGTTGAAACAATCAAAATATTGCGTTCATTGCATGCATTTTCGAAGTCTATACGTTAGAGTTTGACCAACATTTAGAAGAAAACCGGATAAATGACATAAAAAATCATAGTCATTAAAATTACAGTTTCATATGTAAAACTGTCCTACACAGAAAACTGTCCTTTTAGAAATAACAAATGCCATTACTCGACTCGCCGTGTGCAGCGCCCTCTGCATATCGCGTCGCTCGGTGCTTCGCGCGCGCCCGCGGGCGCTGGACAGCCGCGCGAGCGGACAACGGCCGCGATAAATCCAAGCAGAGCGACGCGCGTTCTTTGCGCTTCGGCGTATGCGCCTCGTTAGGGCGACAAAACAGCCCCGCAGGGAAATGTGCGTCTGCCAGCGCGGGGAATTCTCGCTCTACATTCCCGCTCTGGGAATCGCATTACAATTTTTGTTTTAAAAAGACCCCCAAAAATTAGCTGAAAAATTTGTACGGTCACTTTTGTCATTTTTTGAGATGACGTTTCTTGGCCTATTGGGTATGCAAACCTCTACACAGCCTATTAGTATTCTTAATTATGCCGAACATATGGTTGTTGAATACGCATGTATACCGGGATAATTTGTTCGTTTGCTGCTGTAAAAAAGCAATGTCTACCAAACTTTTCGTTCCACTTTGTTTTAACATATCCTTACTATTATATCTTCCTCCGGAAACGTGACTTATTTCAGTTTTCTTTACAAATATTCTTCCTCCTTTAACGTTTCTGTGGATAATCCACGCTGTTATATTGAAACCTAGCCTTATGCCCTAGGGTATTCAACATCTCGCCTACTTGTTTGTCATTGACACAAGCGGAACTGGACGCTATTCACTCACTGCTGTCTCTTTTGCATCGTACTTTGTGTCTTCGTTGCCTTCGCAAGGCCCTTGGCCATTGAATGCCGGGCAGACGCAATGAACGTTGCCACACTACGAGTAGGATGCGCTCTTCCTGGAATCGTCAATTTTGGAAACACTTTGACGCCGCTATGAGAGACGGTTTCGACGCGAATATATCTCGTCCTCTTTTGTTCCTTCGGGGATTAAAATAATTCGTTTTGAAGTGAAATTTCGTCAGAAATTTAAATGAATGAATAACAAATTTAAGTTAGCCATTTCTCTTTTAGTATGCTACATACTCCGTAGACAGTCAGTACTCGTACCGTAGGTTATAAACAGAGATAGACATCAGAGTTCTTTTGGTGAATAATTGCGTTTTCCAAAAAGTGTTTTGTGTGCCATGATTTATTTGTTAGTAGAATTCTACACATTTTTCTCTAGTTCTTTAAACCAAACTCCTATAAAGAGCAGAATTATAGGCTTACTACACTTCTTTTCCATTTCAAATTCGATACAAGCGTAATCAACGAGGATACTCTTCAGTGTACGTGTAATGTGTATTCTCGTGATTGTGGCATTTGTGGCAGTTTCTCCATCTCGGAGAGAAGTTAAGTAAACCGTGTAATTGAGCATGAAATGACGGTCGAGTAAACACATTACGACCGTTTCTGCATTGCACGTGCAACTAGTTTTACTCACGAGTGCGTCCATCACTTGGGTTAATGTTGGTGCAAGCTCTCTAATGAACTCTTTCATAAAAGCGATGCTAATTTCAAACATAACTTGTACCTAGAGTTCAAGAAAGTAAAGGAAGCTACTGTACGGGAATTTGGACTGCAACGAAGTACGCGAAAAGAAAATCTTCATGGCTCACGTAAAGTCATGAAAGACGAAGATATTCTGGAGACACGATTTGACTTCAAAGAAATGGTTCTCACTCTTTATACTAGAAGAAAAAAGTTCCGTTGATGATATCTGTTTGTTTTTGAAGAGATCATTGATTTGGATTTCAGAAATCATTCTTATTTTTACCCATTCATTTTAAGTCTTGAACCTGCAAATCGCAGTAGCGTTCCGTTCAGGTGAGTAAGATTTTTTTGCAGAAAATAAAAATATTGTTTATGAATTTGGCAAGAACTGTTTTGAAAGTAATTGTCAACGTGAGGCTATTGCCGACTCTCTCTGGTCTCGTAAAATCATGTATCCTGCGATGACTCGTTCCGGCTGCGTTGAAAGACCTTTCAATCCTAAAGGATTCAGACTTCCACGCGAAGTTTGTAGAATCCCGCAAATATCGTCAGCCACGTGACCCCGCAGGCGGCATAATAAGGCCTTCTGGAAACCGCCAGGCCGGATTCCGGGAGAGGGTTCGTGCAGGCGCTGGCCTCTTCGCGTGGCGGAGGCCTTTGGATCGGAGGTTCGCGTGGCTGCGGGGTGGGGGCGGCGGCGGCGGCGGAGGGGGAGGAAGTGAAGGAAGGAGGCGGGGGCAGCGCCCGTAGTGGGAGTGCGTGCAAGGGACATGCGGGTGGAGGCGACCGGTAGGTAGTGACGGGAGGATTATGGATCGGGGGGAGGGCGTCGGGGTGGATGGTGGGGGTGGGTGGGAGGACAGGGTTGGCAGAGGTGCGGGGTGGCCGGCTAATCGGCGAGGACAGAGACGGGAGGATTGAGCATGGGGGACAGTGGGAGTGGCGGGGAGTGGGTGCGTGGCGGGGAGTGGGTGCGTGGCGGGGAGTGGGTGCGTGGCGGGGAGTGGGTGCGTGGCGGGGAGTGGGTGCGTGGCGGGGAGTGGGTGCGTGGCGGGGAGTGGGTGCGTGGCGGGGAGTGGGTGCGTGGCGGGGAGTGGGTGCGTGGCGGGGAGTGGGTGCGTGGCGGAGAGTGGGTGCGTGGCGGGGAGTGGGTGCGTGGCGAGGAGTGGGTGCGTGGCGGGGCGTGGGTGCGTGGCGGGGCGTGGGTGCGTGGCGGGGCGTGGGTGCGTGGCGGGGCGTGGGTGCGCGTGGCGGGGCGTGGTTGAGAGCGACGTACGGCGCCGAGGGGATCGAAGCGTGGTCAGTGGCCTCCCCCACGAGCGCCGACCGAAGGACGGGCAGTCGGGGCGGGGGCGGGGGCGGCTGGAGGGAGGAAGGCCGCGGGGCCAGGGCGACGGGGCGTCGGAATCCGGAGTGGGCGGAGGTGAGGAATCGAAAGAAGGCGGAGCGGTCGTTGAAAGGGAAGGGGCGGTGGTGTGCCCGAGGTCGTTGAAGGCCGCGTCAGGGCCCTCCTTGCGTGACCCTCCAGAGGGTGCCCGAGGGGAACACGTAAGCCTTTGGAGTTCTCAATCTCCTCCCCTCATCTTTGTTTAGGAATTAATTGCTACAAAACTTGTGATTTTATTGTGGGAACCATTTTTTGCACATCGATCGTCATTTTAAGAAATGTACATTTTCATAACGTAGATCTATCCACGTGCACAATTAACCATATGTGTCATGTTTGTGTATGTTATTTTTTTCTGCAATCATACTACTCAAATGAATTTGAATTTAAACTTTCAGCCACTTATTTCATTTTGATTAAATGTTGTCTTTTGTTTAGATGCCTTCTTGTTTGCAGATGTCCTTATGTTAGTCCTTACCTCAAACGAGATGTTGCCAAAAAAAAAAAATCAACCAAAATCACGAATGTGAAAGAGATCTTATATTAAGAATTAAGGTTGAATTATCCCTGTCAAATGTACTCACGAAGCATAAAAGAGAGCAGTTTTGAACATTCTGCCTGCTGGTATAACTTTTGTTTTGTTAGTATCGTTCGTTTTTAATAGTGTGTCAGTTACATAGATTGTTTGAATTACACACAAATGACAATAATTTAAATCCACTTCAAAAGTTTTATAGGCAGTATATATTTTGTAACCTGATGTTTGTGTGTGTGGTCAGTCATCATGGAAGAGTACAAATTTAAGGACGTAGAATTCAGAGCATCATGGTATACATGAATCGTATAAATCTCGCTTCCATCGTCGGAGAGAGAAATATTTTAACCGGGTAACATGCAATCATCATGCGGTTTCCTATTAACCGCATCGCTTCTAATTGTGGCTAACTGCGTTTGAAATTTATATAAATTATTTGATATTACGCGGATTAGTTTGACAATGAAATGAAGCTGGAACTGAAACATCAGAAAGGAATCCTCGGGAAATTTGAAAAAAATTAGGTAGAGGAAGAGTTAAACAGGGAGATTAATTGATTGTTTATTTAGTGTTTCCGGGCGCTTTAAAGGCTAAGATCATTTGTCCCGTAACTGCAGCTATGATTTTTTTCCTCTGGAGATGGCGGTGGTCTTCGCTTGCTGGTTGGTGAGACCTGGTGCCGACATAAACGTCGGCCAGTGGAGTGTTTTCTTTCCAGTAGGGCCCCGCCCCAGCCGGGACAAGATCTAAGCTGCGGTCTCTCGGAATGTGTTGTGGTCTAGTGTAAGTTTAAGGGGTGGTGATAGGACAAGGAATAGGAAAGAACTATCGTGTGCTGTCTGTGGTCTGTTTATTAGGGCACTGCTCCGGCGTTCCCCTGGTGTTGATCGGGGAAATCACGGAAAACTATCGACCAGAGCAGCCCGCCGCCAGATTCCTCCTCCAGGCAGAGGCAGAATTCGACCTCCATGTGTAGCTAGTGCCGCAACTCCAACACTGGGACCTCCCGGCCAGACTCTCTGCAGGGACACGAGTCACTCGCCCTAACCATGCTCTTAAGGCATATACAATGCCGCCCAAAGTGGTGTGAGGGGGAATGGGATGGAGGAGACCGAGAGGGAGAGAGTATGGGGAGGGAGAGCAGTGGGGGAAAGGAGGGGAAGGGAAGGAGATGTGGTATAGAGAGGGAGAGGAAGAAGGGAAGGGGAGAGGCAGAGAGAAGCTGTGGGTGGCCCTCCCGGGAATCGCTCCTGAAGCGAGCGGCGCGTAGCGCGTCCCGCGTGCCCCTCGCCCGGGGGCGTCGCGTCGGTGGGCCGCGGCGTTCGCGCGAATCGAGGGGCAGATTTGAGTTCGCGGAGGCGCCGCGGCCGACAATGGAGCGCTGTGTGCAGACGGCGGCCGAATCGGAAATTCTGAGAAGCGGAAGCGAGGGTAAGAGAGCGAGATGAACGAAAGGTTTGATACAAACTCGGCTCGCGAAACCCGTCGACGTGAAGTTGGTCGCGAACGCGTTTCACCCTAAACATCGATTTTTCTGCAGTGGCCGATGACTCTAAGTCGTTGTTACACTTCCTGCCTTATAAAATGAATCTTTTTAACTGTGGCAACTACATTTTTGAGGCCACTAGCCCCGTTGAGGACGTGGGAGAAGTAATTAAAAATATTCATTTTATAAGGCAGGAGGTGTAACAATGACCTAGTGTCATCGGCCACTAGAGAAAAATCGAAGTGTACCTGGGTTTGCAAGAAGTACAAAGAGGTCGGGCGTGAATAAATGGTGAATGAGAAGATAGATTCAGCATTTAAGCTTATTCTTATTGTTATATCAGAACGAAATCTCATTATTTACTTTTCTGAGAATAGTTTTTAACGGTGCTTTCTCTTTCAAAGAATTCATAAATCCATGGGCATTTTTGTTGATAAAAATAACTCTGATTAATTACGTTCTCTTTTAATAAAATTTCATTTTTTTCCGCACCCGAACCATTGCTACGAATTTGGTTAGTGTGAACCGACACAATGTGTAATTTCGATTGGTCGCGGGGCGCAATCCCTCTTTCTGGGTGTAGATTTGCCGCTAGACGTATTCTAAGATCGAACGAAAGTGTCATTGACCCTTGTATGGGGTTCAAAGAATGTATATCTATTTCATTGTAATGGAGAAAGTAACTGGCGACTGTTATAAACAACATTAGAGAAATATTATATGTAACACGTGTACGTGGGATTTATTTATTTATGATATTGGATTATTTGCGGGGGGACTGCCCTTATTCCACACCTGAGGTCTTCGATCCAGGCTTCCTTGCAGACCCACCTCCGACGCGGGTCTGGGGACCTTCATCGAGCAGGCGCACCTCGCGTGTGGTCCCCTGAGCGCGCATTGGATTTGACTTTCACTGTCTCCACCTCATGTCGGTCTGAGTTAACTATATACGAACTGTCTGGTTGGGAGAACGTAAGATTTCGTTAGAGCGGGATGTTGTCCGAAGGATTTAATTGTGCCGGGCATATCGCTGGAGTTCTTTGACGTGCCTCAAGAGTGACTTGGCTGCTGTGGATTTTCCGCCCTTCGAAAATCCGCGCACCTCACGCGGGATCCAAACAAAGAATTGGGGGGAGGGGCCGAGTATGCCAACCCCTCACCCACCGAGGTGATGTACGTAGGAGGAAAGGTATTACATAGATTTTTGCGCGTTGTGTCTTCTCTGTGACTAGAAACGAAAAAGAGTTGGCGCATCTTAGTCGTACTGTGCGGGTCAGATAAGCAGCCGGCCGCAGACGGGGTGAGTCGGGGCGGGCGAGGACAGCTCCCCTGGGAGGCGGGCCAGGCCCGGGAGAGGGCGGGGCGGGCGGGGCGGGGTCGCGAAGCCGAATGGAGGTCGGTGACGCGGAAAATCCTGGGATCCGGCAGCCGGCAGAGACATCGCGCCGACGACGCGACGGCGGAGGTCGAGGAGGAGCCGAGAAGGGGAGGGGGAGGTGCTGCAAACGACGTCGGGGGCGGGGCGTGGCGACGGGGGCGGGGCGTGGCGACGGGGGCGGGGCGGGGCGACGGGGGCGGGGCGTGGCGACGGGGCTGACGGATTCTGAAGCGAGGGAGCCGGCGGAGTTAAAGCCGGTCACAGGAACAGCTCGCGAGCTGGGCGAAGAAGCAAAGAGATACAATATAAAAGGTGAAACGCGTAAATATTCCCAGGCGAAAAAACAAAGGATGGACAAACAACGAAGATAAATAAGCTTGGTCGTGTATACGAAGAGAAAAGAGAATCAAAGAGTTGCCTTTTATATTTCGGAACAATGGAAATAATTTAAATGAGGAAGCAATAGCACGGTGGAGTAACGGCACCATACACATACGACATTGACAACAGCAACGCCAAGGGCGACGGCGACGCCAAGGGCGACGGCGACGCCAAGGGCGACGGCGACGCCAAGGGGGACGGCGACGCCAAGGGGGACGGCGACGCCAAGGGGGACGGCGACGCCAAGGGGGACGGCGACGCCAAGGGGGACGGCGACGCCAAGGGGGACGGCGACGCCAAGGGGGGGGCGACGCCAAGGGGGACGGCGACGCCAAGGGGGACGGCGACGCCAAGGGGGACGGCGATGGCGACGCCAAGGGCGACGGCGACGCGTCGGCATAGGAACGCCCCCTGGCCTGGAGCGCCCTCCGCTGCGTCGCGATGGAATCGATAAACGCCGGGCGACGTCCGCGCGGCTGAGGCGCGTGCGGCGCGAGATGAGGGCAAATTACCCAGAGAGCTTCCGCCCCCCGCACTCCGCCGCCACTTCCTGGTGCGGTCGCCTGCCTCATCGAACACACTTCTTGCATGGAGGGGTGGGTCAGGGCATCAACTGATGTCCCTGCGGTACCTCTGACCGGGAGGTTCTAGGTTCCAGGCAGCAGGTCGAATTAAGGCGCTGACTGGAGGAGCATTCCAGCAACCGGCTGCTCTAATCCGTAGTTGTTCGTGGTTTTTCCGATCAATATCAGGCGAATGCAAGAGTAGTACCCTAACAAACGGGCCACGGACCGCGCGCGATTTCCTGCCTCTTTCTTGCCCTATCCTCACCCCTTTATTCTACTTTACCACACACAGCCTGGAGGCCGGTCGGAGCACAGAGCCCCTCCTGGGCAACATGTGCTCTACACTTAAGAGTCTGATGTCTTTTTTAGTTGACGTGTCCGTAGTCTGTAACAATCAATCAAGCCATCGATCACGCTTCTCCCCACGGCCCCCTGCCTTCGTCTGGGGGTTAACGAACGAGACTGCGTTCAGAAAATGACGGAAGAGTCGCCATTCGTCGCCTTGATGTGCGTTCCGTAGGAGCTCCGTGTTCTTGTTCTTCCTACGACGCTCCCGCGCAAATCGCGCCTCGCCGGGTGCACAGAGAGCTCTGCCGGAATGTCTCAAGATTCTTGGGCGTGAGGTGGTAGCCCTGACGCAGAGAATAGGTGGTACACAATTTGGAAGCAAGGATCGTGATGGGTCCTTTGTCCAATGGTTCTGATATTGCTCATTCACTTTGATTATCTATTTATTTATCTATTTATTTATTTTGTTATTTATTTATTTGTTTATTTATTTATTTATTTCATGTCAAAAACAGTTAAAAACTGCAAGACGCACTTTAAAGGAGATCTGCAATTTATGTATGTTTTCTTGAGCTCTGGGATCCCTTCCTTATAAGATGAATAATCATCAATTTCGTAGTAAACACTATTAGAACATTATAATTATTAGTGTTCTAATAATTCATGGCTCCCTTTTATTATAACTATAAACATCTTATGTGACCATTTCCAGGATGAATATAAAAACATAATGTTATGTTTAAGTGAATATTAGAGGTACTTAATATAATAAATGTAGATAAAATTTTGGATATTCGTATTGTATGAACTTATTACAAAGCTCAGTTGATCTCTTCTCTAATCTCTTATTGTATTAAAGTCTTATAGCACTTATTTCGTAAATAACTTTTGCGGAGCCAGTTTTTACAAATGTTTATATATTTTAGAACTAAGAGAAATCATTTAAATAATTACAATGAAACGAATTGTGCACACCCAAACTCGGTGATTAACAAACGTGGAATGGTATAAAATAAAATAAATGCCGGCAACTGAGGAGTATAGTTACGCAATGTGAAAGGAAGCACAATCCATCCAGAATGGCCATTACGTTGGAAAACGTGACTGAAGAGAAGGCTTTGGGAGGTGAAGTCACTGACTTAAATGTCAACAAACACAGTATATGCAATGATGCTTAAAACGTGCAACAAACTCAACATTTTTCTGTGAATATACAACCCGTACTTGAAGTTAATTTCCACTGTGGACCGGAAAAAGTTACGATTGAAGCAAGAGCTTTAAGTCAATTCTTTTTCAATCCTCGTAATTGAGTGCAATGTTAGGCTATTGTGTAAAAAAATTGTGATTTTTATTCCTGTGCGGAATCTGAAACATTGAAACCGACAACCGAATGTTCCGACACTAAGACCGTCAATGTAATCATTCATTAGGCAATGAATAAGCAATTACAAAATATGAAATAATCGGTCTTCAGAATTTTTTGGGCAAAGAAGTTTAAGTAAACAAAATGAAAACAACGCTTCAATTGTTATAAAGAAATAAAACAGAAATAGTTTCTTTAAATCAATAACGTAAATTGCTTCAATGCTCTAGAACAAATTTATAATTCACATTATTTCAATTTACATATTATTTTCTGAAAGTGATGCAATTAGTGCGTTTACGGGTTGGAGGAGTACGTGATAATACGGCCATGTTCGTTATAAAAAGCTCTCATAAAAATGTGGTTTGTGTAACGAGCGTGCCAGAACGAGCGTGCAGTAGCACGAAACAAAACAGAAATCTGTTCTCGTAGAATTGGAAAGAATGAAACTCCTTACTGGACTATCTTCACTAGAAGAATTTTTTGGACGAAGCTTTAAAGATGTTCGCACAAAAACGAATAAGAATTCTACCCAAACACGGTGCGGCACGGTGATCTTTAAAGCTTCGTCAATATCTCCAGCCGAGCAGTGGTATGTGATGAACGCAGTTTGCAGTGCGTCTTCAGCCTTATGAGAGGTTCTGGCTGGCGCAAGGGTCCAAGGAATCGTATTGGGTTGTTATTGAACTTGGCGCAGCAATAGAGTCTGTATTGTTATAAATAATACCACAGAAAGAATAAAATAATTAATGATTGTATAAATGAATGAGCAAAGAAAATAATAAATTGATTCATACACCTCTCTGTTCATTAACATCTTTTGAGATTACCTAATTTGATCGTTGAACTAGTGGTGCTACAGAATGGCACTGACTTTCCCGTATTAGTCTTTTTTAAAATTTCCTTTTGTCTCCTCTAGCTATACGAAGTTTCCACATACTCTTGCCAGCTGCCATATTTCGTCGTCGAAAGTACATTTTTTGGTAATGTTCTTAATTTTTCGATTTCCTAATAGTAGATCCGATATATTATTTTAAGAATATTAAATTATTGTAAAGCCTCGTCCTAAATGTCAATTTTATTTGAAAAATTTGGAGCCATTTTAAAGAAAATAGCGCTTAAGCGCCACTGTAAATTCGAAATGAGAAGTTGTTGAATTTTCGAAAAACCTTTCTATGAAGACATTTCAAGCACTTTAACTCGCAAATACAAGAGTGTATGCAAATAGCTGGAAATGTGCATACCAACGGCGTGAGAGATCTTTAAAAAAAATTTACACTTCTGTAATTTTTGTAAAAAAACAAACGAAATGAACTTTACGTGATATTAAAGAGAGCAATTAGCACTATTGATTCGAAATGTTTTGAGAAAAAAGTTGGAGCCGTTTTTGAGAAAATTGCGTTTGGGCGTTTCTGAAAATGGGGAATTTTGAGCTCCTTGGTATGCACATTTTGTGTTATTTGTAAACACTATTGTATTTGTAAGTTAAAACTTAATATGACTTCAATTGAAGTTTTTTGAAAATTCAAAAAAAAATAAAAACCAATTCTATTATCGAATTTACAGTAGCGCTTAAACGCCAGGTTTTTAAATACGTCTCCAAATTTTTGAAAGTAAGTTGCCATTCTGTAGCACCACTAGTTTATTCATTGATTGGAGTTTCAACTACTAAGGTCTTTAGTCTCGAAAGTGTAGTGCATATTCGTATCGCAGGAAGTGTCAGAGAACCTTTCCTCGCTGGATAAGCAGCAGGACTCAACCCAGGCCGGGACAAGCTCTAAGCTCTCGACCGATCTCCCGCCATGTGTGCTAGGTTAGTGCATGTTAGTGTGTGTGTAAGGGGAGAGGGTAGAACAAGGTCGAAGTAGAAAAGATCACGTGCGGTCCGCAGCCCGTTTGTTAGGGTACTGCTCCGGCATTCGCCTGGTTTTGTTTTGAAAAATCACGGACAACGACCGATCAGAGCTGCCGCGTGTTGGAATTCTCCTCCAGTCAGGGACTGAGGACAGGGCGCCGGGGAAGAGCGGGGCGCCGGGCCAGGGCGAAGCGCCCTTGGCCGGGGCGGGCGCCGGGGCTGGGTGGGCGCAGGGCGGGGCGGGGCGGGGGCGAGCTTATTGATTGCGTGTCGGTCGCTGCCCTCTCCTCGCGTCCCCGCCCCCTCCTCCGCTCCGCCCCGCCCCTCCAGTCGGCGCGCGGGCCTGCCTCAAGCGAGTGGCATGCGAGCGCCTTCGGGCAGAAGTGGCTGGAGGGCGAAGACAAACGGCTTCGAGCCTACGTCTCGCCCCGCACTTCGGAACTTGAGCCTTTTCTTAAGCTGAAATAGACACGTAATTTGGATCTTTTCAAGTTTGTGAATAGTTGCGGAGAATTTTTTACGATATACGGATTTTTCCCTGAATGCTTGGATTGTAACCAAAATTTTAGTTGTAAGTTTCGTTATTTAATAAAGAATTTTCCAGTACATTTACCTAAAATATCCGATGGTATTTCACGCATGTGCTGGAGGTTCGGGCTCAAAGACGGTGGGAGAGAATTCTGGACCAAAAAGTTATTAGAAATGTTTTGTCTCCTCGATATGCTTCTATCCATTCCGCAGTCAAATGGATCGTTTATTCCTAGGAAAGGAAAGTGTTGGAATGAAAACAATCAGATGAAAGAAGTTGACGATGTCGACGGCGAATAAACTTGGATATACAATTTCTCGTCCAGAATTCGCGCGCGCGAATTCTGAAAGCAAGCTGCTCTCTCCGTCTCCTTCTCCGTCTCCTTCTCCGTCTCCTTCTCCGTCTCCTTCTCCGTCTCCTTCTCCGTCTCCTTCTCCGTCTCCTTCTCCGTCTCCGTCTCCTTCTCCGTCTCCTTCTCCGTCTCCTTCTCCGTCTCCTTCTCCGTCTCCTTCTCCGTCTCCTTCTCCGTCTCCTTCTCCGTCTCCTTCTCCGTCTCCTTCTCCGTCTCCTTCTCCGTCTCCTTCTCCGTCTCCTTCTCCGTCTCCTTCTCCGTCTCCTTCTCCGTCTCCTTCTCCGTCTCCTTCTCCGTCTCCTTCTCCGTCTCCTTCTCCGTCTCCTTCTCCGTCTCCTTCTCCGTCTCCTTCTCCGTCTCCTTCTCCGTCTCTTTCTCCGTCTCCTTCTCCGTCTCCTTCTCCGTCTCCTTCTCCGTCTCCTTCTCCGTCTCCTTCTCCGTCTCCTTCTCCGTCTCCTTCTCCGTCTCCTTCTCCGTCTCCTTCTCCGTCTCCTTCTCCGTCTCCTTCTCCGTCTCCTTCTCCGTCTCCTTCTCCGTCTCCTTCTCCGTCTCCTTCTCCGTCTCCTTCTCCGTCTCCTTCTCCGTCTCCTTCTCCGTCTCCTTCTCCGTCTCCTTCTCCGTCTCCTTCTCCGTCTCCTTCTCCGTCTCCTTCTCCGTCTCCTTCTCCGTCTCCTTCTCCGTCTCCTTCTCCGTCTCCTTCTCCGTCTCCTTCTCCGTCTCCTTCTCCGTCTCCTTCTCCGTCTCCTTCTCCCTCTCCCTCTTCCTCTCCTTCTCTCTCTCCCTCTTCCTCTCCTTCTCTCTCTCCCTCTTCCTCTCCTTCTCCCTCCCCTTCTCCCTCTCCTTCTCCCTCTCCTTCTCCCTCTCTTGAGGGGATAAGAAAGATATAACCAGACTTCTCATGGGGAATATAAACAAGCACGGCTTGCAATTGATAACAACAGAAATTCTTGAACGTAAAGAGTTCAGTTTTCTCTCGAACAGAATATTTCGACTAACTTCTCTGTCAACAGAGTTCTGTATTGTTGTTCTAATAAAAATGCAATCATCCATATATCAGTTGTTAAAAACAGGAAATTAATTATTTTGTTTTCTAAATGTGTAAAATGTTTTTTATGTGAAGGGTAAAAAAGAAAATTAGGAAAAATATTTCCTCAAATTCTGTACTGCTAATGTTATTTTGTATTAAGCGTACGCAAATATCGATAGTGCTTGGGACAAACCTTTAGAATCACTTAAATCATTTTCTATGATTTCTTGTTGAGTTGATCAACAGTGCTTCAGTGTCCGAGAGAAATATTTTTAGCTAAATGTAATTTTCGTAAACAACGAAGCGCCTCATGATTTGTCATTTAACACTGTTACACGATGATTTTCATCCCTATTTGGAATGGAAAAGCGTTGCTCATTTTCTTTTAGTAGAATATTTTCAGTCTCCAAAAGTATGAAGCGGAGCATTACCCTAAAAACAGGCCACGGACCGTCAGTGATTATTCCTTCCTCTTCCTCGCCCGCGCTCAAAAATCGCGCTCAAACACCTAGACCAGGGTTGTCCAGCTGGTGGCTCGCGGTGACATTTATTTTGGCCCACGAAAGGTTATTAGTCAAAAGTGAAAGTTCCTCGCATCCATCTCAGGCGAGACCCTAGCGCTGCAACATCCTCTTAATGCAAAAGTAGGTGAAGTTCAAATTTAAGGATTTTTTTTTCTAGTAAATTCAGAAACACAAAATGAACCCAATGTGTTTCATTGCATTAAGCTTGGCACGGCCAGATATTGTTCCATTCTCCCCCCCCACCCTTTCCCTGTTTCAGAGCAGTTGGGCAAAATGCCGAGATCAACAAAAGCGGGAAGTCAGATGTGGAATGACCGACTAATGAAAATATGGCCCGCAGCGATATTAAAGGTTCTAGTTGTGGTCCTTGAAGCCTTGCAAGTTGGGCACTCCTGGCTTAGAGGATAGCGGCTGTCCGTTCGAAGCGCTTTTCGCAAACAGCGTTGTTCAGACCTTCGGTAGTCGCGAAGGCGGAGGCGGGAGGTCGCCTTTGAAAGGGCCGCGCCCTTCCGCAGCGCGGGCGGTCGTCGCCCCGGTGGAGGGGGTGGTCGCGAAGCACCGCAACTGGGGCAACATCCCGAGGAGGTGGCCAAAAGTCGAAAAAAAAGTTTCATTTAGGAACTTTTCAGGAAGCAGTCGGGTCGACAGGTTCCCAGAGTGTCTGAATTCCTCGGTTAGAAAAGGTCCGAGGTGACACGCTGACGTTCTTCAGCATTGGAAACTTTCTGCATTTTCCATTTAGTGCAGAAACATTTTTAGACGTTTTTCAATTTTTATCCGCCATATTGGATCCACCATTTTGTTTTTTCAATGTTAACATTGGAATCGGAATCTGCAAAACCCAGTGTACAAATTTGTATGAAAACCGAAAAATTTACGTGTTTAAAATTTTTAATCTATCATATTGGATCCGCCTTTCTTGTTACAATTTTGACATTGGAATCGAAGGCGTTCCCAAAAGCCATAGTATACAGTGTTTGATTAATTTTGGATAACGTTCTCATATTTTTGCCACATTTTGAGATGTTGCCCCAATGTGCACCGCCTGGCGCGCCCACCCCCATCCGTGGCGCCCCCCCCCTCGCCCCCGCCCCCGCCCCCGCTTTTACGCGCAGATCAAACGGCTGAAGCGTGCGAGCGGCCTCCAAAGATACCTTCAGTGCCTGTCCTTCACCGCCCTGCACCGCCCTGCACCGCCCTCCTCCCGCGCGCACTCTGTGTGGGGCGAAGAAGGCGTTCCTTCGTAATGGAACTTGTCAAGTTGCGCAAGTGCTTTTAGAACAACTAGGCTTGCCTCTTTGATGGATAGTCGCCTCATGCCTCAAGTAACTGATCGACTAGGGAGCTATTTTTACCAAAACTTTCGCGTCAGATTGTTGTTTTGTATGCTACACCTTTCTTCCGTATGTTTGTTGGTATTATGTGATTTCGGCTTTTCGTGGAAATAATAGGTAATTTTGAAAACTTCAATTGGAAATTTATTTTTGATAAAGTGGTATTGATAATAAGAAATAATGATGTTTGTACATTATAATTTTGATTAAATACCTGTAAAAAACCGGAGATGTTGCTAATCTGTAACTGCAGTCGATATTAGTTCTTGGAATATTGTTAGTGAGGTGAGAGGTATTTTTTATTCTGAAAAATTATGATCGTTCTTTTTCATTTCCTTGTACAGACAACTTATTAAAGTCGGTCCCGTAGAACAACACGCAATTTTGGGGAAACGTGCGTGCAAATTATAAACGTTAACAAGAAGAATTTGTAGCTACAGATAATAACACATGTAGCAGGTTTCAGCTTGAGGTTCAAAACCGTGTTATACTACTTCGTATTCTCATGGAGTACACACTTAGAACCAAAAAGTTACATCCAATACCGATCGGCTCGTTATCGCAGTGGGTATATCATCTTTACACACCAGTCACGTCTGTATTGAATATCGATTGTTTCCGAAATGAGGGCACTGGTGCTTAATGACGGCTAATGCACTGCCATCTGCGGTGAAGGCGGTGCCGCCAAATTCCTGGGTGCAACGCCACTGGAGCGATTACTGACACTGGCGCTGAATTCCAACACTGGCGCTGACATTGAAGTAGGAGGTCAATCGACTTCGGATTAACAATTGTCTGTATATATGATGCTATTTATTTAATAATATTATAATTTTGTATTAACATAATTATATACCTATGTACAGACCAGCGGTAAATGAGCAGCAAATGGCCGCCCCGAACTCGGCTCACCTCCCACACTTCAGTATTTTTAGTACGTTATGCAGTAGATACCATCAAACAATAATGCCAAGTTTAAAAACTCTGGGATTTTTTTCCTCTTCGATCGCCTATTTTTCGGTCCAATGTAATAGGGCTACTCTCTCTTCTCGCCCAAGCGTTCAGATTCCATTAAACGAGCGGCAGATCACTTCAATGGAGATTTGCGAGGCAAATGCGATTAAGCTGCGTGGTAGCCGAGGCTTCGGCAAAGTGGGCGCCAATGGAATCCTCTAACGCGCTTGGCAGGCAGCGTTGGCGGGGGCGCTGACGAGGGCTCTGACGCTTGGGCGACAAAGGCTGCGCGCGGAGCCCCGAGCCTGTCACTTGGCTGCGGCCGAATGAAGTTTATGAGCAGTGACGGCGCTAGGCTCGCGCATACAGGCGATCGCCCGGGACCCCGCACATCCCGATCATGGGACTGATGGGGGAAAAATAGTAAAAAATTTGAAAAAGCAATGAGAACTTGGTAAGGTAATAAAATTGTTTTCGTAATTTTATAAGTCGCGGTACAATGATATTTTATGAAATTTTCATTTATTTTTTTACCTTAAATATATAATTATAGTCTTTTCTTATGAGGCAGGACTCTAAGAATTGAAAAATCTCAGACAATCTTGAAACTTTTACAAAACCTTACTGTCATTGAAAGCTTTTTAAGTCTTCAAATTATCTCCTCTCAACATCCAAGATATTTTAAAACATTTTTGCAAAATTATATATATTATACAGATATTGGACATGTATTTCCATTAAAGTTTAGTACTGAAAATCCCGAATGGAAATTAAATAACTCATATAGTTTCTTGATACAACTTTCACATTTGAGGGGGGGGATTACGTTCCCGCGTTGCCCGGGCCCAAAATTGTCTAGCTCCGACACAGTATATGCAGGGTTTGCGAATAGGCAGAGGCGTGCGCCATTAAAACGAAAGAGGGGCTACTATACTTCCATTTTCCTATGGTGGCCGTTGACAGTAAACCTTTGTTACACATCCAGCCTTATAAAATGAATCTCTTTAACAGTGGTAAACACATTTCTTAGGCCACGAGACCCGTTGCGAGGAACGTTCGTGAAATAGTTAAAAATACTCATTTTATAAGCCAGGAAGTATTCTTTTTTGATTTTTGCGGAATTAATGATTTGAATACTTTATATACTTTAGAAAAAAATTGTCGACAAAATAAAAAAAAATAATAGTGATAAGTGAAAGAGACATTCGAAGAGAAATATGACAAAAATAATATTATTCAGTTACAGAGTTCAGTCATCTTTGTTGAAATATTGAAAATAACTACTGTTAATAACTGACAAAAGGTCGGTGAAGAAGTAGAAAATATCGTGGGCGGTCCGTGGCCTTTTTGTTAGATTACTGCTCGGGCATTCGCCTGGTGTTCATCGGAGAAACCACGAAAACTATCGAAGAGAGCAGCCGGCCGCTTGAAGTCTTCTCGAAGCAGCGCTGGATTCCGGAAGCTGGCGGCAGCGGCCTGCGCCCCGTCCTCCGGGTCACGGCCGCCGCCGCCGCCGCCGCTGCCGCCGCCGCTACGCGTAAACACGCGGACGCGCTCTGAATATCGGCGCTGCCAATGGAATCTGCGCCCGCGAGGCGAACGGGGCTGCGAGGGTTCAGCTGAGGCCGGCACTGCTCCCGAACACCTTCAAAGAGGAAGTGGCCAGGAAGATGATGAAGGTGGAGGGAAAGGTAGGAGGGGTGGGCGAATAAGAAAAAAAGTGGGCGGATGAAAAAGAAGGAAATGCAGAATGGGGTACAGCATAAGGGAGGAGGTAGAAAAGGAAGAAAAAGGAGGAAACGGGAAGAATAAGAATAAGGAGGACGAGGTGGAATAAGAAGAAGATCAAGAAAAAGGTGGACGAGGCAGAGGACGAAGATCAAGAGGGTGAAAGAAGTCGCAACTGCATCCTGTTTTTTCCCGCCATTTTGGGGCACAACCTTCGACTGCCATTGTTTACTTGTGTTTCAAACTGGCGTCCAAATATTTTGTCGATATTTTTCAGAGGTTGTTTTACTAATCACAAACAAACAATTGTCACTAATCATAAACAAACGTAACTTTTGCCAGACACAACTGAACTATCTCAACTGCCCTTGATTAATGGGTTATTTTTTCTTCTTCGGAGATCGGACGTCTGTTTTAGGTGACTCAACACACCCCTTGACAAACAATTTGTTCCGCAAACATCTCTGCTAGCGGTACTAATGTATTGCAAATGATGATCTCGTGATATTAAGAAATGTGTCAAGACGAATTGCAAAAATTATCGGTTGACGTTTGGAACAAGAGTGGATCGAAAATACATAAATTATTTTCTTAATTTTAAAGTTACAATATTTTGAATCGTCCATTATTTTAACTGGTGCGTGCTAGTCCCTTAGGCGCGTATACATTCTACCTCTTGCTCTATGAGATGTCTTCCCGGAGCAGCTGTTCGGGCACTGTTCACTAACGTGTGCTCTTGCGGCGCCGCGTCGCTGCAGTGGAAATTGGCTTGCTTCTGCTCATGAAGTGAAGGAAGGGCCTTCTAGTACAGGGGTGACCAACCTGCAAGGCTTCAAGGGCCACAAGTGAAACCTTTGATATGGTTGCGGGCCACATTTTCATTGCTCGGACGGTCCACACCTGACTTTCCCGTATTGTTCATATTTACACTTTCCTCGGCTGTTCTGAAACGGGAGGGGGGATGAAACAATGCGTGATATGAGGCCGTACCATACATAAAGCAGTAAAACACATTGGTATTGGTAAAAAAAAATCTTAAATCTTAATTTAACCTATTTTTACATTAAGGGTTGACCACGGCAGGGCGCGTGCGCCAGGCATGCAATGTTCTCTCCCGACATGGATGAAAGGGACTTTTTTGACTAAAAGCCCTTCGCCGGCCAATAATAAATGGCATCGCGAGCCGCCGTTTCGACATCCCTGATCTATGGGAACGCGGTGCTCTTCGCTGTTGGAGGTCTTTCCAGGAACTAGGGTCTGCATTCGCGGCGTATACGTATCGATTGCATCCTGCAGTCAACGTTCCCTAAGCCGTTTACTACCTCCCTAAAAAGACCACCAACTGCATTCGGTTGTTCGATTTTCCTCCTTAGTGAGAATCGATTTCTATGTTATCGTGGTCTGTTTATTATTATATTGGTCGATTATTGATCCACTTCTGTGTGTTCGCAAGAAACACTAGCACGCCTTTTTAGAGTATTGCCAACTTTGAAAACCTCCCCTTAAAAAATTGAGGAAACGAAACTTTAATCCTCCTATCGCGTGCATCATCTTACCCCAATGACTTAACATACCTAATTCCAAAGATTCTGCCATGTTCACTTGTGTTCCAGGTTTTCTCTAGATTGCTGCGGAAACATGTATTTGCGAGACTTAAGAACGGAAACGTAACAAACATTTTTCTACCCGTTCATATAATTCTGTTATTTCATGGCTCCATAGTGATACTCACTGCGTTACGGATTTAATTATGATATAGGTTTTTGACCAATCACAGATAAGTTTACAAACCAAGTATTGGCAATTAAGTATTGGGAATTGCTCTAGTAAATGTTGTGTCAATGTGTGTACATTGAAGTTCCATTTAATATTATATTACGCTTGTCAGTTTTAATTTATTTTTATTAGTAATTTTTATGTAGAATATTATTTAAAATCAATTGGATCGTAATTTCACTTTGATGCTATTGGTCCAGTAAGCAGAATACCGAAGCCCTGCGGAAAGTAGGGAGGGTCAGGGAGGTATCCGCTAGGTGACCTTGTGTAAATCCTGCAAGCCAACTGCCACGAAACGATTAAATGTATAAGTTTAAGTTACCAAAAGTTACCATAAGTCGTAGAAAAAGTACCATATGAAACTCGATGAAATGGGTATTAATATACTCGTGTGAGGCCGATCAGATGGCCGAGATCGCTAAGGCAGTAGTGCCGGAGTGGTTTCGGACCAGAAGATCGCGGGTTCGAGTCCCGCCTCGGGCAGGATGTATTTGTGTATGTCTGCATGTGTTGTCCTTTCACCCCTATTATCATCGTATCATCATTTCATCTTCCATACCCCCAGGCTAACAACCGTGGGGGATAAAAATCGGATCCAGCTAAAATGCTGGTCCCCTCAAAGAATTGTTGCAAGCACCTGTCACCGTGATAATAAATAAAAACTGAGCCACGGTAAAAGCAGGATGCTTGCATGCGTAGTCCTAGTCGGCCGATTAACGAAAAAGAAAAAAAAAAAAAAAAAAAAAAAAACTCGTGTGAGGTTTACGATACTCGTTCGTTCCTCGCTCGTATCGTAACATCACACTCGTGCCTTAATACCCATCGTTACATCATCGTCTCATAACGCGCTGTTAGCGCAGCCAACGCAGCGACGATGTAACGGCCCTTCGGGGGCGTTCGCGGGTTGGACTTGCGTCGAAGGGCTGGGGGGGGGGCGGCGGGAGGCCCTGTCCCTGAAAGGGAGCTCTAGGGGAGACTTTGCGGAGATGCCGCGAGCGATAAGACTGATTTACGTTTCACTTTAGTTCCTTTAATAACTTCGTTTAGGGGAAGATTACGAGGGGGAGTAAATGAGAGGGGGATTAAAGAAATGGCTTTCGGTGCAAACATCGGCAGAAGATCTAAAGCAAAATAATTTCGCCTTTAACTGCTGTTGACTTTTCTTCTCATGCTCAGAATGACCATTGCTAAGTAGCAGAATTGATTCATACTTCAACCAACCCAGTTGTCGATCAGTAATAAATTATCAAAATTTTCCTTTTTTACAGTGACAGCCATTTCATTTTCTTCCGTTAGTCATGTAACGTTTCTCTGTGAATAAGTAAGTTATACTACATTGCACTATTGTGAAAACAAAAAAAGTAAAGAATCTCTCTGACAATTGACAACGTGTTTCACATGACATGACCTGACATTCAATAACGAGAAAATAACTCGACGTTCATTTCCGTTAAATCAAATCGGAGAAAATATAACTAGTTATAATTTTAATGATAAATAATTTTTATGACAAATAAAATGGTGGGAGCAGGATGTGAAATGTCGTTGGGAGCTCAGTCCTGCGCTCTTCTTTCTATCTTCCGAATCAAAATTAATCAATGAATGTTATTACAAATGAGGCACTTCAATAAATATGATTATATAAATGACAACTTATGTAAGCGGGGTGGCCACTCTTTGCCTGGATCAAACTTCTCTCACGTCTCCAGTTCGATTTGTCTGTACTTTATTTTTCGCGGAGAAGATTTGTAAAGTTATTCACTCAATTTTTTTAATATTAGAGAAAGATAATTTTTGAGTTCTCTCATTTCAGTATGATAAAGTAAAAAAAAAAAAAAAAAAACTCGACAAATAAAAATGTAGTTGCTGTTTTTATTTTATTTTCATTATTTTTTTAACTTTTTTTTTCAAAGTAATAAAATCTAGTTATTTCATAGCCTCACAATTTTCCTGAAATACATTACTCACTCAAAAATTCCTTGATTTTTCCCTAAGTTTTCCAGAGCAATGAATTTACATGTTTTTTCTCTTTTGATTTTCCATGTATTCCAAACAGTGCCCATTCCTGCAGCATCAACCTAAACAGTCATCTTCCATAAAGCGTACCGCTTGCCGACTGATCAAACGCGTGATCAAACGACTGATGACGCGTGATCAAACCATGAGAGGTGGCTCAGTGCACGATCGGCTCGGTCCCGACTGCAGTGCCTCTGACTGGGAGGTCCAAGGTTCGAGTCCGACAGTTGCAAGTTTTTGGACATTAGCTAGTCAGCTAGGTCGAATTTAGTCGCTGTCTGGAAGAGAATTCTAGCGAGCTGCTCCAATCTATTGTTTTCCGTGGTTTCTCCGATCAACACTAGTCGAGTGCCGGAGCCGTACCCTAAAGGTGCGTTTACACGAAGAGACAAAGTCTTCTAACTTTCATGAAGTTAAAAGATAAACTCTCTTTGACGGCTTTACACGGTTAGAAATATCTCCCGAAACGCGAATCTCCTAACACACGGGAGAGTTGGTTCCAGAGATATCTCCGGAAAAGTATCTCCTTGCTGTTTACACTTGATACAAATGTCTCTCGATGTTCTCCGGCGCAGCCATCTTGAATAAGCAGCGGCGAGCAGTTTGAGGTTAGAATGTGACAACTGTCGCAGCTGCCTGAGCCACTTTCACAATTTTGAAGAAGCGGAGGAAAAGAAATAAGTTGAGTGATTTTGTTTTCTTGAGAAAAGAAGAACTGAGTATTTATAAAACTTTGATGGCGGATTTGCAAGAAGAGGATTTTTTAAAAAAATATTTATTTGCTACCTGTTCAATTGCATTACATTTTTTCAGAGACAATAAAATAAAACAAGTTTTAATTTACGGACGATTAAAAATATTTTTTGGAAAACGTGGTCGGAGTCCAGGATGACGAAAATAGTTTTGACATAGTGTAAAGGTTTGAAAAATGGGTGAAGTTGATAATTTGTTTTAGAAACTTTTCGTGTAGTTAAGTATAAACGATTTGAAAGAATCAATTTTAAGTTCTCTGTAAATTTGTGTTATGATATAAACTAGGAAAGATATAAAATGTTGCAAAGGAGATTATTTTGAATTATTTGAAATTTGTTAATTTTGGTAGAAGAGGCATTACACCTAAGGCAGGCATATGAAAGAAAAGACCTAATTATGGTTTTATGTAACAAATTTTTACAATTGATCCGTAATTTGAAGTTTTAATTTATTAAAGGATGTAATACAAATAATATTATTATAAACGATAATGATTTCATGTACAAAAACTTCGTAACTTCAGGAGGATTTTATTTTATTTGGAATTATCTCACGCAATCAAAAAGGAAGAAAGTGGAAGAGAATTTATTCCGGAAGAGACTTGGTTTGACGGTACGGCGGTTTTTGGCCACAGGAGATACATACAGTTCTTTGTCATTTGCGTTTATAATTCCCCAGTATGTAATTTCCCACAAAGAACAGAAATCCACCGATCACGTTGGAACGCTGCACAGACACAGACAGACGCAGAATGGCTAATCGAGCACGTGAACACATGCAAGAGAGCAAAAAAGTCTTCCAACTCTCTTTGAATACTATTTATCTCCCAGGAGATACGATTCCTCATCGATACCAGAGTCTTTACACTGCTCTCTTGCGGAGACTTCGAAAATCTCTTGTGACGTCATGGCTCCGGAGAGAAGATCGCTCTCCTGAGAGTTTACACGTGTCTCTTAACCAGTTCCAGAAAGTTAGGAGAGAAAACTCTCTCCGTGTAAACGCGGCTTAAGAAACTGCTCTTGGTCCTCGTGCGATCTTTCCTACCATTTTCTTGTCCTACCCTCGCCCTTTACACACACTTACCACTAGCACGCACAACACACGCACACGTGCCGGGAGGTCGGTCGCGAGCTTCGAGCTTGTCCCGGATGGGGCGGTGCTCCGCTAGTTGGAGAGACCGGGTTGGGGAAACCCCGCTAGTCGTCGGCGCCGGATCTCGCCAAAACAGCGGGTGAAGATCACCTCCACCTCCTCTAGAGGATAAAACATACACTACACTTACGGGATTAACGCCCTTAGCAGATGACGCGCCGATCACTGACAATCAACCAACGAGCGTTCAATAATCTGCCTACGTACTCCTTCCGCTATTCCACGCTATTCCGGCGCACCTTCCTTTTTCTCTCTTGTGACCGTCCCTCCCCAGAAACCTCAGCGCCCTTCGCAGCGCTTCCGCGCCTCTTTATGGGCCAGGGTTGTTCAACTGGCGGCGCGCTGTGCCATTTATTGTGGCACGTGAAAGCACATTTGCTAAAAGTAAAAATTTCTTGCATCCATGTCGGACGACATATTGTTGGGGTCAACACCTCGTTAATGCAAAAATAGAATAGGTTTAAATGTAAGATTTTTTTCAAGTAAATTCAAAATCTTTCCATTGTGTTTCACTGCGATATGCATGGTGCAGTGCATACGTTACGCATAGTATGTTACGTTATGCACGTATGATATCACGCATGGTTCCATCCGCCCCCCCTCTCATTTCTGAGCAGCTGGGTGAACTACCGAAAACAACAATACGGGGAATTCAGGTGTGGATCACACGAGTAAAGTCAATATGGAGGGCAACCATATTAAAGGTTTTAGTCTTGGCCTTCGAGGCCTCGCAGGTCGGACACCCCTGTTAAAGTCTACAATGTGCGCCACCGGGCGCCAGGGCCATCGCCGGCTCCTGGCCGCGAGGCCCTCTCCGCTTGCGCTGGTTACGCCGGGGCGCTCTCCGAAGCGAGCAACACACGACGGACCTTGCGACTCCTTCTCGGTGGAAGCCATTAAAGGAAACGCGCCATTCAGCACAGACAAGGAGGGCGCACCAAGGTTAATATTCTAGGGGCAAATCGAATTTCCCTGTTTCCTTTTGCTTTCGCACTAAAGTTATTGCGGAAATATTTTGGAAGCTTTAGAAATCAGTGACTCGAATGAGAAACCTTGTAAAGAAAAATTCAGTTATTTACTGTCAAAGCGCAGAGTTCGCGTATTTCGTACATTTACGTTTCTTACAGGAATTTAAAAATAATCGCGTGAAAAACTCTACTAATCTTATCTATCTGTGAAAAATAAATCAGAAAAGTTAAAACAGTAAACAGGAAAAGCCGGAGATATTTGCTCCGGAAAATAAGTTACTGCCATGTTTAAATGACTCCTTTAACTCCCTCGAAAAGTATACGATTTCAAGGACTAACGTCGTTATCGTGGTTTTTTACTTAATTGGCATGTGGTTTTGATGAATGCACAGTGAAATGCGTGTTTGTTGGGAATGCTGTGAAGGATTGGTTCTGTCAATTGACGTGATATGATGAACTGATGATTTAAATGATATTGAACAACTAGAACAGACCCTCTGTGTGCCAAATCTCTTTGAAGAGCGCATTGGCAGTTGAACACGAAAAGAATCTTCAGAAGAGTGGCTACTTTCTTCGCAACGAAAATTCACTATCTTAGGTAATTAAAATAAATAAATAAATAAATAAAAAACAACGCAAAATGAATTGATTTTTGCACATTTTTGGCCAAGTGACAACTAGTTTATAATACGTATATACGTATTTATTTGTTATATACGTATACGTATTTATTTACGTATTTTATGAAACCTAGGTATGCTTTCAACCAATTAACTCTCGTCCAACTGTACAACCCATTACCCCAAATTCGCTTTGCAGTACGGGAGCGCGCCCCGTCCGAACAGTGCAATACGGGTTGCATCGCGCTTCGCGTATGTAGGTCTCCCCGAAGCGCAATCCACCCGAACCTGACGGCGAGGAGACGGCATTGAACGGTGGCGCGTCCATTGACAGGGGCGGAGACTGCGGCGGGGGGGGGGGGGGGCGTCGCTCTCCGCGTGAATAGCGGGGGCACGGCGCCGCTCGGCTGCCGAAACAAATAGAAGCTCGGGAGCGCGTTTCGTAACGGCGCCCTCCGCCCTCAGCCCTCCGCCCGCCGCCTGCCGCGCGTTGGGGCAACGCCTCGAAAAGCTGGCCGAAAGTCGTCAAATAAAAGTTTTTATTTAGGGAATATTAAGTAAGGAGTTGAGTAGACTGGGTCCAAAAGTGTTTAATACCGCGGTTAAAAAAGGCCCGAAGCCAGGTTTTGCATTATTGGAATCTTGACTGTTGAGCGAGCAGCAGTTTTCGGTTTTGGACAATTTTCATCATTCAAAATGGACAAATATCGTGATGATGCGTACAATCTTTACATGTATTGCAATTACTTTGAAAAAGGTTAAAATTACGTAATTATTAATGTATAAACAAAATGATACAATTATTTTTTGTCTCTTTAAAAGTGGAAAACGCTTATAAGTTCCGTAGAGTTCCACGACGAAATTTGTGAAAACCTCATTTAGCAACAAAAAAAGCAGCTGCTATCAGCTGCTATTCTACATTTCGTGCAGAAATATTTTAGGCGTTTTTCAATTTTTAGTCCGCCATATTGGATCCGCCATTTTGGTTTTTGTAATGTTAACATTGTAATAGGAATCAGCGATCCCATAAACCGTGTTTAGAAGATTTTATGAAAATTGAAACATTTGTATAGACAGATTTTTATTTTTTAATCCGTCATATTGGATCTGCCATTTTTTTTCAATTTTGACTTTGGAATCGTAATCACCGTGCCCCAAAACCATTGTTTACAAAGTTTCATTCAGTTTGGAAAACGTTTTCATATTTTGGCCAGCGTTTTGAGGTGACGACGATGCAGGCCGGAGGTGCAGTGGTAGGGGCTTCGCGTTCGAGGGGGCGAGCCTGTATTGCGCGTAGGATGCAAGGAAGAGACCTGGAGGGGCGCGTTCTCCCTCCCCGGAAACCTCGAATAATTACGTACAGGAGTTACTACAGCAGTTGATGCGGCAGGAATCACTAATCAACCGAATCAAATGAACTTTGTTATTTAGGACCTCGCACAGAAAACCACGGAAGAGACGACGAAACGCGCAGGCGCTGGCGGAGGGCGAGGGTGGAGGCGAGGGCGAGAGCGAGGGCGTGGGTGTGGGCGGCCCGGGAGAAAGCGACTCGCGCGCCGCGACGTGACAAGTTTCTCTTGGGAGACGCGAGCGTGGCGCCGCAGCGGCTGCCTCGGGCGCCGCACACCCCACACCTCGCGCTGCTGGCACAGGCTTCTGATCTCTTTTTCTCGCTCTCCCCATCGCATCACCCCCACCCTCTCCCTCCCTCCTTTCTCTCTCCCTCCCCTTCTCTCTCCCTCCCCTTCTCTCTCCCCCTCCCTTTCTCTCTCCCTCCCCTTCTCTCCCCCCCTCCCTTTCTCTCCCCCTCCCTTTCTCTCTCCCTCACCTTCTCTCTCCCTCACCTTCTCCCTCCCTCACCTTCTCTCTCCCTCACCTTCTCCCTCCCTCACCTTCTCTCTCCCTCCCCTTCTCTCTCCCCCTCCCTTTCTCTCTCTCTCCCCTTCTCTCCCTCTCCCCTTCTCTCTCTCCCTCCCCTTCTCTCTCTCCCTCCCCTTCTCTCTCTCCCTCCCCTTCTCTCTCTCCCTCCCCTTCTCTCTCTCCCTCCCCTTCTCTCTCTCCCTCCCCTTCTCTCTCTCCCTCCCCTTCTCTCTCTCCCTCCCCTTCTCTCTCTCCCTCCCCTTCTCTCTCCCTCCCTCCCCTTCTCTCTCCCTCCCTCCCTTCCCTTCTCTCTCTCCCTCCCTCCCCTTCTCTCTCTCTCCCTCCCTCTCCTTCTCTCTCTCCCTCCCTCCCTCTCCTTCTCTCTCTCGCTTCGTTCTCGTTCCTTTTGCATCGTTCCATGACTCCCTCTCTTTTCTGACTTCTTTAATTATCACCATATCACCTCTTTCCGCAATTTTTCTACATTGATTTCCTTCCTTTTTCTTTTTTCTACTTTTTCTCCTCTGAGCTTTACCTTGAGACATTCTCTCGTATTCTTTCGCTTTTCGAAATATATTAAAATCATTATAAATTTTGGAGAGCATGTTTCGCATGAGAAAGTTATGCACTCACATTTTAATAAGACTGGACGTGAGTTTGAATTTGCAACATTTATTCTTTACACCATTGCCTGACAGCACCTCCTGCATAGTCGGCAGTTGTAGACATTTTGGTGTGTATTTATTTTCCATCGGGAGATTGTGTTCCAAATGTGGGGACATTTGCTTGTTAGTGTATTTCATATTTTACATTGAAAGTAATTTCAAAATAGCAGGAAGTTAGAAAGTTTGAAGATTAGTGTTAATAAGGTTTTATTGTTCTTCAATTCGTAATAACAATGAAACTTAATTTAACTGGAAGCATGTTCTCTGGAGAACGGAAATTTGTGTCACCCATGTGTTCTGTTGATGTGAATGTGTCTTTCATCGTATTTTCTCTCTCTCTCTCTCTCTCTCTCTCTCTCTCTCTATCTATCTATCTATCTATCTATCTATCTATCTATTTATCTGTCTCTATTTCCGAAAGATATTAAATGACATCCTGACAGTGCTGTGAAATAGTGGTTGTGATTTGCTCTGCAACCAAACGAACAACTTTCTTAGCAGCCATGTTTCCTGCAATGTTGAGGATATCATATTACTTTCAACACTTGTAACTACTCTATTTACAAAACTAGTTCTTATACGGAAGAGTACTACTTTGCTGACTGTAGTTGCCTTTCGAAATTAATATTTTGCCATACTTTTTTCAAAATAAAAATTATTTTAATTACTTGAAATATTAATCGTGTTATCGAATAAAGTATTCCAGTAATATTATAATAAGTCATAACGAAATATTTAGAAAGGTTAATCACTAAATCTGAGCCAGAAGATAATCATTTAGAAAGTTCTTTAAGTAATTTGTGGTGATATGTTAAATGGATTATAAAAAAGTAGTTATCTAGAGAATTGGAAGACTTATGAAAACCTTATGCTCAACAACGAGAAGGAGGAAAACCACTCGGCACAGATGGCAGGATGTAGTTCTAATTCTAATCGTAGAAAACACGAACCATCGAAAGAAGATGTGGAAAGATAGTTGAAATGCGAGTTGAAGAGGATGTGGAGTAATTGATAAAGTAATTGAGCGTAGGGCTTGTCCCGGCCGGTGCGATGCGCCGCTGGGGGGAGATACCTGGTTGACACCCGCAAGCCACTGGTAGGTCGACGCCGGATTTCACCATCCAGCTGGGGAAGATGACCGCCAACACCCAAGGTGAAACCTGCAGTACGCTTCCTCAGTAGCTGACGCGCTCGGAATGTCTGACAAGCAGCCAACCGCCCCGCCGCTCGCGTCCTTGCACGACCGCCGCCACCGCCTTCGTCACCGTGCAACCGAAAACACCTCCGCCAATCACCATCGCCCCCCCTGCTGCCACCGCCACCGCCACCGCCCACCCGCGCGCCGCTAATGGACATCCGCACGGGCGGTAACCTATGCGCGCTGTTAGCTCGCTTTTACCGTAATTGCGATTGGCGGCGGTGGCGGCGGACGGGAGCAGTGTCCGGAACGCGCTTCCACGCGCGGGCAAAAAGGAACCAGCCAGTCGTCGGGAGGGCTGCTTCAAACAGCGTAGCCAGCTACTTTCATTAATTGTTTTTAAAGGTAATATTTCCTTGACTCTGTATAAACAATTCTCTTAACTATGTGTATGAGTGTTAAAATTAGGTATGTATTATTCCATATAAATAGTAACATTGTTAATTAGAATCCCATTGATCCAGAGGTTAATAATGATAATAATAATAATAATAATAATAATAATAATAATAATAATAATAATAATTTATAATTTCTTATTGTAAGAATATGGATCAAAATTAACTAAGTAATGAAACGTACTGAAACCAATGCGTTCAGTGCCATGTAATCAAAGAGAAACAGATTTTAAACATTTTTAATGCTTTATTTCTCAAGTACTTTGATTTGCTTATATTTAATTTCCTCAAAAACATATAAACCTCTATCTGTTATAAATAGAGCAGCAAAGAAGGTTTGGATTGGGCTGTCACGATCGTAGGTAATTATGGGGCTGACGTCTATGGTGGTGGAAGAAAAATATGATCTGGTTTGTTTAAATTAATTTGATTCATAATTATATACACACAATTTATCATAAAATTGAATTAAACCACAAATATGCATAGATGAAAACATTAATTTCCTTGTGTTAAGTATCTTTCCTTTCGTTCGTCTCCACCTTCGATATTTCCTTCCTGTTTTTTGTCTTATCCTCACCCTTTACGCACACACCTAGACTTCCATGCACTTCGCGCGCCTCATCACACATGCCTAGAGCCCGTTCGGAAGTTTAGAGGCTGCCCCGGCTGGGGCCCCGCTGGTGGGAGATACTTGGTTGGGGAAAAGCCCGCTAGCAGACGTAGGCCGACGCCGGATCTCACCATCTAGCAGGAGAGTATCACCGCCTCCTCCCCGCGATAAAACATACATTTGACTCACGGGACTAACGACGTTTGCAGTTTACTCGCCCGGAAACCCTAAACAACCAAAGCGTCCTCCCCTAATTGCATTGCAGTCGTTGGCTGCGTTCGGTAGCACTGCGCAGTGCGCGTGGCTTGCAGAGGCTGGGCGCGAGGGCGGAGTTGCTGCCATTAGAAAATGCCCCCGGGGCGCCCGCAGCCTCTAATTACCATCGGCCCCGCTTTTCCTTCTCCTCCTCTTCCCCCTCCTCGCTTCCACCTCCACGCCCTCTTCTTCCTCCCCCTCGTTCTCTTCTTCCTCCTCCCCCCTCATTCTCCTCCCTCCTCCTCCTCCTCCTTCTCCTCCTCGTCCTCGTCCTCCTCTTCCTTCTCATCCTCCTCTTCCTTCTCTTCTTATTCCTCCTCCTTTTCCTTGTACTCCTCGGCCCCCCACCCATTTGGTTGAGCTTCCAAAGGGGGGTGCAATATCTGGAAGTCACCAGATGCCGGACAGAGTGGTTGTGGGAAGGTCCTTCGTTTCAAAATTATACATCGATATTGCTGTAATATCTTGAGATTGAATGTTATTTAAAGGCAAATATATATTCCTAAGATAGCATAAGATCTTTTTTGCTTATTATCTGGGGGTTGTGCAACCGTGCAACCTAAGCACGAGCCGCCCTAGACCTTGCAACGAGGACATTTTTTGTACGCCTACTTCACTCGTGCCACCTGTTGGTGTTTTGAGGAAACTCCAGACCGCCGGCGCATCTGTGCAGGCTCTGTGGCCTTCGCACCGCGATGAGAGCGCTAATGAGCCTGCGAGCGAGAGGTCGGTTTCCCGCCTCCCACGTGTTCGCCGCCCGGCGCTCTCACGGCGCCTCCTCGCAGCCCTCAATTGCCGAGGGCCGCGCGCCCCTAAAACGCCTCACGTTGGACCCAAACGCCACTTACCCAAACTCTAGGGCGGATTTCAGTTTTCGGTAATGAAAGAGACAATTAAGCGCCTAAAGGGTGAAGTAAATGGATAGAATCTCTTCCTTGTAAGATAAGGAGGAAAATACTATCAGACTGATAGGAAGGAAAGGAGGATCAGGGGTTCATGCCCCCCGCCCCCAAAGTGAGTTTTTGTTATCTTCATTTATTTGACAAAATTTACTTAAATATTTATTTATGTTAAAATTATGTATGTATTAAAAAATGTTGTATAGTATCATATATACCCTACAAAAATAATATACAGTATAATAAATGTTTATTATTGAACAGAAATGTATGACGTTGCACTCCAAAACGATAGACTGAATCCGCCCCTTTTTAGTCTCATATGGTGTTATCAGAGTTTCAAAAGATTTATTAAAAATATTCTCTGCTGACGAGTGATATTCATTTACAATTATATCGATAATCGCGAAACAATTCCGAATGTATCATATCGAATAATAACAAACTCTTACAAACGAATTTTGCTTCTAAAATAAGGCAAAGATATTTTCATAATATCTAAATTATTTGCTTTGCTGCGACACTATCGTGGTTACAAAACATTCGTGAATACTGTGTAACAAAACAAATTCAAATTTTATGTTGGCAACTGACTATACTGATAGAATTCTTTCGATGCGTCAAGGATTTAAATACTGGTCTGAACAAAATATGCCGTCGTCTTTGTGTATGTCTACGACGGAGATAACGAATAACAAAAATATACGAGATAGAGGTAGTGCATGTCGCCGAATTGTTCTTGATACTCGCTTTCAAACACGATTCAGTACGTCTTTTCTTAATTATATCGGTGTCAGTGGGACCGACACGACATTTTTTTCAGGACTGTCCTATTTACAGGTGTTGACCGAACTGTCTCCGATCGGCACTTCTTAGGCAATTGCCCTGAATAATAAGAGTGCCCAAATTAATTGTTTTGTGATCAGTTTTAAATGTCATAAACCTAAGTTTTCGTGTACCATTTTTAAAATCGTTGGCCTACAACGTCACTTATCCGGGCCCAGCCTCTCGGCCATGGAATAAAGGGTTCGTGTGGTTAGCAGGAAGACATTCCCCTCTACCCTATATAATCGTCTTCTTAACGTTAGAGTACGCTTTATCATCGTCACACAGCATTAGATTCTGGGACATTCGTACAGTTATAATTTGCCTCGACCGAGAATCGAGCCCGGGGTTGCGCCGTGGAAAGCGAGCACGCTAACCAGCGAGCCGAGGGCACTTTTGCAGGACTAGTAACCTGAATTCTGTCTGACAGTTAGCTTGCATAAGTAGTGACGAAAGCCGCGCTTTCCTTCGCATTCAGGAAATCGAGTAAAAGTGCGCGGGTAGCACTACTGCACTGCTCGCTAACAGTGCCCCTTAAGAACTCGAGGGACGGTGCCATCCCCAGCAAAATCATTCTCGAAAGAAGTTGCAAAACGTGTTAATCTTGCACTGAATTGACTCGTTTATTTTGTCCATATTACCCTGTATGTTTTAAAGAATTTAATTTCACGCGTCCGCCAAAACGAATGGCCAATGGTTTCAGAATGGGCCGAATGAGCGGACTGTCACATTACCATTCGTTGCTGTTGCGTGCTAGGCAATGGAGGAATAAATAAAGCGATACTGGAATTTGCGCGGGGGCAGCATGCTTCTGTTAAGATTTGGTGTTGCAGATTAACGCGCACATTAACTAACATAAGAACGTTGATCTTTTCATTCAATTTTGAAAATTACTGATTTGTTTTCTGTATTTTAAGAAAATATTTATATTCATGAACACAATTGTATCTTTTGTTATATACGTAAAGGTTTTCTTAGGAAGGATTAAAATCCCGTTGCTTGAAAATCCCTTCTTTACATCATCTTTACATGCGATAGTTCACCCTCGTTCATGATCTATTCTGAAGAGACAAAATGTTTGCGATTGTTCGGACTCATGCAACCACTCCTAATCTGCTGTTCGCCACTGGCACTGACAATTGACACACAAAACTCACCACGCCGAATACTCGGATTGAAATGATGATTTTTTATGATTCCGGGCGCGTCAACTATTCCCGTAAGGGCATTATTCCCGTAAGTGGTGTGCATGTTTTTGCACGGAGTGTGTATAGTTCCCGGCATGTGCATAGTGCACATTAGTGTAAGTGTGCGTAAGGGATGATAATATGTCAAGGAAGGGGAAGGAAAGATCGCGCGCGGTCCGTGGCCCATTTCTTAGGGTACTACTCCGACATTCACCTGGTGTTGATCGTAGAAACCACGGAAAACAACCGATAAGAGCAGCCGACTTCTGTAATTCTCCTCCAGACAGCGACTGAATTCGACCTAGCTGACTAGTGTTGAAAATTGTGCCACCGTCGGGACTAGTAGAACATAGTAGAGCCTCCCGGGAAGAGGGACTGCGGTAACATCATTAACATCAGTTGATGGGATTGAAATGACATTTTACCAGCAAGTGCAGCACCTTCTAAAACTCAATACTATAACTTTTCAAGAGCTATGAATCGTAGGAAGTGATGTACAATTAGTATTCAGACCTTTCATGACCTGCCGCCTGTCAAATGACGGAAATCGCTGCGCGCTATCGGCCTCTAGCCGTTACTCGTACGCCATCGAACCCACAGTATACGAATTTATTTTTCAGTTTTCTTTAAAATAACATCGGTTTGCGATATCCTTACGACGGTCTTCGGTAGAACGACGCGTGTCACTGTGAACTTTAAACGAAAAAGAGACAATCGGAAATGGCATTTTCCGTCGGTCGTGGGAGAGAGAACGCGCTTGAAATCTGACCCCCATTGACAGACGACGCGTAACGCAACTGGCGCTGCCGAAGCAACTGTTTGCGCGAGGCCCAGAGGTCTCGGAAGGTCTTGATGCGAAACGCTACTTCTAATACTTCCCAGCGGTAGCATTTCCAAATCTACATATAAGGGTTTTGCGTAATATTGTACTAGCTGGCGAAATTCCGTATCAATCCGAGTATCCAACTCGGTGACTGTAGGGTGAGAGGAGAGGCAACTGGTGCCCGCACGAACTGGAAGTTGCAGCTGCACCGAATGAAAAAAATGTAATTTCCAGAATCCAGAACACTAAAATATAATAAAAGATCAGCAATTCCTGAGAATTAATTAAAACTTAGTTTAATAAAAATCTGTATTGGAATGTTACTTGCATATTTTATGCGTAGTGTCCTTGTGAGCTAGTCCGAATTCAATCGCTGTCTGGAGAAGGATTCTAGTGGCCGGCTGTTCTAATCGGTAGTTTTTCGCGATTTCTCCGATCAACACCAGGCGAATGTCGGAGTAGTACCCTAAGAAAAGGGCCATGGACCGCTCGCGATCTTTCCTACCTCGTCCTTGTCCTATCCTCTCCCCTTACACACACACACACACACATACACTACACTACCAGACATGCCGGGAGACCGGTCGGGAACTTAGAGCTTGTCCCGGTTGAGGAGGTGCCTCGGTGGTGCAGATACCTGGTTGGAAAAAACCCTGCTCGCCGACGGTACCTCAGCGCCGGTTCTCGTCATCCTGCGGGGGGAAATCTCCGCACTGCCTCCTCCTGTGAAAAAGGCATGCACTACACTTACGGGAGTCGCGACCTATTAGTTGATGCGCCAATGAGTTAATCAATGAAGATATTATAAGATATTTTTCAATTATCTGGAGGTAGTGCAGCCGTGCAGCCTGAGCACGAGCCGCCACTGTGAGAGAGAGACGCGCCGCCGAAGCGCTAGTGCAGCGAAGATGCAGAAGCCGCAGCGCCGGGGCCTGGGACATCCGGCAGCGCGAAGGCGCGCAGGATGTGCTTTTGTGTACGCAGCCTGCGATGGCGGCGCAGCCTGGCGACGGCGGCGGTAAACAGCGAAAGCGCTGACGGCGGCGCCGGCGAGGAATACCTGAGTGGTCGACGTGCGCCGACAGCCGCCTGCTGACACTCGGAGCGCGGAGGGCCACTAACACGAGTTGGGTGCGGCTCCGAGGCTAGTGGAGATATTTTGATATTTTGTATACTTCCGTTTTTGTAAGTGGGCGAGGACTTAAGACTTCCTTTTTTCTTTAGTGGCCGATTACATGAGGTCATTGTTACACCTTATGGGTTATAAAATGAGTCTTTTTAATTAATTCGCGAACGTCCTTCTCAACTGGGCTCATGGCCTCAGAAATGTGCTTACCACTGTGAAAAAGATTCATGTTATCGGACAGGAGGTGTAAAAATGACCTAATGTCATCGGATACTATAGAGAAATCGACGTACAGCCACAATTAAAGTGAATGACGAAGTTTGCAAAAATAAGAAGAGGAACTGGCACGTTTTCTTCAGCACTCGTTTTGCTAGATGCAAGATGGGGTGATTTTGTCGGTATTACTATTATAAACGGTCTAATTTTTTCTTTAATTTTTCCCCCCTCGCATGTAGGAAATAACGGTTATGAAAGTGGTACTGATCTCAAGCGAACTCTTTATCTACCACGCTTCATTTGCTAGGCATTCACGAGAAATCAGATTGTAATATACGATCATATTGTAACGCTGCGCTGCGACTCGACAGTTTCAAATTCTGAGGATTCTTCTCATTGTTGGAAAAGGTTTATGGCTGTATGAAATGCAGTTTAATTGTCAAATTTGTGATGATAAAATTATCTTTAAATAATTACTTTTTGCACCAAATGTTCTACGATTTGTCATGAGTTTTAGAAGGGATGTCTGAGACGTGATAATGTGGACAGAAAATGCGGTTTAATAATATTACGTAGCATTACGGAGGTCAAAAAGAACGTATTGTTGTGGCTCCTCTGCTTTAATTTAAATTAGTTACTTTTAATTCATTATAATTTTATTAATTCTCCTCGTGAAAGACTCACTTCGCTCTTCTGGCATTCAGGCCTCGGCGCTTGAATGCGAGCGGTGTTAAGCTAAAGCGCAGGAGGCCGTGAGTTAAGCTAATCCTTAATTCCCGCCCTCCTTTAGCCATTTAACAGGAGGCTTTGTTTAAAATCCGAGCGAGCCGTGCGGCACAGCGCGGCGCGGCGCGGCGCGGCGCGGCGTGGCTTGGCGTGTGGTTTTGCCCACAGAATGCGCGCCCCGCGAGCAAGTTGTGGGCACATTCATTATTTAATGCCTCGCCCTCACCCCCACCCCCACCCAGGGCCACCCCTGCTTTGTTCCTGCGCTGGTGGCGCCCCTGGGGACGCACCCCCGACAGCAGCAGCCGCCGCCGCCGCCGCCCACACCTCGAGGAGAGATCGCCCGGTTTCGACAGAATGAGCAGAGGCGAGAGATCTACTGACTGATCTGAGGAGGAGCGCGCTGAAATAAGTTCAAAATTGTGGTATTGTTTTCTTTCAGATTATTGAAATTGTCATTGAAACTTTATTTTTTCTTTCTATTTTTCTTTCTATTTTTCTTTCTATTTTTCTTTCTATTTTTCTTCTTTTCATCTTTTCTTCTTTTTTCTGCTTCCCATGCTTCGTTCATTTCTCGTTCACTCACCTCTAAAAGTCACGGTGTAGCCACTTTTTTTCGTGGACAAAGAAGACAGACATATCCAGTTATGGTTATCGTTTAAAACTTACCATGCTCACTTATTAGACTAATCCCATCCCCCTGACATTGGCAGATTTTTACAATTTTATACAATATTTCTCTGAGCTGAAGAGAAAACGAATTTTGATCATACAAACTAACATCTTCTGATTTGAAGGACATTTGGCAATATATCCGGGAAGTATGAAAACTGTGGTGATAAATTTGATTGTTTTACTGAGAATAATTTTCTTGGGTATTTAAAGGAGAGAGGGAAAGGAATTTTTACGTTTTAATCTCGGCAAGAACGTGAAAAGTGTAGGAACGTAATATTACGTTCGCCGCAGTTTTACTAAAGACTTGACAAACGTAATATGGTAATGGGAACAAAGTTATCAAACGAATAAATTACTTTAGTCTTATTAATATAATTTTACGTTAGTTAGCTAAATATGCTAATTAATTCCATGAAAAATCATTATCAGTATGTTTATGACATACGTGCACTGAAAACGTAATCGTAGAATTTAAAATCAACAAAAGGCAATAAGAACTGAGAACTGATCGAAATCGTTTAATTAAATATCTTTAATACAGACATTTTCAGACGACCATGAAACATGAACAAAAATGTACATTACATATTACACATATTAAAAACATATAATCAGTGAACTAGTGAAATAATTTTATAAACGAATAAGCCTGCTAAGGCAATGGTGTTAATATTTGTAGTACAATCAGTTAAATTGGAAACTATTACCCTACTCATACTTGGGATCATTCATTCTAACCTAGAAGTCTCTTTATATTAAACAGATATGTTTACTTCACCTATTTTAACGTGACGGTACAGAGAGAGTTTTTTTCAAAAGTCTTTAATTTGTTTAGAAAATCAAGTAAATTGTTTATAATTTAAAATATCGATATTCTCCTTTACACGCCACATCTTGAACATGAACAAATATGACCATAAGCATGTTGTTTTGACACTAGCTGACTAATGTAACAACAATACATATAGAACAACAAAATATTGAACATGAATAAATGTGTTACGTATAAAACGTTTGGTCTTAGCATATTACAAATATAAAAATGTAATTGTCAATTGCATTTACCCGCTCTAGAATGTATACCAGCAAAACAACTGAGACTTTCTCGTTTCCAACATTAACACATGCTGTTCTCATACATGCCCTTATTTTTCATACGAAGTGATGCTATCATGGATTTGTCAGCTTCTTATAAAATTTCAACCGGAATACGATAAATATTTTCCATTTTCAAATGTTTCTTATTTCATACATTATTCTCTAAGACACTAGATGATCATAAATATATACACCGCAAGGCCTACTAAAATAGGTCTTGTTCAGAACCATTACGACGTCATCAGATACATACGTCTAATGATAAAGATATAATTGAATTTCTCAAAATTAAAATTATTCTTTAATTGAAACGAAAAAATATTGAACGAAACCGTGGGTAAAGGGTTATAAATGCACCCACGGTAAATAAGAAAACTCGCTCCTATCGTCGCTCATTTTCTTGAATATGTCATAACATGTCATAATTATACCCCTCTTTATTCACTCGTTTTTTAATTACTAATATTGCCCGATTTTTAAGTCTCAAAATGCAGATAATTATTAAACGGAGAAGTAAAATGGGTTTAAGTCTCATTCATACGGATTACATGTATAAATTTTGCGGCATGAAACAAAATAGAAATAAATAATTTTGGTCGAATAATCATTGAAACTCTTTCTGCAGGAAGTTATGAATGGTATTTTCCACTTACTTTATAGTAATGTAAAGTAATATTCTTAAATATTCGCAAAGCAAATTCAAGCAATTCGCAAAGCAAGTTTTACGGTAAACTAGAAAAAGTAACATTTAGTAAGTTTCGAAAGGTTGGCATGTGGACACACACTTTTATGTTCGTTTGCTGAAAACTGCAAAAAAGGTTACTAGCATTCATTGCATGTAACGCGATTTTCTCTGGCGACCTAGCTCTCCCGGCTGAGGAACTCGTTTTTGCGAACGCACACGTGGATAAGCAAAGGGAGAAAGGAGTTGTCGAGGAAGGATTAGACGTGAGGACAGGAGTTATGCAGGGGATGGTGAAGGTTGCGAGGACGGACAAGAATGAGAGGACACATGCCACCATTCCAAGGATGACGGATGCGGATTTCCGTCTGGTTAGCAAGGTGATGAAAATCCTAACCTTTAGAGGTGTAAATATGGAATTTGTGATTTACTAAATCTTTCGTTAGTGTTCTACGAACAAAGAGACACTATCTGAGGATGACATATTTTGCTAATCTGCTGGTACCAGTGTTTACCAAAAGTCTACAGATTTTTTAATACTGCCTTTAATATATCATGATTCCGTTGAACTTTTATTTACTGTCATTTAATTCACTATATTCACTTCTTCGTAAATCAACATATGACAAGATTTGCCTATTTCTTCCAAATTACTACATCATTTGGAAATATCTTTTTCATTGCTATATACAATAACGTTTTTCAGAAATCTGTAATTAAAATGTGAAGTTAATATGCGCGAAATATCTTACAGTAGTCTGGCCAGAATGTTTAATGAACTTTCTTCTTCACAATTTTATCTATTATTGTTCCAAGAGAGATAAAAAATCACTCTCATGAACTGAAGCATATTTTACCTCATTTCCATTAACCATTACCATTAACCCGATTTCTTATGATTTCTGACATTAGATGCTATGTAGATGGAATTCAGTCGCTGCCTGGAGAAGAATAATAGCGGCTGGCTGATCTGATCGGTAGTTTTCCGTGGTTTCTCCGATCAACACTTGGCGAATGCCGGAGTAGTACCCTAACAAACGGGCTATGGACCGCGCGCTATCTTTCCATCCTCTTTCTTATCCTATCCTCAACTCTCTCCTCTACACCTCTACACTAACACTGACATGCACTACACATGCAGGAAGACCGGACGGGAGCTTAGAGCTTGTCCCGGCTGGCACAGTGCCCAGCTGGTGGGAGATACCTGGTTGGGGAAAACCCCGCAAGCCGAAGTAAGTAGGCGCCGGATCTCGCTATCCTGTTGGGGAAGACCACCGCAATCTCCCGAGGAAAAAACAAAAAACGCATGCTGTACACGTGCGGGACTAATGACCTTAGTACATGGAATCACAAGTGGCTAGTGAACGAGTGTCGCGTGGGTGAGACCTCGCCTTGGGTGGCGGCCTCGCCCGCCGCGGGCTGTTGGCGGTGCAACACGAGGCCTCGCATCGATCCTCGCCGACGTCTCGTCCTCGCCTCGTCGACGCGGGCCTCGAGCCGCGCACGGCCTTCTGCGAAGCGCCGTACTTGTGCTGCGCTCGCTCCACTCGTCTGTTCGTTGAGCGCGGGGTCGTCTCGGAGCTCTCGGTTTGCACCGGTGCACCGACGAGGGGCCTCCCTCCAGTGGCGGATCTTGGGGCTACGTATGTCCCCACCCCTAAAAGGCCTAGAGTTTTCGTTTGTTACCTTCATATTTGGCAAAAATTATTCCAATATTGTATTGAAATTATGTAAATATTTAAACAATATTGTATAATATCATTTATCCACTACAAAAAGAATATACAGTATAATAAATATGTTGATTATTTAACAAAAATATGATTCTGCATCCCCGAAGTTATCTGCTGAATCCGCCCCTGCCACCCTCTGCCCGCGGTCAACTAAAGTTGAATTTAAATTTGTTGGTCCTTGGTGAATTACAGAGGAGACCCTAATCGGGAGCGTTAATTCTTGAAATTGGAACTATCGATTGGATGGCAGTGCCCTCTCTCATAACTCACCAGGAGCCAAGAAATTAAAAAGGAGAATAGCGTGTCCCCGCTGGATCGTGAGATCCGGCCCCAACCTAAACGTCGTCTTGCTGGTGCTTCCCCTTCGGGAATTTCTGATAGCTGGGCTCCTCCCCAGACGGATAATTTCTAAAGTCCCGCCCTCGACAGCTGGAAGTAAATGGCCCCGCCTCGGTTCGAGGGACGAAGCAAGTGGTTGTCCCGGCGTGCGGGCTCTCCTGAAAGCGCGGAGCTGCCTGGCCCGGAGTAGTGATGCGGCATCGACAGCAAAACACCGATGTTCAAAATTCAAATATCGATGTTAAAAATACATTGACAAAAAATCGATGTTTTGCCGATTGACGCTAATGTAAATATTAAGGAGACAAGGAAAAAAATACATTTTTGTTATTTAAAACCGACAACAAAAGAATAGAGCAAACTGATGTTTGCCATCTCTTAGAGTACGCCTCTCGATATGCGAAATGCGAGGCAAGACGAAGGAAATATGAGGGCATCATGATCATCTCGGGCGATCTCTTCAATGAAGATAGTACATATCGCATGCATATGGTTCGAATACAGACAGTGGTACTGTCAGCTGTTATTTTATATTTTAACTTGTACAAAACTATGACTGTAGGAATGTTTATGAAATTATGAAAACCTCACATATTCCAAATTTCAGATAATCTGAACAAAATTCGGGAAATAGGGAAAAATAAATAAAATGCTTATTTGTAGTGTAAAGAAAGGATTTTATTATTACTTTAGAACTGAACAACTAATTATTGAAAAAAAGTTGTCGAAATGAAACTCTTGTTGCTCTGGTAACTACGGTGTATGTCACATGTTTATCTAGCAGTAATTTTCACTGAGAGGAACTTCTCGGTAATCTTTTGAAGGAACTGAATCTGCTTGATAATTCGATATGATGATGTGATGATCCGAACGCTACGCAACGTATCCATTTTCCGAAATATGTACAATGCACACGTCGGTGCATTGTGTCGGGTAATCCAATATATGTATTTGTACATATACGGTACATTTTTTTCGGGTAATCCGACAGACCACACCGCGAATTAGTTCGGATCACCGGCGTCCTCTGTGCATCGATGTTCAAAGCATCGATATTGCTGTGGCATCGCCAGCGCGGAGCGGGCGCGCTATCGGCGTCACAGCGGCAGGAGAGTCACAGCGATATGGGCGACGGCACGCGGCCTTGCGCGGCGGCGCGATAAGGCGCTGCGAGCGGCGCGCTTTGCACGCGGGGGCTCATCGGCATGTATCGGCCGCTTGTCGCACGTCTAGCGGTTTCGGGAGCGGCTGATTGCCGCTCACTGCCACTGTTATCCGAATAGGTTATCCGGGAATGAAATGTTTATTTGTTTTAGTAAATACGTTACTGAAAGTGCGATGCCCTACTTATTTATTTATTTATTTATTTATTTATTTATTTATTTATTTATTTATTTATTTATTTATTTATTTATTTATTTATTTATTTATTTATTTTTGAAATGAGATATCCTTTCTGCAGATGGGAAACATACCATTCTAATTTCAAGATCCGTTGTAGAATACGTTCAGCACATGAATGATTGACTGCCTAGTTTACTGCTACAAAATGCTTTCCAACCTGTTCACCGTTTGTCTGGAAACAGCAAATGTCTTAATGTCCAAATTTTCGGAAAATCTTTCAAGAAAGATACACTTGATATTAGAGATATTGAACGCATGTATGATTATATTTGAGTCATGTGATACATTATGTCAAATTTACTGACATATAAAATTTGTCGAAATCACATCACATAACATAACACTTTTCCTTGGAGCGAGAAAAAGCCTGTAATGCTACGGGAGATAGTGTGGGATATTATCCATAAATCGACGAGTCGCGTTGAGACGAGTGAAAATATTTGATAATTTCGATGCACGACTGTTTCGCAAGTAAACAAAACCACTCAAATAAGACAACTCAATAAAGAATGAGATGAGAAAAGTATATAAATTGTGCAATTATTTATTGATATGTGACTATCACTGCTTTCTCTGTGCTGTCCACACATGGGTTTTGAGATGCGTCTCTAGAAGTACCTCGGCATCCGACCGTTTTCATCGTCGTCCCATTATAATTGTCAAACATTAAGAACAAAACTTAAATGCTACAAGACAAGTATTTGGAATTTATTACTTACAGTATTAGCCAGTATTGCGCCAAAAATATTACTTATGTAACTACAAAGGCGTAGACTACTGGACGGTGCGTGTTTAAAATGGCGTATACAGGAAATAGGCACACGCACAACGTAACGTGTATTTCACTGGCTAGTCACAAAATGAAGGTATACGGAGTGTCAGAAACAGGGCGTGAGGCGCTAATTGCATCGCCTGATAGAAGACGCCTTCGTAACCTGGAGTTAAAGTGATAAGCCTCAGTGGGGCTGCGCCTGCTTCCTGTTCACCCCCTCTCCAATTGCGATTCGCCCGCGGAGCGTCAGTGCGCCCTTGCCTGGCGACGGGGCTTCAAGGGCACAGGCAGCACGCGAGGGACAGATCGGAAGGAGTAAGAATGAAAGAATGATTGATTGATTGTTAGTGATTCCGGGCGTGACAATTGCCAAGGTTCTTAGTCATGTAAGTCTAGTGCATGTTTTTCTACCTCAAGAGTTGGCTGTGAACTCCCGCAGGATGGCGAGATCCGGCGGCGACCTACCGAAGCTAGCTAGCGGGGTTTTCCCCAACCAGGTATCTCCCACCAGCGGGGAACAGCCCCAGCCGGGACATGCTCTAAGCTCCCGACTGGTCGCCCAGGATGTATGATAATATAGTGAATGTTAGTATAAGGGGTGATAAAAGGACAAGGAAGCGGATGGAAAGATCGCGTGCGGTCCGTGGCCCGTTTGTTGGGGTACTGCTCCGGCATTCGCCTTCTGTTGATTGGAAAAACCACGGAAAACTACCGATTAGAGCAGCCGGCGCTAAACTTCTCCTCCGGACAGCGACTGAATTTGTCGCAGCTAGTGGAAAATGCTGCCACCGTGGGGAGTGTAACCCTAGGACCTCCCGGTCAGAGGGACTGCAGTGATATCAGTTGATGCCCTGAGCAACCTCTTTGGGTAAGAATGAAAGGTGTGCGTTGGGAAGCAAGGGGGAGAAGTCGTGGGTTGTTTGTGGTTGTGCAGTGCTTTGGAGAGGATGGGCACCTAAAGGCCAAAGGCCAGTGAATTTTGGGAGAAAGAAAACAACAGGAGGATTCTTTGCCTTGGTGGCATGCATAAATGAAACGCGACGATAGAATGCGAGATGGAAATGTGCTGCGTTTCTTTCCGTGATTGATTTCTGTGTGGCTGGCGCCATTCTAGAGTGTCCTTACGAATTACCCACCAATGGCTGTGGTGGGCGCGTGGATGGGTCGGCAGCTGCGCGTTTGCAAAAAGAAAGAGCTGCGCGCCTTCACAAAGAAAGCTGCTTACTCATGGGCAAATGAGTTGAAGCGGGGGCGGGCAGGGCGGTAGGGCGGGCGGGGGGCGGAGCGGTGGAGGGCGAGGCAAAGGTGCGAATCTGGAGTAGTCTGGGCGGGGGTGATCGAGGCGGTGGGGCAGTGGAAAGGGGCGAGGCGGGGATGGGCGCGGAGGTGGGCGTAATGGGGGGGGGTAAAGCGATGTGGAGGGCGAGGTGGGGAGTGTGGGACGGGGGACGAGGTGAAGAGTGCGAGGTGTGGGTGGACGAGGCGGTGAGCGAGCGGGGAGGGGGCGGAGCGGCTGAGCGCGAGGCTAGGGAGCGAAGTGGAGAGTAGGGCGACGGTGCCGAGAAGGAGAGTGAGGCGGGGGGGGGTAGGTTGGCGAAGCGGGGAGTGGGAGACGGTGGGAGAGGTGGGGAGTGTGAAGCGTGAAAGACGCGGGGGTGGACGAGACGGGGTGCGAGGTCGAGAGTGCGGGGGGGGTGGGGCGGGTCTCGCGCCTTTACGCTGCCCTTTGGAGGCCGGTGGCTGCGCGGCACGCGAGCGCTGCCGAGGGAGGCCGCTTTTTTCCTCCTCCGCTCCCCGCTCGATATCCGACGAAGGCCCCACGCGCAGTATTTGTTTACGCCACGTTTCACAGGTTTCTTGAAGAGGAGCGTTCACTTCATGAATCGAATTCCTCCCCTCTTCCTTCACTTCTTCCCTGCGGAAGCCTTACTTGCTTACACTACCCTTGACATGCTGGCCATTTGGGGTCGCGCTGACCAGCATGGATGTACACTTTCCCTCAGCGTGTGATGATTCGCACATTCAAAATGGTAAAGTGCATATGTCGCGAATCACTGTTGCTCATTTAGCGTTACTCCCAGGGGACACGTGTAGTAGACCATGGACACGAGCAACTTTGTCCCAGCTGTGTGAATTATTATTATTATTATTATTATTATTATTATTATTATTATTATTATTATTATTATTACTACTATTATTATTATTATTACTATTATTATTATTATTATTACTATTATTATTATTACTATTATTATTATTACTATTATTATTATTATATGAGGTGATAACATGATAATGAGACGTGATCGCGGTTTTCTTGATCCCAGCATTCGCCTTATGACCGAGGGAACCACGAGAAACCCGGTCAGGATGGCCGGCCCGGGTATCGAACCTGGATCTCCCGACTGCAAAGGCAGCGGGCTACGTTCTGAACCACTTCGCTCGCTCCTCGCGGAATGCAGAATATGGATATCGAAATTATTTGGAACATTTAACACATTTTACATGCTATATTTTCAAAGACATAACAAATGTCAATAATTTTATATGGTATCAGTGAACTGTTGCTCCCAGTAGGTGTGTGTGTGTTGTCACCCCACTTCGACCCAGACCGATTCCACTGTTCTCTCCGCCCGAGGTTAGGGCACACTGAAGAACTTAAGTTTGGCGTAATTAATTGAGAAGTAGAATTCATTTTCATGGTCTTTGTGTCTGTGTAAATCGCATCTGCTTGATGTTTGATGGATGGGGAATGGGAATAGTGGAGCGGGCGAGTCTACTGCCTTCGCTACCGTACGTTAGGTAAAGCTGATTTTCTTCTACAAATTGCCCTGTGTATGTCTTCTGGACGATGGAAAGAGTCCGAGTGAGGAATGGGGTAAGAGGGAACTGATAACGCCTTATCCCACGACGCAACTATTTCATTTTAGGCTCATCTAGCAACTTTAACTATTTTTACAGTGAATTTTCCAGTACACGAAACTGCATAATCTCCGTGCCAACAGCATGAGTTGTAATGATGTTTTGGAACGGCGCTAGCAAATCTTACTCCGAACGTGTCTACTTAGTGTGTTGAAAACTAAATGTTCTAATCTGAAGTGGTTCTTGGCATCATTTGGCATCAATACAGTGTCACTGAGTAGGAAGTGCTAGGGTTGTCATTACTTTTAATTGTTACACCTTTATTTATTTGACTTGAGATGTTTGGATTTCTCTCTTGTGTCATAGGCACCCTTCTTTATTGCATTAGTTTGCATTTCGCTTTTTCCTTTAACCTTGTTGACAAATTGATAGAAATAAGTGACACTCAAATATAAAAAAAAAATAGATTTGCTGTGATTTTTAGCATCTGCATGCATTCAACTACGTTTTTCGACACCAAACGTGAAAAATACCAATGGATGGTAAATTCATTGGGACTGGCAGATTTCTCGTGAGAATCGTAATCATATTAACATTGTGGTTTTTAAAATTCATTATTCGTAATTTAAATAATTCTAAAAATTTAGAAATAAATTCTTGAAATTCATTGCATATGCAAAAATATGAAATTGAATTGGGGTAATACAAATAAAACAAATACTTTCCTCTCATAAGGAATGTAATTGCAATCATTCAACTCAATATGATCAAATTATATTGATTGAAAAGAGTAATGAAGAGCATTCTAAAACGTAGAGATATTCACAAAAACCTCGGTATTTGTGAATACATTCCATCCCATTACTGACTAATGAATGAACAACGTCGTAATAAAAGCGTTCTAACTGGAGTTCCCGACTGTGCTTGCATTTTAAAATATTTCTCCATTTGCGCGCGGGTTCAGCACGCATTATCAACCCCGCATTGCGCGGGGGGAAGCCGGAAGCGGCAGATAAAAAAACGCTCCAACGGGCGCTTGCCGCAACCCCCCTCCACCCGCCCTCAATCTGTCGGCAGCGATGACCAAGCAACCGGGGTTGTCATTGCAGGCACAAACTTCTACAAGGATTGTTGATTATTTTGTGTTTCCGGGCGCGTTAAAAAAGAGAGAGAGAGAGAGAGAGGGGGGGCAGCGATCAAAATCCCATAAGTGTAGTGTATGTGCTATTCCTAGAGGTAACAGAGGGGGCCCGCTAGATTGTGAGATCGGGCTTAGACATACATATCAGTTTGAGGGTGTTTTCCCGACGAGGTATCTCCGCCAGTGGTGCTCCGCCGGAGCGTTAATCTCTCAACAAGCTACAACTCTCAACATCACAATTACAACTTCGATATTTTGTCTGTAATTTGCGGTGTAGCACCCACTGTGCGGCGGTGGGTCGCGCGGCGTCAGGAGTCGCTCCACAGGCACGCGCCTCCACGCCCCCACCCGTCCCAGGACAGAGCTCGCGCTACTCCTCTCACTCTCGCTCTCACCACAGCCACCACCATTCACGCACCCCTTCCGCCGCTCCCCTTGCCACCGCCCCTGCCCCCCCCCCCCCCCCCCGCCTCCGGCGCTCGATGGCCAGTGGCGCGGCGCGGCGGCGCCGCCTGCAAATGTTGGCTCCCGCGCGAAAAAGGTACGCGTTAGTGCACGTGCGCCTTGGAGCCACGCCACGCTACCCCGCCCACCCGGTCCCACACCGTCCCACCCCGTCCACCCCGTCCACCCCGTGCCACCCCGTCCCACCCCACCCCACCCCGTCCCGCCCCGTCCCGCCCCGTCCCGCCCCGTCCCGCCCCGTCCCGCCCCGTCCCCTCCCGCCCCGTCCCGCCCCGTCCCGCCCCGTCCCGCCCCGTCCCGCCCCGCCCCGCCCCGTCCCGCCCCGTCCCGCCCCGTCCCGCCCCGTCCCACCCGTCCCGGCCCCGGCCCCGGTCCCGGCTCCGTCCCGGCCCCGACCCCGACCCCGTCCCGGCCCCGTCCCGACCCGGCCCCGTCCCGACCCCGTCCCTTCCCTTTTCCCGCCCCCTCCTCATTCCCCTTCCCCGCCCCCCTGCCCCGCCCCTCACCGATGCTTCCCGCTCCCCGCCCCGCCCACACCCCATCGCCCAGGCCTTGATTGCCCATCCCCAGCGCTGTGCGCGTGTTTTCGTAGCCGCCGGCGAGTGTTGAATTTTTAAATCGTCCCGGAGCAAAACTATATTTGCTGATACTCTTTGCCGACAGCGTCGTCAGGCAGGTCATAAGGTCTAGACCAGAATTGTCCATCTGGCGGCCCGCGAAAGGTTATTGGTCAAAACTGAGAGACCTTGCATCCGAGTCGGGCGAGAACATTGCGCGCCTAGTGCACGCCCCTAGAGCACGCGTCCTGCTGGCGTCAGCACCCCTTAATGTAAAAGTTGGTGAAGTTTATGTAAGTTTATATCTCGCGTGGTTCCATTTTTCCTCCCCCGCTTCAGACCAGGCGGGCGAAGTGCAGAGTCCAACAATACGGGAAGACGTGTGGTCGCCCGAGTAATGAAAATGTGGCCCGCACCCGAAGTGAAGGTGTAGCTGAGGCCCGTGAAGTCTTGGCAGTTGGACACCGCTGCTCTAAACTGTGTTTCCGAGCTTCACGGGCATCAAATTCATCTTCCATTCCTTTTTTCTCCCGCCTGTCAGCGACATCTGGATTTTTAAATGCGCCCGGAGCCGATTGTATTTAGTGTTACTGTGTGTATTTTTCTGGTAGAAAAAGTCGGGATATATTGACAGGTGGATTTTTGGCCCTATCTCATTTCCGAGAGCTGGAAAAATATGATTTTGATTGTAGATATTGATTTTTCTTTTTTCTTATTTTTTCTCTCTATTTGATTGAGAACCAAGGTCTGTTTTAGGCAAACATTGGTGAAGCAGAAAACTGATGTGTGGACTTAAGGAATTTGCATTACCTCTTATTCTCTTAGGAACACAGGAATTGCTGATCAGTTGAAGATTCTCAAAAACTTTTACGTATTAATGTTATGAAAACAACTTGTTCTTGGGGATGCATATAAAAACATACCGTTTTACTCTACTGACTGGACATGAATTGCTCCGAAATATATTTCTACATATTTCTCTCCAAAACAAATTAATGTGAACAGAACGCATTTCTCGGCATATTGGGTTTTTCCAAACATGTTTATGAGTTGCTGTGCGCTGTGGAGATTGCTGCCGTTCACGAAGAAATGTTCTATTGACATTAACTAATTGTTATAACGAAGGTGAATTAATTTAAGATGCACACTCAGCCACTCAATCAGAAATGTAACAACTGAGCTGCAACTGAAGTCCAGCTCTTTGATTTGAAACGTTGCATGTGCCAGATAAATCTTTTTGGTCGCCAAAATTTACTTAAAAAATGTTAAGGAAGTATCTCCATGTGAGACAAACAGTTCATTTTCTTTACGATTCATTCAATAAAAAATGACTAAAATAAAAAGGAACATACGTAGAGATTTGGTGTTCTTTCTATACAAAATAACATTTTAATAAAAATCGAGGAATAAGATGAGTGTAAATAGATTTATTTATTATTACAGGTTGTAGAAATACAAATTATGTAAAATAACATTATTTCGCAGAGAACAAAGTCCTATACGCGAACCTGCAGTGAAGAAACATAGATTGGTAGTCTTACGACGGTCAGTTTTAAAAATATTAATTATGTTTTTTATTAAATGACACTAGCCCATGCCACGCTTGTTCACTCTTTAAGTTTATAATATGACGTTACAATTTTTTACATCTAGTTGGGTAATCCAACTTCTGAGGCGATTTCTATACTTTAATTCGGTCATATTGGTAGTTTTATAGTAATTAATTATAGTCATTGGACTACCAATCCCAGCTCTTCAATCACTTGTCAATGAATTGAATACTTAATGGCTTATGTAGTAATGACTTCTTCTACTAATTTACTTATTATATTTGGAATGACGTTTGCGTTCCCCATTGATGAAACTGGTTTGCTATACTCATCATGTAAGAATTTGAAGTTGTGGAGTAAAGCTATGAACGTACAAAAGTTTCTCAGACATTTTCGGAGTATCGAAGATTTTCAAACAGTACAAGTAATTGTACATTGTAAGTACAAACTTGTATATCTCCGTCAAAGCTACTATTATCTCCTTGAAAGCTATTCTTCGCTAATTACAACCCTGTCTTCGTTCTTGACAGTAAAATAGCGCTTCTCACCTTGAAGTGCCAAGGCCGTCCGCAGCGCCTCCGCCAAGGGCCTGCCTCGTTCCAAGGCGTTCGGACGCGTCCCATTAGCCGCGAGCGCCGGCGCTTCGTCCTGGCAGCGACCGCCCAGGCGGACCATCACGCCGCGCCGCACAGTAGGGCAATATCTCGAAACGCTGGCCAAAATATCGACACGTTATCCAAACTTAATGACACTTTGTATAAAATGGTTTCTGGCCACGCATATATTATTACGATTCCAATGAAGAATTGCAACAAAAAAGACGGATCCAATATGACGGATTACATTTTTTAAGTCTAAAAATGTTGCGATTTTCACATAAATTTGTAAACTGGTTTTTAATGGGTTCGCTGATTCCGATTCCAATGTGTACACTGCAAAAACAAAACAAAATGTCGGATCAAATATGGCAGATTAAAAATTGAAAAAGCATCTAAAAATGTTTCTGCAGGAATAGCAGCTTTTCTTTTGACACTTCAATACCTAAATAGTAGAGAAAGACGTTTTTACAAACTTCGTCGTGGAACTCTGTAGTACTTCTGTTTTCCACTGAAGAAACAAGAAATTAACTGTATCATTTTTTGTAAACATGAACTATTAATTAATTTTAACATGTTTTTGTACGTATTTGTAATACATTTGAACATAGTACTCACTACAACGATTTTCGTCCAGTTTGAATGATAAAAATTGCTCAAAATCGAAAACTGTTGCTCGCTCAACGGCCACGTTTCCAATGATGCAGAACGTCACTGTGACGCCTCGGTTCTTTTCTAACTACTGAATTAAAAACTCTGGGAACCGATCTACCCCTCTTCTTCCTTAAAAGTCCCTAAATAAAACCTTTGTTTTTTCGACTTTTGGCCAGCATTTTGAGACGCTGACCCACTGTACGGCCGATCACGGGCGCCCATTGGCCTTGGCGGACCGCACCAGAATAACCTCCGGTCGCGGCAGCGGTCCGGCAGCAGCCGCGTGGACTTCCTAATAGAGGTGCACATCCACGCCGAGGGTCCAGAAACATCGATGGTTTCAATTTGTACTATGTATGAAATCCGATGTTTAAAACCTGGATATGCTCTGTGCTTGATTTCTGGCGCAACGCCACGGAACGGCGTTGCGGTACCTCGGGAATAATTATACTATAGATATGTAATAATTTCTATGAAATTAATAAATGAGTTGGGGTTCGTTTCGGGGCCCGAACTTTTATAAATCAACCGCTGCCCTGGTCTTCGCTCGAGAGCCCGATTCGGGCCATGGCCGACCAGCTGTGGCCCAGCCTCACGGGCGTGGGATAGCACGATGACAACCCTCGGCCGTATGTATTGGTCTGAATACTGTACGGGGAGAAAAATAAGGGAAATCCACTCCCCTCTCCCACAAATATTCAGTAACTGTTAATTTTAACTTTTCACGAATGTTTCAAGCAAAAATGAATTCGGATAATCATTAAAAGGAATAAAATCGTATTGCAGCATGAGGTGGAGTAGCTTATGACATTTTGCAAAATCTGTAAAGACATTTTCGACTAAAACAATTTGAATTTCCTCTCCCAAAATTCGCCTCTGAATGCGCCCCTGTTTAAAATAACCCTTCTCCCGGATCGTCAATGATACTTAGTATAAAGGCCCCAAGAACTGAATTCTGATTATAATCGTACAAAATGTTAGAGGAAGTAATGAAATGCATATAGGAAGAAAATGTATCTGTTACACATCAATAAGAATTGCCGAAAAATCGCCGATTTCCGGCGTACGATTACAAAATGTAAATTATGAATACAATGACTTGTTACGAAATAAGACGAGAAAGTTACAAGAATATCGAGTTATCTGATATTGCGTCATACCAGATTGCGAAGATTCAAGACAAAGGTGAAAGGACAAAATTGGAATTAAAAAGAAATTCGGAGTAGTGTTCTCGTTGGCATGGATGTTCCTTCGAAATGCATTTGTTGATTGAAACAAGTGCCTGCCGGCGCTAGGCATGGGCACACCGGGCAATCACCCGGGGCCCCCAAGTCAAGGGGACCCATGATGGGACTTGTGAGGCGGGGGGGAGGAAATAGTAAAAAAAAATCATATGGGGAAAAATAGTGAAAAAAATAGAACTCGAGAAAATCTTTATCGTAAATTCGTAAGTCGCGGTACAGTAGTCTGATATTTGACAAAATTTCCAGTTAATTTTTTACCTTAAATAGTTTATTATAGTCATTACTTACAAGGTAGAACTCGTCGAAAAAATGAAATGACGTTAACATTATAATAGGTTCTTCTGAAATTCATATTTATTATTTAATGTAGAAGTTATTTTATTAAACACTGACTAAACCCAATTTTTTAGCGTTTTCAGTTGACCGTGGAAATTGTATTATTTGATCACTAATACTTTCACTTAAAACTTATTTAAAATAATTTCCCAAATTTTTTTTCTAGCATAAACGTTGTAATTTTTGTTATTTGTTGAAATAAAATAACTCAACCAACCAGTGTCGTGAGATATCTTTGCTTTTTTTTTCATTTTTTCGGGGCGATGGGGCTACGTTTCAGCTTTGTTTGGAGCCCAAAATTGGCTAGCTCCGGCACTGATTGAAACATGCCAGACATATTCCTGGTATTCCCCCCCCCCCCCCCGCGCAGTCGTTGGCGCCACCGCCACTTGCGCGTTGGTTCCGCCTCGTCAGCTGGCGCTCTTCCATTTGCCTCCAGTTGGCAGAAAGCGCCAAACGCGCCACGTAACGCTCCTGGCGGCCTCTGGCGGCTCGAAGGCGTATTACGCGATCGCCATCTATTTCCTTCCGCTCCTCCTTCGGCTTCCGAAACAAGCGAAAGAAGTAGCTAGCAGAATGATACTGTTTTACCACATTTACGGACTACTGTTTTCTACTTTTTTCTTTCGCGGAGAAAAAGACATTTGCTTAATATATTGCCGGCCTCGCTTATATAAGGCTGAGAGCGATACTAAATTAAGTGGAGTCAAAGGTGGCGGGATCGAGTCCAGTGTAAGGCAAGGGGGTTTGGCTACTTGGTTGTGTCGTTATTTACTTCTTTGGCGTCGGTCCTATCTGAACATAATCCGAATAACCGGATCATTCCGCTATTGTTAATCCGTCATGGTCAACATACCAACCTTCATCTGTTAGAAGACAAAAGCTACCAATCATCCAGTGATCATTGGTTACGGAAAGGAGATGACATTTAGAAGGTATTATCTGCCGTTTTCTCGCAGACACGAATATGATACTCATGCCTACACATACATAGTCACACACACACACACACACACACACACACACTAATAACTAATAACTAATCCTAAAATCCAATAATTTAAAATGTGTTCAATTTCATTAATCGAAATTCACTTCCAAAAGTTTAGTCAGTTGTTGAAACCATGCAAGGAATAAAATTCAGTACCGTACCCGTGCGAGAACTCTGGCATGTTAAACCGCACCCCTTTCCCTATTCTTGCGTTTCCTTATTAAGAGGGAAAGATGTTAACGAAACGCGTTTATGTGTTTAAAAAGTGTTTACAGGGAGCTTCCAATGTACTTAAAGAATATCAAATGAAAGTTTAAAAAAATGCTATTGAAGTTTGAAAGAAATTTTCAATAAAGGTTTATTCAGTATTTTAGACAGATGTTCTTGCAACAATACACAACACTTCCTTCAAAACAATTGAAGTAATCATACAGTCTTCTTTGACAGCTTTTCGCTTTCTTTGATAGACACAACAATATTAGAAAAAAACGTTTTACTCTTGAGAAAGCAATGTAAACTTGTCCATGCGAAACTACAAAATCGGTACAACCCTACTCTATGTAATATTATTTAAATGTTTTACCAATCAGAGAGGTGCACACCGGTGCAATTTAATCGCATAGAATATCAAGTAATTAGTTCAATTTCACATACAGTTCCAGATTGCAACAAAATACTTTCGTGTGACCGCATCATCTACTAATGAAATTAATATATCATTACATTATTCATATACTTGAACAATTTTATAATGAAAATTAACTATTAACAAAATTTAAAGTTAGTAAGACTGTCTAAAAATTATTGTATGACACTCGTAATTTTATTTAGATATGAGTATTGCGTCACTCGGCCTATTAGCCTCATGAAAAACTTTTCTACTCTCAATATAAATTATCACATTTACCACTCGTATCATAAATAATTATTATGTGTTATTACAATGATTTTTATGATCTTAACAAAAACTCAGTGTTTTTATAAAAAAATATTTCTTTTTACGTTTCGACCCCATATGGGGTCTTTTTCAAATAATCTATTGACTAGGATTGTTGACAGCGTAGTATAAAGAGAAGATATTACCAGCTGACCAGGTTTTTTTATACCATTGATAAGTTTTCTTTTATCAAAAAGGATGTTTGTTTATGTATTGGTGTCAACAAACCTGAGCAATAGAATTTTGAAAAAGATCCCAAATAGGGTCGAAACGTAAAAAAACAAAAACAAAAAAAAAACTCTTATAAAAAAACCCTGAGTCTGTTTTGTCATGAAAACCGTTGCAATGAAATAAAATAACAAAGGTTAATATGTTCATTACAATGATAATTATGTAGTACATTACAACCACAATATTTGGCCATGAATCACACGCAGACGGGTCTGAAGAGAACCTTCATCCTGTCCAGCGCGGAAGAACGCCTGCCAAAAGTCCTTGCGCATGCGCACGCAGACCACATGACGCGGCCGCACTGTTGTGGGGCGCGTGCGGTGCGGTGTTTTTGCGGAAAGGGAAATTCCTGCGTGAATCAGCGCGCCTATTCTCAACCGAGGCGACGTCCGTCAACGCCCGCCCGAGGGCGAGTGGGGGAAGGGGCGAGTGGGCGAGCGAGGAGCGACGCAGTGCACGCCCGCGGCGACAGAGCGCGCGCCAACCGACGCCAACACCACCGCTCTCGACGCCGCCACGGCCGCACCACCTCCGCCGCCGCCACTGCCGCCGCCACCACCGCCACCACCGCCACCACCGCCACCACCGCCACCACCGCCACCGCCGCCCTCGACGCCCGCCCTCGCCGCCCGCCCTGCTCACCCTTGCCGCCCCCGCCGTCAGCAGTGCTTTTACTTTCTCGCTACCGCTCACACAGTAGACAGAAAATTATGTAATGCTTCGTGAAAAAACAAATCTTCGGCTGAAAAACTTTATTACACGACCCTGGTGATTAAAAATTGGATTAATCAAGTAGCTAATTTAAAAAAGGATATTCTATAATACATAATGTGGCCAGAACATGTTTTGTAGATCCTTGTTTGCCAAAAATCGACTGACGACAAAACGTCTGTCTGTCTGTCCGTCCATTTGCTCGTCTGTCCGCCTGTGACCAATGCTAGCAGCAGACTTCGTTCAGACTTCGTACACCGTTCAGCAGACTTTCTTCAAAATTGATTTCCCCAATCGATGTACCTGATGTGGCGCCCCCTTGAAATTGAAACCAGTATTTTAATTTTGATGGGTACTTTACATAATGCCCCTGGGATTTTTCAAAAGTTACAAAAAATTGCTCCATCGGTTTTCATTACATTTTGTTCTTGGATAGTGTGAAGAACGTTTAAGGAAATGGTGTAGGTAACATTTTCGTGGAAAATTGCAAAAAGTGCAAATTTTGTCAATTTTGAATATACACGTTTTTTCCTCATTGCAATGTGTTCCTACAGATAGATTTTATAGTAAGGTAATGTACAATTTTTGGAAAATTTGAGTACTTTTCGCTTAATTTTGCGTGAAATGGCGAGGCGTTGCGAGGCGTGGCGAGAAATTACGTATAAAGCTGATTCAGCCCCACTACTTTTATTGATTGATGAGTGATTCTTGGCGCGCCACCTGCAAAGGTCATTAGTCCTGTAAGAGAAGTACATGCGATTGCCGTGGGAGGTGGGGTGATCTTTCCCCGCTGTCTGGTGAGTTCCGGCGCTGACATGCAAGTCTTTCATAACTTCAAATCATGAGGATAGGGCAATAAAGAGGTGGAACTGATCGTGTGCGGTTTGTGCGATAGGGTTCTGCTCTGCTACGGTGCTTGCTTGTTATTGGTCAGGGAAGCCACGGAAAACTACCGATCAGAGCAGCCGGCCGCCAGAATTCTCTTCCAGACATCGCGCCTGAACTCCACCTACCTATGTAGCTAGTGTCGAAACACCGACGCGCCAGTTCAGTGGCAAAGATCGTTAAGGCACCAGTGCCGTAGCGACCTCGCACCGAAGGATCGCGGGTTCGAGTCCCGCCCCGCCCTGTATTTGTGTCCTCAAGTTGTATTTGTGTTCGTTCTTTCACCCCCTATCATCACCATATCATGTCATTTGCACAGGTCCCGTAACGTTCAATCCAATAGTGGTCGCTTATGACTTAATGTCAATGCGACCTTAAATTTAAAAAAATAAATAAAAAAAAAAACTGTGCGACGGGACCCGAACCGTAGCACCTTCCGGTCAGAGGCAATGCAGTTAAATTAGTTGATGCCCTGAGTTAGCATTGTGGGAGTTACGAACGACTCGTGTTATTATGTTTGACCATTCCCTTTTACCATCATTTTGTCGTGACGGAACTACATGACGTTTCACGTCAAAACGGGCGGACTTGCACTTCCGTGTCTTTGGACGCCAGTATTTCCGCAACTCACGTGGTTCCGTTTCCCGAATACACCAACCCGTCAACATTCCCGTTATCACAGTCCTACAGGCGCGGATCGACGGGAAGGCAAATAATAGAAAACCCCTTATTTTTCTGTAACTATTAATTTTATCTTGTCACGAAACTTTCAAGCAGAACTATTTCCGGATAATTATTAAAACGATTAAAACCGTATCCCAGCATGAGCTGAGTGTAGCCGACGACATTTTACAAATTCTCAAATACGACATATTCACCCAAAACATGTTTAATTTCCCCTCCCAAAATTTGTCTCTGGGTCCACCCCTGGGCAACCATTTTTGTCAATGTTATTACGGTTGGTACAAGAGAGTATTTTTTCCCGACCCTTTGGGTCGTCTTCCTTTCTTTTTTTTTTTTTTTTTTTGTCTGCAATCCTCTTTTCTGTCATCTCCGATTTCTACTCCCGTTTCCAGGCTTGTTTACTTCCACATTTCCGCTACTTTCTTGTGATGTCGGGCTATTCCTGCAGTCGTAGCCATGGTGGAATATAAATCGTATATCCTACGTATAGAACAGGATGAATCCATGACTGTACATTGCTAAGTGATATCTCCGACATTACTGAATATTAAACGCACAGCAATATATGATATGTTGTAAATAAAGTTACATTGATATACGTCTTCAATTACGTGGATCAATGCTTCACATTCGTTTATATTTTGTAAGTCATCATTACAGCACAAAGAATTCGGTTTGCAAAAATTGGATTCCAATACGATTCCCATCAACTGCCGGTCCCGGTCATACCTAATTTTTCTTTAAGACGTTCTGATAATACGCTGTAAGTATAGATCGCGTGATTCGTCTTCAGATTTACTGTTTTCTCCTTGGTCTCAGTGCGTTCCTATTGTTGTGCAGCGACTCGTGATTGCATGCGTCATAGGAACTCGTTTCTTTTCAAAGAGATTGATTCGCGAGAATACACAGTTGATATTACTCTTCTGACGTCTGCAAAAGTAGCAGAAATAGGACAATCGTCATAGACTGCTGTGATTGTGTAGATGTACGAATATGGGGTGAGAGAAAGAATGGACGCTGTGAACGAATGTGAACGGAATGTGTACGAAAGCCGTTTTTGGAGATTTTTCGATATTCAGTCTAAGCGATAGACCTGTCTTGCTTTCTAAATTTATCGGTTCGTAGAGAGCACGCCAAGTACGTCGGAAGATTACCAACACTGATACGTCCTAAAACGTGACTACAGCATGATTACGGAATGTACATCGTAAACCCGGTAAGTTCCTTTTGGATATTCATCCAGAAACTCAACAAATTGCAATTTTCTAGATAATCAAGCTAAAATTTTGCACCACTTTTTCTCATGATTAGTAATGAACCTTGCTCAACTCAATTTAAAGTTCCAAGAAGCCATGATCTTAGAATTTGATTTATTTCTACGCGATGTAATATTTTGTAATCAAATATTTTCTTCTCGGAACTTCGTTTCATAGAGAAAGTAGAATTAAATATTTAATATATAAAATTCCTGTAGTTGGGAGGTAATTCATTTATTCAATCCCTTCCTGTTTATTTGTCCAAAAAATTAATTACTCTTCATCGGTATTCCGAAATTTTTGGCGCATCTGAAATATCATGACCTCCTATGCTGTGTGCTCATGTGCTTCTACCAGAGCAAATTAATTTTTTAACGCCTCACAAAGGAAATGAATGTTTCGGCACCTTGCGTAAGCAAGTGAATAATTTCAGATAGTTTTTCTATCTAATCTTTTGTGTATATAAAATCTCTACGGCTGTATATTTTTACAAAGGTCCATTTACAGGTAATAACTAAAGAAAATGCAGGCCTTATGATATAATACTCCAACTACTACTAAACTAATTTTACTTTTTCATCAATCTCAATTTCGTCATTTTGCCCGATCAACAACTACTAGCCTTCTACTCAGTCTGACCTAGAAGTGACCCAGAAGTACTTTCCGATCTGATTTGTCCGAACTCCGTGGACAAATGAAGAAAGTTGCCGCGCCGGGCGCCCAGGGGGCGTTGCACGCGGCGGTCGCGTGCGCTGCCCTGGCACGGCCGTCTGCTGCTCCACAGGCGTGCCTTCCGTGTCGCGCGCGATCGATAACCTCTCGCAACCAGATTTACGCGCCGGTGAGCCCTCCTGCGAATTACGGCTGTCTGGGGATTTTTGGTCGCGGCGAATTGTGGATTTACCACGTGAACTCTCTCCCCCCCCCCCACCGTTCGGATCTTGGGTGGGGACGCTGCCCGCTATCTCGGGGGTTCATTAATTGTAAGGCCTGCGCTTTATTAACGACCCTGGGAAATCAACACGGCGGATTTACGCTGCTCGTTTCGAGTTCGGGGATTTATATTTTTAAACTTAACAGCGCGAGAGGGGAAGGAGCGAGCGTCTGCGAATATTGCGAGGGGTGCTGCCCCTGCCAGGGTTTCTTATCACCTCGATGAATCAATGAACGAAAATTGGAAAGTATGCCGTAAAATGAACTTCCGTACTGAGTAATGAAACTGAAAATTACAATAAATGGATACCAGAAAAAGCTTATATTAATTGAAATCTGGAGAAGGGATTTATATTTTCCTCTGTATCAGAACTTTATTAAATGGTACATGCCTGCTTTTATTGTTTGTACTAGTATGTAGAGAGGATTTATACTGATGAGAGATTGCTATTAAAATCGATATGGATACTTTGACAGAAATTCACGTTTTGGGAGTCCCTGATATCGAAAAAGTGTTAGTTTTGAAAAGTGCCTGTCTGCTTTGTGCTTTGTATTTATACACGCCTGTGAGTAACACAAGCGCCCAAACAGTACTCCAGAAACATTTTCTCCAAAGTTGACGTAGGGTGGTAGGAGACAAAAATAGGCATGGGCAAATGTATGCACGCTGCTAAATTAGCCGTATCTACTTTTGTGGGCTTCTCTATATTGATGTACAGACCGAGGCAGTATTCTCCATGTGTGATGAAATTGTGAACATTGGTCTACTTGCATTATCGAAGGCAAGAGGTAAAGCGTGTTTTAGCGTTACAATGGAACTTTTAGTAATAAATTCAGAATTTTTTACGACAAATATTTCGTAAATTTAAAGCCGAATATTTTTTGTTTATAACAGCCAGATTATCTGTTTTAAGAACACGGAAGAATTTTACGTTTTTCAAGTCACGTTACCTAAACACCTGTATTTTCTATTTAAGTTGTAGGACACTCATCTATCAAATGCAGTGGAGTCATCCATTGCTCACTCTCAATCAAAATGCTAAATTTGTTAATGGTAAAAATATGGGTTGTGCGTAGAACACAATGCACATTGAGCTCATTCTTGATTTATTAATGAATATGGACGTAAAAAGTTCGTAGCTGAAAGTAATGTCTTAACTAATGGCAACCGAGGTTTTTTATGCGGAAAGCACTACTGTCCTTTATCCAGAAACAATAAATGTGTATATTGGCTTATCAAATAGAATCAAAAGTCTTAAAGATGCAATAAAACATGTTTGCATATTACAATATATCGTTGGGTTTCGTTTACACTGACTCAGGGTGGGATACTTTTAGAAGAACTAAAAAAATTAATAAACTGATTGACAATATGCTACCAATGACGAACCAACCTATGATAGTTTGTTAATTTACTTTCTAAATGTATTTAATAGTTAACTTTCTAATCTCCAATATCCTTCGTCTTTTCTATATTTCGTACATGGAGAGTTGTTGTATAGCTTTGTTTTCGGTTTAATTTTAATTATAAATTATCAACAAGCTCGGCCATTGTCAAATTAAATTTTGTTGCGCACGAATTTAATGTTCCGGCTTACTAAACCAACTTTAAAACATCAATGTTGGCAACATGTAAATAGGATGTTTACATGTTGATGTCGCATCGCTAGTGTGGATGTACCGAGTTGTTCGGGGGGGGGGGCGCGCCTCGTTATCGCCCGTTGGGCGACCGCGGGGCTGGGCGTGCTGTGTGGGCGGCTCGCCCACGCGCGTGTAACTGGACGTCTGCCTACCGCAGCAGCACGGGCTCAAGCCTTCCTTTTTCGCGAGCCTTGGAGTCTGCGTTCCGTTAGTTCGTCTCAACAGGGCACTCTCTAGCAACGGGTAGGGAATTAGCATCCAGATAGTGATTTTGGGTGTTTGCCTCATATTTACAACCACAAAATTATTTTGGATTCTGCCTATTAATTGTATCGGTTATTTCGGGAAGGCAGTATCTCCAATATTTTCAAAACGAAGTAATCTCATTTTCATTCTTCGTGTGCTTTTCGCCTTTTTACAGTACATTATTTGCTTACATCCGACGTGTCTCCTCTTGGATATTTCCAACAACGTGTACGCAACGAAAATGTAACGATTTGGCCTTTTGGTAATAACGTATACCATTGTGGTCAGTGAATGTGCAAACTGTACCAATTTCAAAGTGGACTATTAACAGTATTGTATACCATACTGATCTTGATATCTACACTCGGTACGTAAAAGTGCGCTTTACTTCTCCAGAACATCCTTTTTGATTTCCCCACTTCAAATTATCACGAATACTTTATTTTCATTTGTTACGTTTCTGGGCTCTATTGTTGCATTATAGAGTATAAGAATAAGCTTAAATAACACGGAGTAATGTTTAGATGAGATATTATGAAATAACTGGAAAAAATATAAAATATTATCCGTTGTAGGCCGATCAGATGGCCGAGATCGCCAAGGCAGTAGTGCCGGGGTGGTTTCGGACCAGAAGATCGCGGGTTCGAGTCCCGCCTCGGGCATGGGCGTATTTGTGTATGTCTGTATGTGTTGTCCTTTCACCCCCATCATCATCATATCATTTCATCTTCCATACCCCCAGGGCTAACAACCCTGGGGGATAAAAATCGGATCCAGCTAAAAATGCTGGTCCCCCCCAAAAATTGTCGCAAGCACCTGCCACCGTGATAATAAATAAAAACTGAGCCACGGTAAATTCAGGATGCTTGCATGCGTAGTCCTAGTCGGCCGATTAACGAAAAAAAAATTATCCGTTGTAGAGACAATCAAACATTCTCAAAAGGTTCATTGGGGACTGAAGCGTAATGCAAAGATTGCTTCCGACTGAACACTGGCCGTTACCAGGTCCATCAAACCGCGCCCGCACGAGCTACTTGCCGCCTAGGGAACCTGGGCTCCTACGGCCACGGGCCACTTCCCCTCACTCCGCTCTCATTTCCCCTCCAAATCCAGAAAGGGGCGAACATGCGCGAGCTGAAGCGGCGCGAGGCGGTGAACAGTGACTTCATACGAAAATGTTTGCCAGATTAGTTATAACAAATAACCGAGAATTGTACTATGGTTATACTCTTCACTACTTATTACTATTTGATGTTTATTTTCTTACTGAATTCTCTTTCCTATAAACATCTTGGCGAAGTGACAGGAACATATTTGAAAGGCGAAATCTTTCCTTGTTTTCTTTCTGTGTTGTATTATAAAATTTGTCCTTTATTGTATAAATATATGTAAAATAAATTAACTAGCCTCTGAAAGTTAACAATTTTTGCTTACGCGCTTTTAACAAAAAATAATATATCTAAAACCTAACTTGAACGTAGAACGTGCAGGCATTTATATCACTCATAAGTAAACAGGATTACAAAATGAAGATTCTCTTGATTAACTTTTTTTTTTCAAACTTTACTCTCAATTGAGATTTTTAAATAGGACTGATGTATTATTTCATTTTAATGCATCATTTCTTTGTCTTAAAGAGAAAATAGGAATTAATACAGTTAAATTTGTGACAACAACTGACATGTAACTTCTCCCCAAAACTGCCATGGGCCAGTAAAGAGTGATATTCCGCCACTCCGTAGCAATTTGTACAACCCATACTTTTAAATCTCGCGCTAATGTCTCTGGACGCACTGACTGCCAGGTCTAGTGAGCTTGTTAGATTGCCCGCACACCTTGATGTGTCGATGCAGTGTTACCAGGCAGCATTAGTTTGTGTCCAACTCCAATTCCCTTCGGAATGTTTATTTGCACATCCAACCGTTGACCTGCACCCTTGGTTGACCTCGTGTTATATGCGGTGGGCCCCTCCGCGTAGCGCCATTCCGATTTCCACCTTAAACGTCTCTCTCTCGTTTCCGCTCTTCCTCCCTCGCCTTGCGATTGCCGTTCGACCCGCCCCGCCCCGCCCGGCCCTCACTCCCGCCCTCACCTTGCTCCCACCCCCGCCCCGCCCCCGCTCCCGCCCCGCCCTCGCCCCCACCCCCGCTTCCGCCACCGCCCCCGCTCCTGCCCCGCCCCGCCCCTTACTCCCCCGCCCCGCCCCGCCCCGCCCCGCCGGCGCCCCGCTACGCCCCGCCCCCGCCCCACGTCGTGTCGTGTCGTGTCGGGAGGCCGCATCTATAAAGCGGCGCGCCGGCCACGGAGGTCGCCAGGTTATTCTGATCGGGGGGGGGGGGGGGTCTCGGCCCTCACCAGCGGCCCTAGGCGAGGAACAGTAGCGCAACCTGGACGTCCGCCGCTGTAATATCTTTGCCGGCGCAAGGCCTGGGCGACGATCGCCCGACGACCCGCCAATAAAAACTTGAAACAAGAAATTAGAAATTAAAAAATTGGTACTGTTATTTCATACAATTTGCAATTAATTATTTTACCTTGAATAGTTAATTACAGTCATTACGTCTATGGTAGGATTCTATAAAATGAATCAAATGATGCTAACATTAAAATAGGTTTTACTAAAATTTATATTAATTTTTTCAGGTATTTAACAATCAGTTTTCTTAAACATTAACTAAGTACAATTTCTTATTGTTTTAAGCTCACCGTGGAAATTGTATTTTTAGGCCACGAAATACTTTTACTTAAAAATATTATTTAAAAAGTATTTCCAAAAACGTTTTATAGCCGAAACATGGAATTTTTGTTATTTGTTGAAATGAAATAACTTGTAGATTATTGATACATTTTAACATTTTTAATTTTTTCGGGGAGGGGCTACATTTAAGCTTTGCGCTGGGTCCAAAATTGCCTAGCTCAGATACTGTGTGTCAAATTCTCTTACTCAATAGCTCCGTCAGCCAGTACGCAGGAGTTGAAGAGAAACGATTACAATTGACTGCAATGTGGAGTTTTCGAGTTGGTTTTGGGTGGTTTCCAACTCACCACGCCGTACAGTGCGAACGCCAGTGCCAGTGCCAATGCCAAATGGATATAAATTGTCGGAATCGGTGACGCTAGGGATTGCAATCACCTTGCCCTACGAACAGATGAAGGTAGCTCAGAGCGACATGTTTCCACTGCAACGACTCTTATTGTGAAGGAGGCTCGAAGGTGGCGGATTTCGGCTCTGACCAGGCAGCTAAGTGGCATTCAACCACAGCGTGCAGGGCAGTACTTGAGGATGACTGCTCCGCTGATGTATTTTCCGTCATTTCTGCATTCAAGACTACGCGAATACCTGAGCACTAGCATAACACACGGGCCATGGGCCACGCGCGATCTTTCTTTCTGTATCTTTGTCCGCTTCTTTCCAGTCAAACACCAGCGCACACAATTACATACTTGTCCTACATGCACTACACCGCCAACATGCACAATACTCAACACATCTTCGAAGACGAGCCAGCAGCTTAGAGTTTTTCCCAGCTGGCGTGGGGTCCGCTGGTGGAGATATCAGGGCTGGAAAACTCCACCAGGCGACGTGTATGTCGACGCTGGATCTCGTGACCCAGCGGGAGAGCGACTGCGCTGCTTTCCGGAGAATAACATGACCTACCTGACGGGACGGGACCACAGCAGTTGGCGCGATTGGAGACATTCCAATTCAACTCGATTAATCGTGCACGGTTCGTCGGGCTGAGTGAAGACGAACTGTTAGCCGGGGTCGCTTCCCCTGCGCATTCTGGTACACGTCCCCCCTCAAGATGATTTACGTGCTATTTATAAAGAATACGAAAGCGCCATGGCTTGTTAGTAACCAACAATTACACAGAGAACTAAAAGTCGAACTCCTCCACAACTACATATTAAAAACCTCCAAAAACTTCTACAAAACACTTCCTGATGCACCTGCCACCAAAACATACCAACAAGCTCAGACATACACACACCATTGTAAAATAATTTAACGATACCCGAAAAGTGTTTTCAAACCTCCTTAAACACAAATAGACAAATTCTACAACTATTATATCCATGCAAAACCCGAATAAAATTTTAATCTGAGTATCTCTTGCCATGAACATCACCAAATGAAAGTGGATTGGTTTAGCCATGCTGATGATTATCCCTAAAGTGAACTACCATGTACGAACAACCTTGAAAGGCAGCAATACGGAGCAAATACCAATACATTAAATAAAAAAATCTAAAGATTCGTTCAGAATAGCGCAATCATGTGATTTTTCGATTCCCGTCAGCCTGTAAGATGTGGGCCGCATGCCATGTGGTTTGGGCCTTCGCCATCTCTAATTATGCCTTTCATTTCTGTATGGCGCGGGTGCGCCAGCGATGATCTATTGTTCTTTAAGAATCTTCCTCAAGTTAATTGAAAACCACTAAAACTACTTTGTCTGTGTATGAATCGGCAGTACCTCTGTCAAGTGTATGAATTGGCAGTACCTTTGAGAAACAAATCGTTATAAAATTAAAATAAATGTAACTTTATTTCATGAATCAAGAAATGTGCTCGAGATGTGTTGCTTGTATAGTTGTTTGTTAAGAGAAAGAGGTGAAAATAAGTTCATTTTAAATTCGATTTCGGGGCCCCCAATACGAGAGAGGACCCATCTAGACGAAGGTAGTGGAAGTCAAAATATCTTTATCCGCTTTATAATGGGATGCCATTGTCCCATAAATGAAGCCAGTTACCTTGCAGCTTCCACGAAGACATTTTCTCTCTCGAAACGTGAGCTTTTTTCTTGTCTCCTCGTTCATTTTACGGAGGTCACGGAGGCACCTTAGCGACATTTGGCCCGAACCCTGCATTCCTACGCGTCCGCATGCACGCCTCCCGACCTTCTTCACTTTCTCACTCTGTCAGGTCACATACCTCACATCACTTACGCACGCATGCCACCTTATGAAAGATCACACTCGTAATGAAAAGATCAATGTTCTTATTTCTTTTCGCCCGGAAATATTAATTCGTCTCGTCCGATACCGTCCAGTATTTTCTGGAGATGATTAATTTTTTTTGTTGATGTTGCAATACTATTTTTACAATTATAGTTTTTACATGTACAGTATCGGAAACAAAAATTATAATTCAAATAAATTTGAACTTTTATCTCTATGTAAAATATTTGAATAAGATCAAACTGTGCTCCGAAAATGTTATTTGAAAATAATCTGCATCTCGGACGAATCAAATTAAGATGATTCAAAAAAATCCATATGGACCCAAAGAGTGACATATTTGTTTACAAGACTTATTTTTTAAATACTTAAAATCGATTGCAATATTAATTTAATAATCGAGTGTTAAATAAATTACGCTTTAATTTCTTAGATAGCTAAGTGCCACATCTCCCGTGTCATTGTAGAGAGACACTTCATCAATATCATTCAGTTCAATACGTTCTGATAATTTTACTGTACATACTGTCACCTTCGTTAATTTTTTTCTCCGTCTTGTTATAGCACGAAGCCCTTCGTATTTAATGTGCGTGCTTACAAACAAGCCAAGACCGAGGGCGACCTCTCCTTAGTGCAACCTCGCTCCCGATCCTTCGACCTCACGTCCTGCGCGAGGTCCTCGGTCACTCAGCCTCGCGCCTCGCTCGACCCTCCCCTGTCCCTCCCCTGTCCCTCCCCTGTCCCTCCCCTGTCGCTCCCCATGTCCCCCCGGTCCCTCCCCTGTCCCTCCCCTGCGCCTACCTCCTCGACCGCTGGCATTACAACTACCAGTACCATTTCCACCACCTCTACCACCTCTACCACCACCGCGTCCATCACTACCACCAGTAGTGATAGAAAATTGTATTAAAACATCAATACAGCGATATTACGGTACTCACCAGAAGATTTTCGATGTCGATGAAAACACCGAAAAAAATATGGATATTTAAAATATTGGTGTTTGAATATGTGATAAAACAGACGGTGTTTTCCCAACCTGTTTCCATTTTTAATTAGAGTATATAAATGAAATATCAGTGTATTTTATTGTTCCGTATAAGTAATATGTTAATGATATTTTTTCGTTTAGTTAACTAAATATGCTCATTAATTCCATGAAAAATCGTTTACTATCACTGTGTTTATGGCATGCGTGCCATTGAGATTTAATCGTGCAAGTCGCAATTGAGACTTAATCGCAAAAGTCCACAACAGCCAATCAGAGCTAGGAGAAATGATCCAAATCATTTAATTATGTATCTGTAATACAGACGTTTTCAGACGACCATGAAATAAGAACGAAAATATACGTCACATATTACGTACATCAAAAACATATAATCAATAAACGATTGAAACAAATTATAAACGAATAATTCTTACCACTACTTTGACAGTCGTGTTAATATTTGTAATACAATAAGTTAAATTAGTAACTACTGATACTTGGCACCAATCATCCTAACCCAGAAGTCGCTTTATATTGCACAGATACGTTTACTTCACCTATTTGAACGTGACGGCCCAGTGAGAGCAGTTGTTTTGGCAAAACCCCTTAATTTGTTTGGAAAATCAAGTAAACTGTTTATAATTTAAGATATCGACATTTTCCTTTACACGCCTCGTCTTCAACATAAACAAATATGACCATAAGCATATTGGTTTGGCATTAGCTGACTAACGGAACAACATGAATAAATGTATTACATGTAAAACATTTGGTTTTCGCGTAGTACAAATATAAAAATGTAATCGTCAATTTATTTACCGGCTCTGGAAAGTACATCAGCAAAACGGCTGAGTCAGAACGGAATAGACTTTCTCCTTTCCAACATTACATGTGCTGTTCCCTCGTTCATGCCCTTAATTTTCATACGAAGTAATGCTTTCATGGCTTTGTCAGATTCTTCATCCGGAATACGTTAAGTAGTTTCAATTTTCAAACGTAATTATCAAACACAATTACTCTCTAAGACACTAAGGTGATCATAATTGTACACTGCAAGTCCTACTAAAATAGGTCTTGGTGAAAACCAATATGACGTCATCATATACATAACTCTAATGGTAAAGATATGATTGAATTTCTCAAAATTAAATCATCGCAGTAAAACGTCTTGTAACTAATATACATAACACGTAAATATTATTTTAAAGTACATTCTGTCCTTTAACACTGTCATCTTAATTTTTTAATAAATACTCTAGCAATCTACAATTTCTGCTTTGCCATCCTCAACTAGTACTACTACTGCCACCGACACGTCTGCCGCCAATGTCAGCACGGTCACCGACACTAGCTCCTACACCGTTAAAAACACCCACTGCCATCGCCATCTCCGCCGCTGTCACCCGAACCGCCGTCCTCCCCCGCCCTTCCAGTGGACGCGCCGCGCCGCGCCTATTCCCGTCCACCTGGGCGTTGCGAAACGGCCGCCTGGCGTCTTTTTCTCCTCTTTCGCCTCGGACAATGCCGCGCCCACGCCGCACCACCGGCCTCTGGCCCGTCGGCGCCGCGGCTCCCGCTTGGGGCCCCTTCACACGCCGCCACTCACAGAAGCGCCCCTTCACAGCAGCGCTTCCCAGTTGCGCGTCTGCTGTCCAAGCATTCGTTTAAATGGGGGGAGGTATAGAGCAGAATTAGAGTGCCTTCGCTCGGTGCCCCTCAGCAGTGCTTCGGATTGTCGCGTCTGCTGGTAAAGCATTGGTTTAGGATCCGTTCATACCGCGCCACTCGGCGTCGCTTCCGAGTGATCGGGAGAGGTGGCTCAGGAACTGTCATTGCAGTGCCTCTGGCCCGGAACTCCTAGGATCGAGTCCCGACGGTGGTTAGCTAGTGTGGAAATTCCAGAGAGCTTGGTCCAATTCAGCCGCTGTTTGTAGTAGAATTATAGCGGCCAGCTGCTTTGATCCCCAGTTTTCCAATCAACATCAGGCGAATACCGGAGCATTACAACAACCGGGCCTCGGAGCGCGCGTGATTTTTCCTTCTTCCTTATCTTATCCTCACCTCTTACACACACACACACTAACATGCACTACACTACAACACTACCGGGAGACCGTTCGTGAGCTTAGAGCTTGTCCCGGCGGGGAAAGTACCCTGCTGATGGGAGATACCTGATTGGGGAAAAGCTGCTCGGCGATGGTAGGTCGGCTCCGGATCTCGCGATCAAGGGGAGAACATGGCCACCTCCTTAGGAAAACTTAAACTACACTTACGGGACTAATGACGTTAGCAATTGACGATTCCGGAATCGTTAACAGTCAATCAAGCTTCCGTGTGGAGCGTCTCTTGGTTAAGCATTGGTTTAAATGGAGGTATGCACCCGAGCTGCTAACTCTCGCCACCAGCAGCGCAGATGCGTATTCGCTTTACTGTCAGCCTTCACACTCAATGTCAGCCTTCACACTAGACCACTGGGACGCGCCATTGAATAGAGTTTAACTGGCGTCTGCCTCGCGGCCGCCGGACTCCAGACTCGCGAATCCTTCCTCTCTCACGGGCAGTGGCCTGTGAAGGGCTCCACCGCTGCTCTGTGGCGCCACCGAATGACTGCGTGTAAAGGCAGCATTAGGGCCCCATCCCACGACGCCACGGAGCAGTGCTTCAGATAAGCCGCAGGGTACTTTGGACGCCACCACTGCTGCCCGTCGAAGAAGGGGGAGGGTTTGGGAGTCCGACGCGTCGGCGACGACGAACAAAAGAACACAACAGATAAAACGCCGCGATGAATGTCCCAGTGGGAAGTTCTCCATTTAAACCAATGCTTTGCTAGCGGTGGCGCCTTCCTCGTGGCTAGTGGCGGGAGTCCGCCCCAGAAGCGCGAACTCGCCTCACGTGGGATAACCTCCATTTAAACCAATGCTCTGCTACGAGCTGCGCCACGCCGACGCGCTGCTGCAATGGTGACGTGGGAAGGGACATTTCCCAGGTGAAGGACTGTTACCCGTCGCATCCCTGCGAGGTGTAGGTTGCATCGCACCACACATCCCGAGATCGATCTGCGAGCAGTAGTTTGGGTTCATATAAGCCATCCGGCTGCAGATTCAGCGTACCGAGCGAAGTTCAAGCTCTTCAAACGAGTGACCGAACTTCCGGGAAGCCCAATTGGACACGATGTTAGGACTGAACCTTCCGTAGATAACGTTCATGCCAGGTGAAGCAGTTTGTACGTTAGAACATCATCTCCGGGAAGGTCATGCGTATCCTTGGAGATTCGTTGTTTACCTATATCCCGCGTAGGGGTATTCCTTTTCCTTTGGTAACAATATTCCAGAAACAATTTCATTGCCAACCGGTAAGTTGTTCACAGAACATAGTTTAAATGACATTTTTGATGTCATTGTATTTTAAAATTAAAAGGAAAATATATTTGATATAAAAAATAAACATTGATAGTAATTGTATTATTTTATGTTATTATGTAATAGCGTGACCCGGCAGACTGCCTTCCCCTTCAGTACCCTCTCTTCCTCTTCGTCTCTCCCCTCTCTCTTCGCCCCCTCCCACTACCATATCCCCCTCTCCTCTTCCCCCAGCAAAAATGTAATAGAAAGTTCAAAAATCGCATCCTGAAGGTTACGCTACGAAACGTTTCTTTCAGAGCTTTGGCCTCTAAATTTTAGTTTTTAATACCTTAGAACCCTTTGTTTAGGAGTCATTTTACGATATAGATTCAAAAAATTCTGCTGACTGTGTTGCGAATTGCATTTGACATGGATATTTAGTTTTGTCCTACAGCGCCATCCTAAGGATTATTTTCGATATTTTAATAATTATTCTCCTATTCAGAGTGAAGATAAATCCAAAAAATCAAAGATAATTAAAACGGGTCCAGCCGTTCTTGAGTTATAAATACTGTTACTAACCTGGCTTTGTTTTATAAATATATATTTACTTATATAATTATATATTATTAATTATAACACAATAATATTTGAAGATAAATGATTGTTTTATTCCCATTACAACCATTGCTGAAAAGCGTAACCCAACTCTTTCTTATCGAATTAAAATATTTTAACGAGTAGGTAAATTAAAAATTGGCTTGAATTTGAATCCGCTCCCTTCTTCGCGAACATTCATGAATTCCGTATAAAAAGCAAATATTCTACAATTTTGTGTGTAATTAATGCGTTAAGTTACATTGATATGAGGCTAGATATTATAATCTCTAAGAGAGAGACCTACCCTGATTTCCTTTACGAGAATATAATCCGCGGAGTTAATTTTGGCAAATTGACTGCGATGAAACGAGGAACAAAGGCATTTTGTGCGGCGGGGTTTTTGGGGGAAGGTGGGGCGCCCTCTCCGGGCCGACGTTAGTTCGAACCAATGTCGTGCCTCTGCGGCTTGGCTCTCGGCTTCCCGCTTCAAGTTGCTCTCCCCCCCCCCCCCCCTGCTCGCGACCGCCATCCCACCCCGCTGCCGCCCCCCGCCGCCGCCCCCGCTCCCGCTACCGCTTCTCGCGACAGAACCGCTCCCGTGCGCCTCTCAGCGCCAAGCACCGGACGCCGCCTCTGAGCAGCCAATCTCGGCGCTGTTAGAATCTGCTCTTCCTTCCTGTGCGAATCTGCCTCTCTCGGCCTCGGCCTCGGCCGTGAGGACTGCCTTATTGACCTTGCCGCCATCATCTCCCTCTGTCTCTCTCTGTGTGTGTCTCCCTGTTTGTGTGTTTGTTTCTGGCTCTCTTTCTTTGTTTCTTCTATTCTTTCTTTGTTCCTTTTTGGAACACTTTGTTTCTCTTTCGACCACTTTGTTTCTTCTTGGATCTCTCTCGGAGCCTCGTTCTGCGTTAGGGGGTGCCAACAAAGTTCAAGTAAAGGGAGGACACTCGATAACGGAAAAACAACCAACTCAACTCGTTTCTTTTTAATTTAATTGAGCTGACTAACATCAGCTCTATTTCTTTCTTCTCTATATTTGCGATTCAAGTGAAAATATTCGTAAATGAAATGTAGATGAAAATGATCTTGAGTCTTTTTTATTTTAGTCGCTGGACGGACAGACTTCGATTGCATACATGCATGTATATGTCAGCGTTCAGAAAGAAGATTTTCATATTTTTCATTCTAAATTTCAGAATAAGCGATACAACGTAGCAGATGTTAGTAATCACATGATAAAATAAATGACAAGAAAAACAAAAACATTACGAAAACGAGGACATTTAAAATACAAAGGTGGGCGAGAGGACAATTAGCGACAGTGGAGGACGGTTGGCAACCCTATTCTGCCTCCATGGCTCCGATTCCTCCCCCCCTGCGGGGGCCATAAGCCGGAGCGTCTCTGGAGATCGCGATGACCTCTTTCTGTGGCGGCGCGAAACGGCTGGGTCGAAGGGACGCCGACAAGGCGGGGCTTGGAGGATTTCCAAATTAATTTTGTTATCGCGGAAGAGATTTTATGTTTTCCCTGGTGAGAAGGCAGCCCAGGGGATGAATATCGTGACTTAAAAGTGCAAAGGGAATTCCATTTCTCGTATTTTTACTAGTATTATGAAGAATATATATATGGAAGATGGAAGTACTTAAAATGATTAAGAATATCCTAGTCCAGTTTGTCTGTTCGTAATGACTAAAACTCTCACAGAATACCCATATTCTACCTCTTCTGTTATTGCGCTTATATTTGGTAGGTGAGTTTTTAACTCTTTATTGCAGTGTAACTCAGGTGTAACATAATGTTTTTCAGATCATCAACACATTTATTTACTTATTTATTTATTTACGTCAAAAATAGTTACAAACAAACAAAAATTTAATTCTAAGGAAGTCTAAGGACTTAATTATGGACTACTTTTTATTACACGCGACGTACATTTTTCAACTGAATTTAATGAACGCGTTTCAAACGAATTTAATGATTTGAGGTATAAATGTAAACTTTGAAGCTATTATTATCTTGTTATATTCAACACACAACAATGTAATATTAAATATCTTGAATTCAATCGGTTCTCTAGATTATGTAATCGAAATATGCTTGTTTTTTGTTTTGTTTTTATGGGTTACTGGATAATTTAAATTATTTGTTATAATACTTTTCGCAATTGACATCAAAAGTTGTGAAATCATCTCGTGTAATTTTCCGTTAAAAATTATGATAACATCATTCAATTAAAAGGTAGTGCGGTTTAATAATCTGTCATTTGATATCCTTTCACGATATTGACTGAATTGCGGTGTTCGTTTATTGAAAATACGATAATCATGCTTTTAGGGATATTGTCATTTATAACTCGGAAATGGGTTTAGATGTCGTCACAAGATCAGATACGTTTTTCTTATTCAGTGACCCAATTATTCTCTTTTTACCCATTCCTTTTATTACTTATTCCCTTGATTCCTCTCTAAAACTGTAGTGCAATCACATGAATACTTTACCGCTTGCGTGATTGCGTGATTCTTTCACCGAAAGTAAATTAATTTTATGTATTCACGTGATGTATTACAGGTCCCTATCGCAATATCTTTATATATTTTAGTTATCGAGGTCATATTTTCTTCTGATGTAGAAAGGTGGATTGCAATGTAATGTGTTTGTAATTTATTTATAAAGACCAATAACATTTTCCACGACTAAATGAATATTTATGCTTCGAAATAATGCGGAAAATCTACAGAAAAGCAGTTATAGCTCAGATAAGAAGGACTTCGCCACATACTGCACTGATGTGAAAAATCATTAGGTACACGATAACAAAGATGGAAAAGGGAAATAGTGCATATGTATAAAAAAATCGACGAAGAAAAGCAAACTAGAATTATTCGCATTTTAATTTACTTCATTTGAGTGAAGCCTGCGTGATCTCTCGATAGAACCGCACAAAACGCAGTAGCTGATTTCTTCGTGATTAAATTTTTCATGGCGAAGTGTTTTATTTCACTACACGGACTTGAATAAATTTTCTCTGGCAAAATCTCGAAAAGAAGGAGTTTTAATGATTGCTAGAAGTCATTCTTTATAAAACGACCTTTTTATTAAATTCGCAAATGTTACACTTCAGCCGAGACAAGTTGCCTTCTCAGATGATTGGTAAATTAAACGGAGTTGACAAAAGTAATGAGCTAACTCCTACTGTCGTGTCGGACTGCGTTTGCGCGACAAAATGCAGTAACTCTACGTGGTGTGGATTGAACAAGTCGCTGGTAGTTCACTGAAGTTATATTGAATCATGCTGACTCTAGTCTAACCGTCTATAATTGCAAAATTGTTGCCGGTGCAGGATTTTGGGTACAAACAGACCTCTCGATAATGTCCCATAAATATTTGATGGGATTAATGTCGGGTGATCCAGGTGGCCAAATCATTTGCTCGAATTGTCCAGAATGATCTTCAAACCAATCGCGAACAATTGTGACCCGGTGACATGATGCAAGAGTACAATCGGTTCCAGGAGAACGAGAGGACTTGTTTCATTCCATGAAAAGTCAACCCACCGCATTAGGGATCAACCACCGGCTTGCACATTGTGCAATGCACAGTTCCTTGTTGACAACTTGGGTCCATGGCTTCGTGGGATCTGCTCCACACTGAACCCTACCACCAACTCTTACCAACATAATCGGGACTGATCTGCCCAAGCCACGGTTTTCAGGTCGTCGAGGGTCCAATGGATGGGCCACGAGCTCAGGAGAGGCCCAGCAGGGGATGTCGGGCTGTCAGCAAAGGCACTCGTTCGGTCTTCTGCTGCCGCAGCCCATTAAAGCCAAATTTCGCAGCACGCTCTGCATTGTTTTTTTTTTTTTGGGGGGGGGGGGGGTTATTTCACGCACGGCTGCTTCCCTGTTAGCAGTGAACACTGCGCAAACGCTGCTGTTCTCGGTCATTAAGTCAAGGCCGACGGCCACTGCGTGGCCCGTGGTGAGAGGTTAAGCTTGAAATTAGGTCTTCTTTGCTCACTCTTGACACTAAGGATCTCCGTTATTGAACTCGTTAACGAATTCCGAAATGTAATCGCCCATGCGCCTGGCTCGAACTACCTTTCCCGCATTCAAAGTCTGTTTATTTCCACCGTGCGCCCCTAAGCACGACAGAAACCTTTCCTCTTGAATCACGTGAGTACGAAAAAAGCTGCCAATGCCCTACTCTTTTATACCTTTTGTACTCGATACTACCACCATATGTATATTGCTATCCCACGGCTTGTTACCGCCGGGTATGTGGACTTTTCTAACTGAAGTTTGCGTATTGATCAAAGCAAGAGTGACGTAGAACCACGTTAGTGAACTTTTTGTATATAGTGGCTTGTTGGTTGTATATAGTGGATTGGTGGTATTAAGTGGTTCGTGTGAGTCGTCCCAGCATCAGCGTGAAACCATTTTGCTTTTAAGAAGATTAAACTTGTTTCCAAAGTCAGTCCATCTCCATGGCCTTCCATTCTATTGCGAGTTATCGGAAGACCATTGATTTTCGAATGCGCGATCAATGCAGAGGTCTCGAGATTTAAAAAAAATATCTTTGTCCTTTGTTGGAACAAATGTTCGACTGCAGACAATTTGGTTTCTTAGGATGATATTACTTCAAGATAACAAAAATTCGTGTTCGATGTTCAACGCGAGAGAGGAACATACTATAAAATTCACATCACTCGTACTGAATGTAACCACTGAGAAAATATACCACAGCACCCACGTCAGAGCACGCTTTTAAGAAGATTAAACGAGTTCGCTTCCTAGTAAAATCACTCCGTCATTATTCTCTGAACCGACCTTCTCAATGAGAGACCCACGCAGAATATAAGATTTGTAGGAAGTAGTTTGGTATTTCTCGAAGTTTGAATGCAGACATATTGATAGCTCGGATGATTTGATTTGTAAGCAAAAGAATCCCTGTGAACTTCGTAATATCTGAAAATATTCTAGTAGTACCCGACAAAATTAACATCAAACGATTTATCTGGAGGAGACAAATCCTTCAGTACCTCTGTACGTGCCTTAATCCTCCACTAAAATGTATTTTCGATGCTTAAAACCTCCTAAAATACTTATATCCGAGAATTATAATGGAATGTTCTGGACAAAATTCAGGCCAAAGGATCAGTTCCCCACCAGTAGACTGACGTGTCGAATGACACCTCGTGTCTCTACAGAGGAGGACTGGAAGAGGTGTTTCCGTGAATAATAGACAAACACATAGACACAAGCCTCCGACTTTGATGGCTCAGTCATTTCAGTGCCTCTGGCTGGGAGATCCTAGGGCAGGAGGCCCGAATTTTCGGCTATCCAGATAGCTGGCTCTGGAGGAGAATTCCAACGCCCGATGCTCTAATCGGTAGATTTCCGTGGTTACTCCGATCAATACTAGATGTACCCTTTCAAAAGGGCTTCGGACTGCGCGAGATATTTCCTTCCTCACTATCATGCACTACACTACCCCCCCATGACGGGGGATCGGCCGGGAGCTTGGAGCTTCTCCCGGCTGGGGCGGTGCCTAGCTGGTGGGGGATACCTAGTTGAGGAAACCATCTCAGGCTGGGCCGTTCTCTACATTTCCAAAAAGAATAGCACCTTCGTTTTTGATTGATTGTTTTATGTTTATTATGGTATTATTGTAGTTTATAGGAAGCTTAAGAGAACGGTGCAGGCCTCATTTTCGTTGAGAGCTCTGATTATTCAGAAATTGCAAAAGTTTTGAATGTCTTTCTAATACTAAAATATTCAAAATAGAGATTTTTTCCCTTAATGATAATTGTTCCTGAAAGATAGACTTTGAAATAAGATCCAGTACAGTTTTTCGACATGATAGTTTTGCGTAATTTTTGCGTGAAAATAGGTCGAGAAAGTGTGTGCTGTTTTAGCACCTTTAGTTACATGAGTAATGAATGTACCTACATATTGCACTCGCAAATGTCTCACAGCGCGAAAAGTAAAACCACGCTTTTAACGAAATTAAACTGGTCGTCATCCCGCTTAAAAAAAGAATTTTAAAAAATCACTGCGAGGAGGCCCTTCATCTGCCAGCGCCGCGCCGTGCCTCCGCAGGGCAGCCTGGCTGAAAGGGCGCGGGGCGCGCGGATATGTTTTGACGAGGCGCATAACGCGTGCGACGCGACGGCGGCGCCCCGCGCCCGCGGCCGCCGCCGCCGCCGCCGCCGCCGCCGCCGCTGCTGCTGCTGCTATTTATTGCGCGCGCCAATCGATCGCCGGAAGACAGAAATAGCCGCGCGGATGCGGGCGCGCGCCCGGAGACCGCTGGCGGCCGCCGGCGCTGCGAATTAGGAGGCACCGCCATTATTTTACCTTTTAATTCGACCATTATTTTACCTCAGAATAGTTATCCTCAAGACAGCGACTGAATTTAACCTAGCTGACAAGCTAGTAAAGAAAATTTATTTATTTAATAGGTAATTATTACAAACAAATTAGATTACTTGATCCTATGTGGCTAGGCCGCAGGCCTTTAAGCCATTACAATACCTACATCCTTTCGCGTTCTAATCTTCCGAATTCTGGTATTCACCCCAAATAGTCTCTCCATCGCATCAAAGCCGCGGAAAAGAGACCATAAGGTACGGCTCAGGAAAAACCCCTGAAGGGGGAAAAACCTGCCGTCAGAAGCCGAGTACATTCTAATCTAACCGACGTTTATTTACGTATTATTAGTAAAGAAAATGCTGCTACCTTGTGGAGTGGTACCATGTGACCGGGTCAGAGAGACTGTAGGGACATCACTTGATGCACTGAGTCATCTCTCCCGGAGCCGGTGGGTTGCGAATTGGAAGAGAGCGGCATATTTGTCCGAACTATCACACATTTAACCTCCTCAAAATGTTTCTTCTCCAGACAGCTACTGAATTCGATCTAGCTGACAAGCTAGAATCGAAAATCTTGCCACTGTCAGGACTCGAGCCTAGGATCTCCCGTTCAGAGGGAGTGTAGTGACATCAGTTGATGCACTGAGCCTATTTCTTGAACGCGGAAAACTATGGCATGTTGATCACAACCGATTTGCACATATCGAGATGTTAATCTTTGTCTAAAACAACTTTTACGTTGGTAACAAAGGATAGAATTGTGCTTAAGCGAGAATATTTTTTCTAATAAATATTTCCTTCAAGTAAAACAGTAATTTATGAAATCAGATGAAAGGATTGTTGCTCTTAGCTACTACTCTAGCCGCGTTCTCTGCCGAACAAAACCCTAACAGGAGCAAGCTGCATCACCCAACTCCCAGTAATCCCCACACTTCCTCATGCTTCCATTACCTCGCATGCACCACCTACGGACGGACTCCCGATAGCCCACGATGCTACCCATTCCAAAAACATTTATCGTCCGCATTATCTGGCACTTAGATCTACATTCATATTCAATAATTGCGCTATGGTATGCACAAATTAACGAGTCGATTTATCGCAAGTTTCATGCCGTTTGCAACTCTTCTCGAGGTTGGCTTTTGTGCGAAGGGCGCCGCCCTAGAGCCCTTAAGGAGCAGCGGCCACTGGGGCTGGGCAGTGCAGTTAGGCAACGGTGGACCTTCGCGGGGTGCGTGCGTGAGTTGGGAGGGTTTCTAACTGAAGCCGTTTGATTTCGTTGGGGCGAAAGCGTCGGCTTCATCGCTGACGCACCACACACCCGCTGGCGCTCGAGGACTGCGTTGCCCGCGGACGTCGTGCGGTTCGGTGGCAGTTGGGCGGTGTGCGTCAATGTCTCGTTCCAAGGCTTCTCCGCCTTGCTGAAGAAAACCTAATAGTTGGAATACGGTTCTGGAAAACTGGGTACCATCTGGCCATGTCGCTCTCCCTTGCAATGCACGACCAAAGTCCTCAATGATTTTTTTTTTTTTTTTTTTTTTTTTTTTTTTTTTTTTTTTTTGCCTTTGGATCAGAAACGTTTCCGACAAACTTCATTGTTTGGAACAATTGATTCAGGATGAGAGCATTTGCTCGACAACAGGTTAAAAGAAATGCAAACGTAATTCTTTGGCTTTACATTTCTTTTTCACTGTCATCTTTCGACTTCGTCTCAGCAGCTTGGGAAGTGCACGATAGCAGCGACACGGCTCCCTGTGCTACCCAAGGACACTGTGCGTGTTTGGAAAACTTTTGAAACACTTTCTGCCTGCTGTACAGCTATGTCTAAATTACTAGTGCCTGTCTTGATGGCTGCACACTAATGTTCTAATGAGTTGTGACGATGGCAGATGCCAAATACATCTCCCTTAGTGTGTTTTAGAAAAAAACGTAGTGATATGTTAGACAGTGCATTTTTGTGTAGGGACGTAGCAACGAGCAGTTTAGGAGACTAGGCGTCCACAGAGTGCGCGCGAGATGTCTTGTTCGATTGCCCGTTTGCGTCGACCTTGCTCTTTTCCTGCTGTCTAAAAGGGTTTCCCTGTTGCGTAATATAGTCGTAAGTTCCCATAACTTAATTGAAGAGCACTGTTTGTTTGTAGGATATTTTGGTCTGTATTTTTAGACCGTTAAATAACATGGCACTACAGATTAGCTTTTGGCATCGAACGATTGGACAATCATCTTAATAGAAAGTGACTTGGGAGCCAATTGTATAGGATACTTTTCAAAGTATATAGAAGAAAATTCAGTTGTTGCGTTCCACATAAGTGTCTGATAAAACTTAATTGAACTGCATATTTATAATGGGAGATATTTTGGGGAGTTTCTAATAAACTATTAATTGAAAATACTCAACGAACACAATTCATTAACTTGTTTTGTCCTTTTCAGGTGAGTGCAGATTCCTCTGCTCCTAGGCCAGGAGAGGGACGAGATCTGGTGAGTTTGTAAATACATTTTTACAAACAGATTTCGCTTGTTTTCAGTAACTTTTAATTTCAATCTTCATGACAGAAATTACTTGACTAATAACGCCACAATGTTAATGAAAGGGGTTATTTGTTGCATGCAATTTTATAAAAAATACAGTCACTCCTATTTTAGGCATAAATACATACACTTTTCAAATAGGAGTGATTTTACTTGCGATACTACAGTCCTCAAACAATATTTTTCAGACGTATTCGTAAGTTTCTGATAGGTTTTAAGAGATAAGGGAATTGTAAACCGTTATTCTTCAAACTGAGAGTACCAATAAAAAGGAGTCTGCCAGACTATATCAACCTGGAAAATCTGCCTGAGGGGCACGCACATAATTGATACGATTTCGCAACAAAAGGGGAGGGGGGTATTTCATCGTAAAACAAATTATGTATTTTGGTGGCTAGCAGGTGACCTACGAGCACAAATAACACGTGTCTTGATTGAAGAGTTAAAAGGGTTTTATTGCAGAGACTACAGCAATGGAAGTAGTTCCGAACACATATTTTTATATTTCTTTGATAAACATGACAAAATAATTTAAAGAAAAAATTGGAACGGTTTTCGAGAAACAAATTGTATAAAAAAACGAAAATTGCCTCTATTTCGCGCAAAATTGCACAAATACTACTCACATTTTCGAAAAACTAAATATCACGTTATTTCAAGATCTGACTAATTGGACAGATTTCATTAAGAAACAAATATCTTTCTTCAGTATTGTAGTTGTGGGAAGCCGCTCTCAAAAAATTGTAATATCGTAATTCTCAAAAATAACAGCGATGTCAACAAACATGAGACCTGCACCATTCTCTTAAGCATCCTTTGCGCTATTAGAGATTTAAATCCAATCAAAATATTAGTGCCATTTTTGACCATCAAAATGTACCCTCAAAAATCAAAAGATCCTCTTGGACCTCTCAAAGTCTGCAGTTCGTTTAGATCGATCGGCGGATATTAAGTATAGAGAACTATTAGGGATTTCCCCAAACGATTGCGGGAGTTCTACCATTGCATTCTTTAATTTAAACCAATTTTTGCGCTGATAATCCACCGCATTCTTGCTGCTGTTACGATATTCGGTTATAGCAGTGTAGGAAATCTCATAAATCGGGAAAATAAATAATACATGGATAACATGTTCCAAATTGCCGGTGGACAAACTACCTAAGCAACTATTTTCCGAATAATATTACTGTCTACTTCACTGTGGTGGTGGTTGAGCGATTTTGCCACTTACTCCGGCGGCAGATACGTTGGCGTGTGGTCGTTCTTAAATCAGATCACGACAGTAGCAAGAAACAAATCACACAAAGCATAGTAGACGACGCAGAAGCGCACTTACTATGCATAAACAAAGGAGTAATGACGCTCTTCAATTTACAGTTGCTTCCTGCTGTAAGATTTCATGTTTTTCTTATGAAGTATACGTAACTCAGCAGTGACGTCATCTCAGTTTGAAGCCTCTGATTCCATAACGGAACCCCATCTCCCCTGTCAGCCGGAAGCTGACAAGTAGACATAAGTATTATTCGTAGAATAGTTACGAATTTCGGTTTATTGGACGGCCAGCTGGTTCGTCCGTTTCCTCTCCGACCCGCCCCACAGTGGCCGCGCCGCGCCGCGCCCGCAGCCGAGACGGCCGGCGCAACTCCACGCCCGCGTTTGTTTTGGCGGCGCCTGCGCAAATATTGACGGCGCCTCTCCGCCAGGGCGGGCGGGCGGGCGCGCTTCCGAGGGGCGATGCTGAGCGAGGGGCGACGCCGTAGGAGAGCGAGTATTGATTCCGGGCGCGGGAGCTACTTTGTTAGTTAAAGCCTTATTTTACCTGGCGAGACTCTGGCCATCATGCCCAATCTTCCGTCTCACCATGCGAATTTCGCTATGCTCCTTACATTATACATGTACTCGGGCGAGAAATAGGTAATTTTGAATGTAGTTCAGAGGCTTCTTGTATATGCAGAAAATCTACAACATGGGGCTGTGGGATTTACTTCCCCTCCGAAGGTAGGCGTACGAAGGATTTTCACCCCTCGCTTCGGCCACTGCTGCACCCCCAATGCTTCGGCCGGGATTGAACACGCAAACTTCGGTACAACAGCCCGAAGCACTGTTATACGCTAACCAAATCTGCAGTATGTCATTGGTTGCGTAAATGTAGGGTGTGTTATATTTCGGTAGCTTGTGGTGCCCCCCCCCCCCCCCCCAGTGGAACGTGAGATATGGTGGTAACCTCTAGGTCTACTTGTGAGTTTCACACTTCAAGTTCAAGATCTAAACCCCCGAATGGACTCCCAACATGTGTGGTGACTGAAAATGTAATTGTGGGTGTAATGCGAGAGGATGGGGTAAGGATGACGAAGGAAATATTGCTTGGGCCCGCAGCCCATTTGTTGGGATATTACCCCAACATTCGCATTGCATTGAAACCATGGAAAACTACTGATCAGAGCAGCTCGCTGCTAGACCCAACATTCTCCTCTACACTGGTGGAATCCGAGCCAGTTAAACAGCTCGAGTTGAAAATCCGCGACTGTCGGGAGTCGATCCTTGGACGTCCCAACGGTCAACGCTGCAGAGCGAACGCTATATATTCGTACGAATTAAAGACGTCGCATACATTACGTTGAGACAGTTTCGTATTTTTCTCAAAAAAGTCAATTGTTGGGACTCAGAATTACTTTTTCTGCCAAATTTGCCAGTCATTGCTTTTTGCGTAAATTAAGCGATGAGCGCGAAAACTATTAAAAATCAAAATTCATATTTGATGATTTTAAGAAAAGAAGGGTCAGCTTGAACGTTTTTGCTTCATTTGTACTTAAATTGCGCTGGTTGCATATTAATTAATCCTCAGCCATTCCTTTCTTTTTGAAAAGTAAATGTAGATGAATAGCACTATTTCCCAGTATAATAAAGCTACTGCAAAAGCTTTTTTTATTGATTTTTGTTATATATATATATATATATATATATATATATATATATATATATATTATTTTACAATTTATGTTTAAGAAAATGATTGGAAGTTTCTTGGAGAAAATATTAACGTGATATCACTGGTTTGGGAATAATATCGAAGGCGGGTTTTGTTAAATAAATGCCCGGGCGATCTCCACCAACATCCTTCCCCCTCTCTTCCCCTGCCCATCGTCAAGCACCCTAACAAAATAACCCGTCTTTCCTAAACGAAATATCCCATCACTCCACAAACCTGACTCCCAAATCGCCGTCTCTGTACGGGGGAGAGGTGTCGCAACAACATATAGACAAGCCATCAAAACGAAACTGAACGAAGAGTCTCAGGTCTTTCCTAAACGAAATATCCCATCACTTCACAAACCTGACTCCCAAATCGCCGTCTCTGTACGGGGGAGAGGTGTCGCAACAACATATAGACAAGCCATCAAAACGAAACTGAACGAAGAGTCTCAAGGCGGAGAGAGAATAAACAACTCCATGCGTCCTGCGTCCTGTCCCGCGTTCCCTGGAAAATAACGGCGCAGCGCCGCTGGCCGCGGCGTTGGCAGACGCGGTGCGGTGCGGTGCGGTGCGTGTCTTTGGAAGCGCTTCTCCCCAGGACGCTGCGGCAGGCGCGTCGCGGTCGACAGAGCGTCCCCCGACCTCACGGAGAGCCCCCCCCCCCGCACCGCGTCGTGCAACGGAAGTGGCAGCCTGCCGGAAGTTGCATCCAGCGACGACGGTTTCTAAAGACGTAGTGACCACTTTTGGATTTTCTGAAGACGTAAGGTTTAGCAGGAAGAGATCAGTGGCGGCTGCTTCTTAAGGGGTCTAGGGCGGCCTTGGAAAAAGTGGCTGACTGTATTAAACTTGCAATAAATCGCCTCGTCGAATTTGTGCATATCACCAGCGCAATAGTTTTGGACGAATTTAGTTTTAACTGGTCGATTGTTCGAAAGATATGTTTTTGGAATGGGTAGCATCGTGGACTATCGGGAGTCCGTCCGTTGCTGGTACATGCGGGGTCACCGTGCTCGTATTAGGGTTTTGTTCGCAGATTCCGCGACTATTAAGTAGAATTCTAAAGAACCTGTGACAAGTATTGTACTTCAGCTTCTGGGTCAATGACTCCCATCTCGATCAGGTTTTCGTCCAGTTTCCCTGATCCTGGAGCAAATGCTGAAATGGCTCCTAGTTTTGGTTCTGGGCAGAAAGGTAACTTCAAATTAACTTACCCTATAGCACGTAACACAGTTTTTAACTGTTTTGACATAAATAAATAGCTAAGAATACAACCCCTTTCATCTGATTTCATAAATTACGTGTTTTTTTGTTTATTTTAAATCTCTTATTTTCGCGTGAGCACACATTCCATCTTCCGTTATCAACGTAAAAGGTGTCTTAAATAAGGATTAAAATCCCGAAACGTGCAAATCGGGTGTACTGTACATGCCATAGTTTTCCTTGTTCAAAAACTATTTTGAAGAGTTAAAGTATGTGCTAACATGCATGGCGCCCCTACTAGTTCGCAACCTATCGGATATCCCGAGATATTCGGCGATATCCACGTGGACTGTCGATGTGGTGTGCACTTCGGTCCAGAGTCGGAGGTTTCGCTGGGTCCAATGAGTCGTTTTTGATGTTCTCATGACGTAGGGAGGCCACATTCAGAAAATCCCATCAATATACCGAGATGCTCAGCGCTACCCACGTCGATAGTGCGAAGAGTTGCAGTAAAGTGAACTTCCGCGGAAGCGTCGACGGATGTAATGATTCGTTTTCTCCGTTTTGAAGACGTCGGATTAACAAGGCCAGAAACTGCCGACGGGTTTTCGGAGATTTCGACAATATGTTAGTGGTCAAGAGGGTGTAGTTGAGGGCGGGCGGGGACAGGGAGACGTGAGAATGGGGGCGATGTTTGGGGGAACAGTAACCTCAATAACCTCCGGCGCTGCATGTTTGAAATGTACGCCCTTTGCTGTTAATTCATTCCAAAGAATAGTTGTAATTCTTTATAATGAATATTAGGCGCCAAATTGAGTGAATTTGGGTACGTGTGTAAACAATGGCAGTTTGATTTCTTCCCTCCATTTGCGATGAGTTACCTCTAATAATAAATAATATTCCTTCTTTATATTGGTTTCCTGATTATCTGTTGCCTCCATTGTTTCGATGCCAACTTCCAGTCATGACATTTTCACAAATGCGTGTGTTACTTTTAACAAGACCAACCACATGACAATGAGCGTTGGCATTCGTACAACTTGGAACACTCCGACAGAAAATAGCTAGTTCTCTGGAATACTCAAGTAAATGCAGTTTTTATTTACTTCTTTTTCGAACGTGCAAGCCAACTTTGCTCTGGATTGTTCATGATATTAGCATTACAGGAATAGCTGACGTACTTAATGACCACTAGTACATTGTAAAGGAGAAGTATAGACAAGAGTGGGGGAGGGGCTGAATCACGCGGAGCCGCCGCTGCGAAAGGGAGAGGCGGAGTGCGACGTGGCGCGGCGTGGCGCGACGTGGCGCGGCGTGGCGCGGCGTGGCGCGGCGTGGCGCGACGTGGCACCGACCCGACGCAACGCGGCGCTCGCGGCTCGGGGCGGGGGGCGGAGAGCGGTCGCGCGGTGGGTCGCTGGCTGCGTCTATATTTGACGCTGCGCGAGCTGCGCGCGCCGGGGCGGCCGCCAAGCGTCGTTTCTGCATCCCTTCTCTGCCCGCCCCACCCCGCCAAGCCATCCTTCGCCTCTCCCCTTTGCGCCCCGCCTCGCTGCTAACTATGGCCCCGCCATGTGACCCCACACCACACTGTTCCGTGTCGCCCCGCCCCACCTAGCGCTGCTGACCCTCGCCCCACCCCCTCCCCGCCCCTCTCCCCCTCCCCGCCCTCCCCCTCCCCGCCCCTCCCCCTCCCCGCCCTTCCCCCTCCCCGCCCCCCTCCCCCTCCCCGTCCCACCTTGCCCCACCCCGCACTGTTGAGCCTCGCGTCACCCCGCCCTTCCCCGCCACGAGGCCCCGCTCCACCCAATTACGCGCACGCTCTGCCCCCTCCACTCCGCCTCGCCCCCTGCTCCACTCACCTCAGCCTTCGACCCCGCATCCACCCCACTTCCACCCCCGCCCCCACTTGGCCTACGCCGCCTCGCAGCCCCCCCCCCATCCTTCGCCTCACCACTTCCCGCCCCGCCCCTCCCTGCACTGTTGTGCCAACCCCGCCCGGCCTCCTCCCCGCCCCGCTCCGGCGCCCGCGCCCACCGCTGCACATTTGCATCGCCCTCCGCCCCCGGTCACGTGGTCTTTCGCACGCCCTGCGTCGCATCGTCGCGACGAGCTCCCGTCTGCGAGGTGACTTCGTGCCAATTAAAGAGCTCGTGCGTTAATTGCAGGTGTTGAAGCGGGCGCTGAATAGTACTGGTTAATTAGTGGGCATACGTATGTAGTGTTTTCTTCAAGTTTAAACTACTGGTGCTGAAACAACGCGTACTTTCTCGCTGGTATTGTGACGTAAAATTACTCAAAGTTTCGAAAAACTGTTCATGACCTTATTTTAAAATCTATTTTAAGGAACGGATTTCATTGAGGAGTCAATGTATGTCTTCATAATTGTAGTTGTAGGAAGACGCCGAAAATTTTTGACCTTTTGCAATTGTCGAAAAATCAGGGTTTTTATCGAATATGATACCTGCACAATTCTTTTAAACGTTCTTCACTCTATCCAACAACAAAGTCAGTTTTTCAAAAACGTTTTTGAAAAGTTTAAAAAAGTCCCGAGGGTTCATGTAAAGTATTTCCCCAAAATTAAAATATCGATATCAAATTCAAGGGGCCGCGACATCGGCATCGAAATCAGAAAATGGGCTGAACGTTTCAGTCGCTAGCGTTTTTCACAGACGGACGGACATTCAGATGGACAGACGTTTTGCCGCATTTGATTTTTCGATAACAACTGCCCACAAAACGTATTTTGGCTACACTACATGAGGGGATTCCTTTTTTCAAAATATCGCAAATTTCTCATTACCAGGGCCCTGTAATTTTTGAGTTTTTGCTGCCAAAAAATCGCATCGTTACTTAACTTTCTCTTAACTCCGTAGCGAGAAAGTAAAAGTAAAAGAAAATTATGAAAATGGTGTAATTGCAAGATTTTACGACGTTTTCAATGATCTCCCCTTTTTGATACGAACATAATACTGTTGGCATTAACATTGGCTCCGAAATCACGGGATTGCACTGTAATAAATTTACCAATCAAATACACCGTTCATTGAATCTGTGGTAACGTGAATAGGAGTCTGCGTTGGACGAAAACGCGGGGAACACGGCAGATAACGTTGCGGGCTTATCCAATGGATCTCTCTATAGATGAACAGTTTTTCAGTTACCTTTCTTTGATTCACATAACAAATTCGGGAAAAGGGAGTATATACGTTTTTTGAATGCATGTCTGAAAATATTATTTAGTTGAAAGAAGAGTGCAAGTGAAAGTTTTCTTGCAAAATGAATATGGAAAAGAGTTTTATTTGTTTGTGCGTATCCGCCCCAGTTGTCTGTAAAGTAAAAGTAATTTTATGCTCTAGAGCAGGGTGCCCAACTTGCAAGGAGTCAAGGGCTAGAATTAAAAATCTTTAATCCGATCGCGGGACATATTTGCATTGCTCGGACGATCCGCACCTGACTTCCCGCATTGCTGCTCTCAGAGCGTTGCCCGGCTGCTCGGAATCGGGTGGGCGGGAGGGGAGGGAATGGAACCACGCGTAGTATCAAGCTGTGCCTTGCACAACGCAGGGAAACACAATGTGATGATTCTGACTTTCTGAATTTACTAGAAAAAAATTCCTTGTTCTAAACTTAACTTACTTTTACTTTTAAGTGTGTGTTGACTTGGGCAGGGCGCGTGTGCTAGACACAGACGAACATGTTCTCGTACTGTGTGGATGAAAGGACTTCTTCTGACTAATAACGTTAAATGGCGGCTGCGATGCGACTCGCGGGCTGCCAGTTGAACTGTTCTAGGGCCTGTAGGTCCGTTGATGACGGACTGGCGCCACAGTGGCGTAAGGGAACTCCTGGCTGAACAAATGTGCCGTATCGTCTACAAAACAAAGCGCTCAAAATAGTGGGAAATTTAGGATATATTTCAAAATTCGTAATTACAAGACGTAGGGACGCGTTGCAAGAACGAAATACATCGCTGAATCGTTTTTTGTTGTTGTTTGTTTGTTTTTTCAGCATAAAAGATGATCGGTTTTGAGTTGAAATAATATTGAAATTATTTCTGGTTCGAAATAATAGTACCACAAGCATGTCAATAATTTAAGTAAACATGAATAAGGTTACATCTTATGCCTTTAGATCGCGAAGTCTATTTCCCGTATTTTTTCTGACCCTAAAATATAATCAAGAATAATTATTCTTAATCATACCCAAAAGCAACAGTACTTGTACTCAAAAAGGGGAATAAATGCATAAAAGTTTTGCTGCGCAATGCAGGACTCCTCTTCTTTACTGAAACATAATCGGAAACGTAGAGGGTTGACATTGTGATAAATGATGGTTCTATAAATAGTAAGAACAAATAAATACTCCCCGCAATTGGCCATCAACCAGCGCTGCCAACTTCGCGCCCCTTCGCGTGGGCGTCCGCCGTGCGCGCGCCAGCTGGCCGTCGCCCCGGCTGCACTCGCCCTCGGCGCCTCCACTTGGCCAACGCCCACGCGGGCGCCGCCGCTGCCCTCGCCGCCGCCCTCGCCGCCGCCCTCGCCGCCGCCCTCGCCGCTGCCCTCGCCGCCGCCCTCGCCGCTGCCCTCGCCGCTGCCCTCGCCGCTGCCCTCGCCGCTGCCCTCGCCGCCGCCCTCGCCGCTGCCCTCGCCGTCGCCCTCGCCGCTGCCCTCGCCGCTGCCCTCGCCGCTGCCCTCGCCGCCGCCCTCGCCGCTGCCCTCGCCGCTGCCCTCGCCGCTGCCCTCGCCGCCGCCCTCGCCGCCGCCCTCGCCGCCGCCCTCGCCGCAGCCCTCGCCGCCGCCCTCGCCGCCGCCCTCGCCGCCGCCCTCGCCGCCGCCCTCGCCGCCGCCCTCGCCGCCGCCCTCGCCGCCGCCCTCGCCGCCGCCGCCGCCCTGGCCAGCCCCATCCGCACACAGGGCTGCAACGCGGAGCGACATCGATATTTTTATAATACCGTAAAATACCGAGCAGCAATCCTATAAACACCTTAAAATAGAAACTCGGCTGAACAAAACTTATGCTGCACTCTTCAATCCACTGTATCCTCTAATAAACTGCAAAACAGCTTTCCAAACGAACACAACCCTGCATATTTATGAAACCACATTAAGACCATCACTATCACATGTCTGCTAATTTGGGGCGGTGCTACACAAACAAACCTAAAAGGAATTCACATATTTCAAAATAAAATCCTCCGAACGTCGGTTAACTCCCCATGGTATATAGCCAATAAACAGCTCCACAGAGAATTAAACATCGATACCAGTACTTAGCACATTTCAACATTAACAAAAAGGTTGTTCACCAACCTAACCTGATTCCCCGTGCCAGACTAAATTCGGAGCTCCGTAACCATCATGGACACATTATCCTAACCTCACTCCTCCTTTTTCCTCTCCCATCACAACACTGCTGTGAATAAAATCTATATAAATGAGGTTTCCTGAGGGAATTCTCTCACATACAAAATTGGGTTGAGTTCGTTTAATTACAAGTATCTCGGTGCTTTTGAATTAATTTTATTAATTATTATAGTGTTTGTATTCTATTTCAAACCTGTAAAGTGGTTTATCCACTGCTCGGGTGCAATAATAATAATAATGATAATGATAATAATAATAATAATAATAATAATGATAATGATAATGATAATGATAATGATAATAATAATGATAATAATAAATGTTTTATAAAATGTATAAAACATCGATGTTTTGGAGCCGATGTTTTATTAACGATGTTTATCGATGTTTTGTACTCGATATTCTTTATTGGTTGATATTTTATTTTTGAATTTAAAAGAAATATTTATAAAAACAACAATAATTTTCAGACATCCTTAAATTGAACATTGTGCAGATCATAGGGAATAAATTCTATATCAAACTACGGCTATAAGCTTTTAAAATAGCGAAAATCCATATGAACACATTCCCAACATTTGTTTTATGAAGAATTTATGAATGCATTTTTCGAGTTTTGAAAGATCACTCCTCAGTTGTGATGTAGTATTCACGTGACGTTTGTGTGTACTGAGTTGTAAGCTTCGGTTCTCACGTTCCAAAAAGGGAGGTACATTTCCACATCTTGGGAACACTTCATGGACTACACTTAACGGAACTAATCATCTTACGCGCCCGGACTGAATACTTACTCGTGGAAACTAATAATCTTTCGTGAATTACTGTCTAAATATGTGAAAATTTCCTACTTTATTCAGCGACGTCCAGCAGCCCTGACCACTTCACTCTCACATCTGCACCACCACTCTCTGACCATCTGCCTCAGCAACCACCAAACTCTCACCACCCCTCTCTCACTGACTTACTCGTACCACCATTCTCTGTCGATGTGCTTCTGCAACCACCAGTCTCTGACAATCTGCCTGAGCATCTATCAAACTCTCACCACCACTCTCTCGCTGACTCACTCGTACCATCATTCTCTCACCAAGTGCTTCTCCAACCACCACTCTCCGACCATCCGCCTCAGCAACCACCAAACTCTCACCACCACTCTCTCGCTGACTCACTCGTACCATCATTCTCTCACCAAGTGCTTCTCCAACCACCACTCTCCGACCATCCGCCTCAGCCATCTCCGACCAGCAGCCTCCCCAGCACCGCTCGGAGGGCACGTCGTCGCCTCCCCCGCAGTGCTGCCGCTGCGATCAGTCATGCACCGCGCCCCCTTGAGATTATCCGGCGCAGGGGGCGCTGGCTGGCGATCGATGTAGGCGCACGGGGCGGCCACATTGGGGAACGATCTCGAAAAGCTGGCCGAGGTACGAAAACGTTGTCCAAATGTAATGGAACTTTCTATTCAATGGTTTTGGGGCACGCGTTACCATTCCAATGTTAACATTACAAAAAAAAATCTCCAATACGGAGGATCAATAATTTAAAAAGAACGTCTAAAATGTTTCTGGACGAAATGTAGAATAGCAATTTTTTGACATTTCAATAGCTTAATAGTAGAAAAAGAAGTTTTTACTAATTTCGTTGCGGAACGTATAAAACTGATTTCTACTAAAAAAAAAAACAAAAAAAAAAAATAGCTGTATCATTTTGTTGAATAAAGTAGAATAAGACACTGGGGATCAGACTACCCTACAGCTTACTTAAAATTCGCTAAATAAAACAGTTTTTTTTTCGACTTTCGGCCTGCTTTTCGCGATCTTGTCCCAATGTGTGGCCGAGGGGTGAGGGTGCGGAGGAGGACCGACGAGCAGACGAATTGGTGAGCATAGGCGACGCGCACGTGTTGGAGGCACGGGGATAACACGCATGCGCACTGGGCACGAGACGAGTTCAGTACCTCCCTGTGTTACGATGGCGAAACGCGGACCTCCGTTGGCAACGCTGACCCTCGCGAGTGCAGCAATGTGAAGTGGGGTTATGAAAGCCGTGAAATGGCGACCGGGTTGAGCAATGTCGTTGACATGCTGCAGGGCGAGGTAGCGAGGAAAGAGCGAGCATGAAAGTGTAGGTCAGCTAGGTCGAATTCAGTCGCTGTCTGGAGGGGAATTCTAGCGGCCGCCTGCTCTGATCCGTAGTTTTCCGAGGTTTCTCCGATCAACACCAAGCGAATGCCGGAGCTGTACCCTAATAAACGGGCCATGGACCGCGCGCGATCTTTTCTACTTCTTACACACATACTTACACCAAATTGCGCTACACATGACAAGGTACCGGTCGGAAACTTAGTTTGTCCCGGCAGGGGCGGTGCCCCGCTGGTGGGATATACCTGATTGAGGGAAACCCCGCTAGCGGGGATCTCGCCATCCAGCGGGGGAGAATACTGCCACCTCCCATGATGAAAACATGTACTACACTTACGGAACTAATGACCCTAAAAGTTGACGCGCTCAGAATCACTAACAATGATTCACGAAAGTGGATAGTGGAGGGGGGCCGGAGAGCAGGCATTGGTGGAGACGGGGCGACAGGGCTGGGGTGCGCGGAAACGGAAGTAGAATGCGAGGGGCGGAGAGATTAGAGGACGCGGAAGTGGCCGCGGCAGGGAGGGCGGGGTCTGGAGGCAGAGGCTTCGGAGCTGCGCGAGTGGTCGAGCGGCAGGGAAGTCGCGGTGTGGCTGAGGGGATCGAAAGGCCCGAGGGGCCATGGAGTTGCAACAGCAGCGCGTGCAGGGGTGGCAGCGCTTTGGGCGTGGCTCCTCTGAGAGTTAATGTACCCAAAGTAAAAGGGACGGGGGTGGATGTCAAGGGGTTGCAGGGGCTGGAGACAATTGTGGCGGCGGGGGTCGCCGCGGGTGGGCGACGACTCATAATGGCGCCGCGCAGAGAAGAGCGGCGTCGGGGGATCTGGTGGTAGAGGGGGAAGTGGGACGGGGAGACCGAAGGGGGTGGCTCAGGCTATCACATGATGATACTGCAGTCCCTCTGACCAGGAAGTCCTAGGTTCGAGTTCCGACGGTCGTAGGTTTTTCGACAACTTGTCAACTGGATCGAATTCAGGCTGCCTGGAAGAGATTAGGGAGTTTGTGCTAGCCATAGCGGACAGCATTATTGACCTTCTGCGCATGCGGAGATGCACTAAAGGGGGGCGAAATTTGAACTGCGCATGCGCAGAAGATCGATAGTGCTTTAATGTTGGTGGGTCACAAACTCCCTAATTCTAGCGGCATGCTGCTCTGATCAGTAGTTTTCCGAGGTTTCTCCGATCAACACCAGGCGAATGCCGGAGCAGTACCCTAACACACAGGGTCCCACGGACCCCGCGAGATAAAGATTTACCTATCTCTTCCTCGACCTATCCTCATCTCTTACATACACTAACATGCACTCCACTACCACACATGCCGGGAGACCGGTCGGGAGCATAGAGCTTGCCCCGCCTGGGGAGGTGCCCTGCTGATGGAGATGCCAGATTGGAGGAAACTCCGCTAGCCGTCGGTAGGTCGGCGCCGGATCTCGCCATCCAGCGGAAGCACACGTAGTATACTTCATGGCGAATGACCCTAGTAGTTGATGCGCCAGGCATCACCAACAATTGATCAATCAACGGGGCAGCAGTGAGGAAGGGACGTGTGGGTTCCGGTGGCCGGCGTGGGGCGTGGCGGCGGTGGGGACGGAAGCAACGACGAGGGCCGGGGAAGCGGTGCTTGGGAAAGCCGAGGAGTGGCAGTCGAGGGCGGTGCGGCAGACCGCGGGGAGCGGAGGGCAGCGATTGCACGGGGGCTGCGAGCTGTGAGTTACCCAAACGCGGTAGTGGGAGGGGGTTGTTGAGGTCGAGTTATTGGCCTTGAAAGCGGTGGCGATGGCAACGGGGAAGGCGGAGACGGTTACCAGAGCACAAGAGGGGAGGTGTCACAAGAGCGTGGGTGGAAGCGCAAGCAGCGACGAGGGCGTTAGTGAGGGCGAATGCCGAGGACGGAGCCAGGGGCAGCGAGGGCAGTGTCATTAGCGGAAGGAGGGCGGAGGCCGCGGCCAGGGCGGGAGCGATGACCGAGGAGGAAGGAGGCGGGAGGTGCGAGAGCAGAGGAGTCGCGGGCGGGGAGCGGCGAGAATGGCTACGCGCCGGGTGGGCGGGGGCGGGCGCCGATGAATCAGCGCGTGCATTAGCGCGGGGGCCAGACACGGCCTGCGTTGTGGTGGGGCGCCGCCGCCCCCGCCCCGCCCCCGCCGCCGTTCCGGAGAGGCCATTTTCCGACAACAGCACGCTGCCCTGATTTAACGTTTGCATAATATTTTCATGAGCTGTCGCCACACACTTGCGGCAAAGTTTAAACTAACTTCTCCACTCGTTTCCGTTATTCTTCTGGGGCGTATTTATAAGCATTTACGAGAACTTGTGTAATCATATTCTTGGCATGTTATAAGGAAGCAAAATGCGCTATTGTCATTGGGAAATGTATTTCGCATATTCGAGAGTATTCACAAAATTGCACACGAAGCAAATTAGGCGAGAGATACATTATAGTATATTTCATTATTTACTAACAGCCAATTTCCAATATATTCCACGTGCTTTATTGTAAAGATGTTATCGGTGCAACGTCTACCAGCTGTAAACCCACATTGCTCATCTTCTGCTAAACTCCCTTTCAATTCTGTTTTAATATTCTCCCACACAGTCTTCCCGTAGATAAAGTTACACTTATACCTCTCTAATAATTTTGTAATGAATTTGTTCCTTCTTTTTGGAGTAATACATTTCAAATTTTGTAACGCAAAATCATTGGGCAGGGCGCACAATTTAACGAGGCGATGGTCTCGATTTTTCCGGGTCAGCTGTTGTAAACAGCTGGGCAGGTGAGCTGGATATTCACAGAAAATATTTACTCCTTTCTCGTCAAAAAATTCTTAGTGCCGGGCCCTAGTAACGAAAAAGTGGATAAATCCAGTTGTCTAAATTTAGCAAAGATCCTCTAACACGTTGTGTAGCCAGAATCCTTGTTTTGTAGGTCCTTGATATCGCAAAATCGAAAGATGACAAAACATCTGTCCGTCCGTCCGTCTGTCCGTCCGTCTGTGAACAGCGCTAGAGCTAAACCGTTCAGCCGTGCATATCTCAAGTTCGTTCAAAGCCCTAATTTTTGGAAAATTGCAACAGTTCAATTTTTTTCGGAGTATTCCTACAACTAAAATGTTAAACACAGGATCTTTTTTCCCTTAATGAAATCTGTTCCTCAAAGATATATTTTGAAATAAGGCCGTGTACAATTTTTCGAAAATGTAAGTACTTTTCCTGTAATTTTGTGTGAAAATACGAACGAGAAACTACGTGCTGTTTTAATACCACTAGTTAAAAAGAATACTCGTGCAAGTCCTCACTCTTTCTGTGGGCTAAAGGTTTTCCTCTCATCACCACGCTTTTCGCCTCGGACAGATATTTCCGCTAGAGAAGCATCCAGGGGCGGGGGGGGGGGGCATGGGGTCATGGCGCCTCTCCAAAAGGCTTAGATTTTTCGTTTTCCTTCCCTTATTTGTCAAAATTGATTTAAATATTTAAGTTCGAATTATGCTATTGTGTAAACAATATTTTATAAAATATCTTCAATGCATAAACAATATGCAGTACAATAACAAATATTTATTATGTAACAGAAATGTTTGATCGAAGCCGTGGATTTTAAGTGCGAAAAAATCCTTCGTACGCCTTCCTTCGGAGGGGAAGTAAAGCCGGCTGTCCCATGTTAGAAGATTTTCTCGCACGTAAAAGATCCTCAAGCCTAAATGACGCCTCTGAGCTTAATTCAAGTAGCCTAATTTTCGTCCAAGAAATACCTCTTTTCTCTGGTAGTCGGTGAAAGGAGCGCAGCGAAATTTGCGTGGTCAGACGGAAGAGCAGGCCTCATGTCCCGAGTCTCACCACGTAAAATAAGGCATTAATTCAAATTCAAATGGGTGATGGCCGGCGAAAGGAGCCGTTGCGAACGGCGCGTCGCGTGGCGAGTCCGTTGGCGTCCGCGTCCGTTCCCGGCGCGCTTCCCCGGCGCGGCCTTTCGCGGAAGGGGGGGGGGGGGAGGGCGGGGCGGGGCGCGTGGGCCGCGGCGGAGGAGGCGAGTGCCGTTACGCAGCGCGACGCGGGAAGCCGCGACTCGCTCCCCGCGACGCTCCACGTCGGGGGTCGCGGGAAGGGAGGGTTGGAGCGGCGCGTACTCTTGGAGACGAAACTCGACGACTACAGGTCTTTCTCTGTTCCTCCTAGCTCCTAGTGTTTTCGGGGCGTGGAGAACGAGAGCAAGAGGGCGAGAGAGCAAAAAAGAGAGAACGAGAGAGAGAGCAAGAAGGAGAGAGATAGAAAGAACTAAAGAGCTGGGGATGGAATCAAAGTGCAAGAGAAACGATAAGATATGTAGGTAGATAGGTAAATGCATTGATAGGTAGGTAGATCGAGAGCGAGTGCGAGAGAAAGGAGGAGGAGGGAGCAAGACGAGGAGAGCGAAAGAAGAGAGGGGGGAGTGGATAAATTTGGGATTCTACATATTGAAACTTTTTTAATGTTAGACTTACTATTGATATTTTCTGTTCGAAATAAACAACAATTAATGTAAGGTTTTGTGTTTCCTATTCACGATACTACTGTGTGTACTTCCATTAAAATATATATTCCAAACTGCTTTTAGTTGCAAATCAGAAGATGAACATGTGTCATCGAGATATAAAGTCAATGAGACAGTCAAATTATCACTTGTTAATACCTTAGTCCAGTTTAGTCATCGCAAAAATGAGCTAACTTCATTGTAAATGACTAATGATGAGTGAAGGCTGCAATAATCATATTAGAAAGATAATGTTGGAGGTTCTTTATTAACCAGTCTTCGAAATTGTGTGGCATTCCTTTTGATTTATGATGTCTGATATAAAATGTATTTAGTGGAATCATATTAATTTAAATGAAATAACTGTCCCTATGTATGGAGTTCGAGTTTTACTAACAATCTGAAATGTGAAGTTTGTGATTTAGTGATTCTTCTTCGCTCGTTTCCTTTAATTTGCTTTCCCCGGATATCTTTAATTTCCTTTGTTTATTAAATGCAATTTCTTTCGTTTTCCATTGCAATTGTGACCCATGTGCATGGTTGCAAACCATTGTTCTGTGACGACAGGATTCTTTGTGAACTTGAGTGCATGAAAAGGTTTTCTCGGGCGACCAAATTCAATAAAATTCCATTCAATTTCCATAAAATTTCTGAGTCTCCTTTCTTCTTTTCTTTAGCTTTATTTTTTCGGTCGATAAAATATAGACTGGGGATCGTTTGAAGTATGCTCAACACGTTGCTTCATTAGATCTGTAATATTATTTGGTGCCAGAATGTTGGAAGCACGACCCAGTTAAAGTAGAAAAAAAATTGCATTTTTATTCTTTCATTATTACGTGACTGTTCAATATTTACGAGACATACTTAATTGTGTCTGTGTATCATAAATAATACTCTGATGAGAGCGTAATTATAAATTGGTGTTGTCGGTGTTCGGTTAGCATTGAATGTAATGGTTTATCTACTAATTTTCCAATGAAATCTGAAGAAATCCGTGACAGGTTTTTTTATATTTATTTTCTCTTTTAGACCTGGTTGATGCACGACCCCTTTTTGAACTCGCAGAATTTGTACGCGGGATGTAACTTACTAGGATAAAATGATGGCTTTATTATAGATTTTATTTCACTACCACTACTATTTCGCAATAGCAGCATTTACATGCGAAATAAAATCGTTTGTCTTTGAATTCAGTTTTCCGTTAGTTATGTCAGGTCAATGTCCTTGTGACGCAAACAAAAGCAGCATACATAATCTGCGTGAGGCAGCACTGCGTGCCGCTGTTGCCGGCGCTTTCGTGGATTAGTGCGTGCGAGTTCTACGTAAGCGTGGGAGGCCGGAAGTGCCGGTGGCAACTGTTCCTGTGGAAGCTAAAGTCGAAAGAGAGTACGGAGAAGGAACCGGGAGAGGTGGCTCAGGGCATCAACTAACGTCACTGCAGTCCCTCTGACCGGGAGGTCCTAGGGTTTTCGACAGTAGCTTGTCAGCCGGGTCGAATTCAGTCGCTGTCTGGAGCAGCCGGCTGCTCTGATCGGTAGTTTTCCGTGGTTTCTCTGATCAACACTAGGCGAAAGCCGGAGCAGCACCCTAACAAACGGGCCACGGATTGCGCGATATCTTTCCTTCCTCTTCTTCACCCCTTACACACACACTAACAAGCAGAACACTACCAGGACATGCAGAAGCACGCATGCCAGGAGACCGGCGGGGAGCTTAGAGCTAGTCCCGACGGGGGCGGTGCCCGCAGGGGGAGATACCTGGTTGAAGGAAACCTCGGTAGCCGAAGGCAGGTCAGCGCCAGATCTCGCCAACCAGTGAGGGAAGATCAAAGCCACCTCCCGAGCGAAATCATGCACCAGAATTACGGGACCAATATCCTTAGCATCACTCATTTATGTGACGAACGGCGATATCCACGAAGGGAGCGTACTCCCCAGCTGTTCTTCCTCCGATTTTCCCCCAGCGGAGAAGTTTCATCTGCGGCCTTTGCTCGCTCCGCTCTGAGTCGCGCGCGCGGAGGTGCAGGGTTGAGAAGCGCTGCGTGGGGGTGGGGTGGGGAGGGGGTTCGCCGCCAACCGTCCCTGCGCAGAATGCTAATTAAGGCGGTCCCCTCCCTCGGCTTCCGCAGCGCGCCGCCTCCTCGGGGTCGGGGAGAATTGTTTCGAAATGCCGCCGAGAATACGCACGGAACGCCCTTCGCCTGTTTCACCGGTATCGCCAAGGATCGCTAAGGCGTTCTACACTCCTGTATTCAGAAATTAGTCTGACTCAACATGTTTCATTCATTCAACTTCGACCAACCCTAGATGCTTTGTGATGAAAACAATTATTACAAGAGATTAAGTATCGAAACTCTGATTATCAAGACCCATCATGTTCTAAATTGCATTTTGGAATATAATAAATGGACAAATACGTATGAGACCATACTTTATCACTTCAAACAAAGTTTTCTGTTCAAAAAGTCCCTCCGCCAAGGTAATTTGAAACCCCTACCATCCCATCCACCCCATTCTCCCTTCTCCACGAGTCAGTTTCATTTCAGTCTGGTACCGGCCGGCCTCGCACCAAGGTGAGCACGATTATTATCAGAGCTGAGCACTTCCAAAATGGGAGAAGTAAACCCTCGCACAAAATGCCTGAAAACGGGCACATTCAATGTATCACCCAACTTTACATGTAATAACAGGGGGGCCAAATGTGCTTGTAGTCAGTACTCATTTTTCTTTTATGGTTCAATTGTAAATATGGCCAGAGTGTGCACACGACTTGCATGGGTTCGAATCTTCATCTAAAACCGTACTTAGCTGCTCTGTGCCTGGGTTATTCGGAGAGAGAAGCTGGTGTAAATCCAAAGGTGATTGGTCTGCACTGACATTGACGACACTTATGCAGATTAGGTCAAACGATTTTGTTACTTCTTCTAAAAAAATGATATAACCAGAGTTTGAAGCTTGAGGGCGGTTTATTAGTAACTATTTATCAACACAACAATTGGTTAGCACTAAATGTTGTAAAACCATGCCGCCAGAGGGCTCCAACAGCGTCTGTGCGCGCGCGGCCGCGCCATCAGCGGCTGAGCGCTATGTGCACAGAATTACCTTGGGCCCTAGAGGAGGGTTAAGGCGGTCCCCTCCGTGTGGGAGTCAAACTCCCCCCTCCCTTCCGCCACTCTCAACGCTTCCGTGGCGCGCGCCGCCGCTTCGGGGTCTGGGGGAGGATTGTTTCGAAGCGCCGCTGAAGAAACGCGCCGATTCCCCTCCGGGGGAGAATGCCACTTTCGCTGGAATTCATATCCCGAGGAGGTAGAACCACTCGCGCTCGAACCCTTTGCTGCAGCGAAACTTCCTCGTCTTTGTCTGCTCGTGGGCTGTCACTTCGGAGTAAGAGATATAATATTAAATACCTTTGCCATGCATAAGGGCTTGGAGGTATTGAACTGCGGTGTCTACTGTGGTGTGAGTAAACACGGTTTAGGTGGCGAGTTTGCGGGTTAGGTGGTGTAATGGTTAACGTATCGGACTGTTCGAGATTTCAAACCCGATCGAAGACGGGCCTTCCTTCGGGGAGGGGGATTAAAGACGGCTGTCCCATGTTGTAGATATACTGCCTCTGAACAAAATTAAAAAGGCTTGTCTCATGGTCCAATTCCTTCTTTCTCTGACAGACGGTGCAAGGAGCGTAGCGAAATTTGCAGGGGCAGGAGGCCTCATCGTCTGAGCCTCACCACGGCAAATCATTGAATTGAATTGAATTTAAACACATTAAATGCTCTCTCGCAGTTCTATTAGTATTAATAGAAGTGGGATACTTTCTAAATTCTATTGAATTTAAAACACGAGTCTTAAACAATGTCTCTAATTTTCCCAATATCGTATTCTCTGACGAACGTTAATTATTATTCAACGTAATTGGATGAAGAAAAATTATATTCGGATACCTTAATCATAAAATTTGTTGTGTGTTTTAATGAGTTCTCGAAAATATCTGAAAGAGTAGAGTATAGGGAATACAAAACATTTAAATTTGACTTCTAAGATTAATCGATCACATTAGTGCGGAGTTCAGTTCATATTTGTAGCTTTCCTCCGACAGCAAAATTCGAATATAGAAATGACGTTACCTTGTTTTCTGTAACGCCAATTACCTCAATCTCACTTATTTTCAATCTAGAAATAACGTCAACGTTATTTGCATATTCAGCAAGTGTTATTTCAGCGGTAAATGGGGAAATAACTGCGACAGAGAACGCGCTGCTAAAGGTGCATTAAAGTGGTTATATAATTGACACTTTAATATTATAATAGAATTAATTTAATGTTGAGAGATATTTTACATGACGTTCCTACGACACTTTACAAATTTTCAAAACAATGATTCCAACGTTGTTGATCAATCTTTATTGCATAGTGTGAAGGACGTTTAAAAGAGTGGTGCAGGTGATTTTTCAAAAATTGCAAAAATTTAAACTTTTTGTCTTTCTACAACTAAAACATTAAATATAGAGATGTTTTTCTCTTAAGGAAATATGTTTCTTAAAGATAGACTTTGAAATAAGGTCTTGTACAATTTTTTGAAATTTTGAGTCGCTTGAAAATAATGGCGAGAAATTACGTTTTCGCACCACTAGTTTTTAAGGTCATTGTTTAGGCAAGACGTTATTTTATTTTTAGGACTTTTATTATTATACCCTTTGTAAACTACAGCGGAAGTGTCCAAATTCATCGACATTTTACTGAAAAGAATCGAAATCGTCGTCATGCGTAATCTCTTCGTTGTCTTAGTCTGGACCTTCCTCCTCACGTCAAAATCTTATTTAGGTATCTACGGATGTATACAATGTGTTGAGCAATCAGATCAACATACTAAATATCGAACTTGTTCTTTAAAAACTGCAATCTATGTCCCCGCAGAAAAGACCGCGAGTTCAAAAAATATTCAAAATATGCCTTTGCCATTCCTGAAAAACTGAAAAAATTTAAAACAAAAATGCAAAAAATGATTGCGATATATTGGTAAATATATGTAATAAGAACTAAAAATAATGTATTTTTAGTTCTTAAATTTTAAAAAAATCCTTGGATTTTATTGTAATTAATTTTGGGTCTACATTTGACTCTCCCCCTTTTCTCCTTATTGCTGATCTCGTGATATCGAAATGACATTGGTACGCGACAGTTAAGTGCCTATTGCTTTCGTCCAGAAATAAGTATGGCACTCTTCTTCTAACCAACGTGCCAATTTTGCGTCAAAATAGTATATTTTATTTTATTTTGAAGAACGATATTTACCAGCTTCAGTCAGCTTTAGAAGGAAAGTTCTGCGGTCAGTTGTCACACGAGAGCTGATCCTCGGCGCGCGATAAAATCCACCGCGTGGAGCGACGAAGCGTCCGACAAGCGGCACACTCTCTCCGCTTCCCGCCGCCACCGCCGTCACCACCACCCCCGCCACCGCCACCGCCACCCCCGCCACCACCACCCCCGCCACCACCGCCGCCGCCGCCGCCGCCGCCACCACTACCCCCGCCACCGCCGCCGCCGCCGCCACCGCCACCGCCACCGCCATCACTACCCCCGCCACCGCCGCCGCCGCTGCCACCGCCACCGCCACCGCCATCGCCATCGCCACCGCCTCATCCTCCTCCTCATCCTCCTCCTCGTCCTCCTCCTCCTCCTCCTCCTCTTCCGCCGCCGCAATCGTCACGCCCACCGCCGTGAATTATCGGAAAAGCAATTAGCCCTCGCGGCATCCGTCTCCGAAACGGCGCGATTGCGCGGCGCGGCGCCGTGGCCGGCGAGGGAAACGTCCTGTGACGGGCGGCGGCTGGGGAGAAGGGGGAGGATCTAGGGGTGGTCACGACGGTGATAGCGAAACGGATGACGGAGGGGGAGGGGTGGTGACGGGGGCGAAAGCGAAATGAGCGAGACGGAGGCAGAGGGGGAAAAGGGGGGGCGAGAGACACGTTTATTAGTTGATGATTCCAGGCGCGTCAACTGCTAAGTCCTTAGTCCCGTAAGAGTTGTTAATGTTGTGACATGTATTTTATCGGTGGCGGTGGTCCCCCGCTGGATGACGAGAGCCGGAGCCAACGCACTCGTCCGCTTGCGGCGTTGTCTCCAATCAGGAATGTTGGCTGGGCTATCCGGGACGAGCCGCGTCGAAGTCATTGTGGCTAAAAAGTCAGCCACAATGAGTTTGACGCGGCTCGTCCCGGATAGCCCAGCCAACATAAACTCCGGCCGCGGAAGCCTACGCAATCCAATCAGGAATCTCCCACCAGCGTAGCACTGGCCCAGACTGGACAAGCAAAAGCTCCTGACCGATCTCCCGCCACGTCTGGTAGTGTAGTGCATGTTAGTGTATGTATGAAAGGGGGTGAGGATAGGGCGAGGAAGAGGTAGGAAAGGTTGCGTACTGCCCGTGACCCGTTTGTTTGGGTACTGCCCCGCCTGATGTTGAAAGGAGAAATCACGGAAACTATCGGTCAGGCCTCTAGAATTCTCCTCTAGACAGCGACCTAGCTGCCAAGCTAGTGTCTACAATCCTGCCTCTGTCGGGAGTGGTACCCTAGGACCTCCCGATCAGAGGCACATGCCCTCAGCCACCTAAGGCGGTCGGGGGTGGGGACGGGGGTGATGGCAGAATGGCGGGACAGCAGTAGGGGCGGGGACGGTAGTGGAAGAGGAGGCAGAGTGTGACCCAAGGGGGAGGGCGTGGTAGGTGACGGATGGGGGAGTGCGGCGGCAACGGCTAAAGGGGAAGAGTGCAGACTCAGAGAGGATCAGATGCAGGGGTGAGGGACGGGGCGGAGAAGGTAGTGCAGGGTTGTCCAACTGCCGGGTCGCGGGCCACATGCGGTCCGCGCTGCCGTTTATTGTGGACCGTGAAAGGTCATTTCTCCAAAAGTGAAAGTCCCATGCAATGATATTGGGCGAGTGCATTGTGCTTCTAATTTATGCGTTATTCTTGGTTCAACACAACCTTTAGTGTAAAATTAGGCGAAGTTAGATTGAAGATTTTTTTGAAGTGAATTCAGAAATTAAAAATCATCCCAATTTATTCGCTGCGTTACGCATGGTATGGCCTGATATCACAAATGGTTGAATGCCCCTTCCCCTCCTTTCCAGATCAGCCGGGCGAAGTGCCGAAATCAAGAGTACGGAAAAGTCAATTGTGGATCACCCGAGTAATGGAAATACGGGAAATACAGGTTCCAGTTGTGGCCTTTGAGAACTCGCAAGATGGACTCCCCTGGCGTAGGGGCTGTGAAGGACGCGAACGCACAGCGATGTGTCGGGAAGTGCCGAGGTGAACGGGGAGGCCTTGGAAGTGGGGGCGGAGGCGACGCGAGCGCCCTCTGTCCCTCCCGCGAAGGGAACCGAACAGGTGAAGGGGCGGGGGGGGGGGGTCAAAGTAGTAAGGCAGAAGTGGAGATGAATGGAATATTCTGCGACAACGGTGCTGCAGTTGGAAATAGGAGTAGAATGCACATGTAAAAGCTTCATCTGGGCACACATTTATGAACAATAAGTGAATTATTTGTTATGCTAATGTATTGCTGTTTATTTATTGCAGCTAATGAATGTGCAGTTTGAGGGTCGCATGGGAGGCGGAAGGGTGACTAGTGGCGTCATGGCTCTGTGATGGGAACGGGACATATCGCAACAGGGGTGGCTGAGTTGGAGATGGAGCCTGAAATGTTGCGGAAGGCTTACAGTTTGTTTGGAAATCGATGTATTTAATTTTCAATGTCGGTTAAAATTTAGTATTGAAGGGACAACACGACAGGAGTCCGAGATAGCATTCATTACACTAACGAGACCCATGCCAATAGTGATTGGCGCGCCCAATTTCTCACTCAGTCAACCGAAAATGAATAGAACGTACAAGTATGAGCAGATTGCGGAACCTGGGGGAAGGAAGGCAAAGACAACTGGAAGCGAATACTAAGATGAATGCACCCTCTAATGGAGATGAGAGTGAAAAAGGTCTTGAACGAAGCAGTTACCACCGAGATGCTGATAATTGCTACAGTGAGAGGGAAACCCGTTTAGGGAGATGTCGGTGAACGACCGGAGAAACGGAAATCGTCCCTCTAAACGCCACTTTACGATTCTTGCGATTGCGTTGAAGCGAAGTCAGTAAACGAGAATCGTCCTCGCGTAGATCCGCATCGCTGCTCACAGATGTTTGTTTCTATGCCATGCGGTACGACTCAGTATACGATTCCAATATTATGAGAATCGGTTTCGGTACTGATGAACATATTATGTCGTGGTACTGATATTACTCTTCCAGTGGAGGTATATTAAAACGATTTTTTCAATTTTATCATGTTATTTTACTCCTCCAAACTGATTTTCTTATACTTTGTGTCTAATGAGGCAAAGTACACTTCTTTCCTATTACTTAAAAATGTACAATGTAAAATATTATAAATAAAATTAATAGGCGAGGCCCAGAGCCTAGTACCCATTCTTCTGCCGGATCATATGCAATAATCGAATTAGAAGAAAAGTAAGTAAATTAGAAGGGGGTATTTCCACAGCTTAAAAGCGAAACACATCAAATCCAGAGTTCTTTGAGGAAACGTAACGTACCACTTACAAAAATAAAGGAAGTAAAAAAACGTTGAGAATAATAAACATAAATACTAAACATTAAAAATCATGGAAGTAAGATATAAACTATCTCAATTTATAATTAAAACTTTCTAGATAGTCCACAAATACGAAGTGATATTAAAGTACGTACTACACGTTTATCGATTCTGAACTACGTTGGAAATAGAAATAGTCGTCTTGTCGGAAACGGGCCCGCAGACACCTCAGAATCGCACAGAAGATAACCGCAATGCTACCGAAAAAGCTTTCTGGCAAAATAAACACGTACGACAAAAAAATCCATATCTATTTCTTTAGTGATGCCAGTCTCGTAAACTCCACACAATGTCTTTGCATTATGTTGGAAATATTGAAACTTCACTTCCGATCATAGCATCGTATCAACTATTTCGATTATATCTGCGTGTCTAGACCTGCTCTGTCGTCCCGAATCCGTGGGCCAGCCGCTCGGGAGCGGGGGAGAGAGTGACAGCCTCTGCTTCTGGCAGCGCAGCTGTGCACTTGACACCGAGAGAGCGCTTGCCAGTGACGCGGAGAGCGAGTGGACGTGTAAATTATTGTGTGGGTCTGCGACAGATGTGGGAAACGCACAGCTTGTTGACCGCGTGGGAGGATGTTCGCGGTCTGTGGTCGAATGAATGCGCTAGGCGTTTGACGTTGACAAATGAAATGACGAAATGCTTCTGAATGTCTGATACATTTCATAGAACGTTTCAAAAGAGAAATATTTTCAAAATCCATTTGTTTTTGATGAAAGTTCAAAAAAAAAAACATGCTCAGTTTGAATTCAAATTGATTATTTATGCCGAATACACATTTTAACTCTCACTTTGAGCAACAGAAGTCTTGTTTTCGGTTCTTAGCTACCTTTCAAATAAAAAACTTCGCAATTTAAGTCTAAACTAAACGTAACTCTAAACTCTGATTTTTCCTCTCAGGAGACGATTTCAATGAATTTTATTCCTCTCGTCCTACCTGGTATTACATTCATTTTCTATCAACCGTAATCACGGTCTTGGGAAGGGGCCTCCTCCACTCCCATCACCATTTCTACTCTAGTTCTCCAGGCCGGGGGCCTACGTGTCACCTACCGCTGAGGTAGCCGCAGCCTTTCTCAGCTAGTTCCTCGTATCGCCTAGACGCCGCTGTGAAACCTTTGCGAGAATGCTTGATAGTGTTAGCATAGGGTAGAGAATGATTGATGGAGCGTACTGGTGGAAGAGGAAACTAGAAACGGGCATGTTGGCAGGGGAAACGGGAGTGCTCCAAGAGTACCTGCCGCGAACCCACTTTGTCCGCCAAACCTTCCATTTGGGACCGCCTGGGATCGAATCTGGTGGAAGGCGACTGCGACACAGCCGCTATTTTTGTCACGTGACGGCTGGCGTATTGAGTGTCGCTGGGGCGGAAACAAAACTCCTCGTCGAGTCGGTCAGGGGGGTGGGGGTGGGACTGGAACGGCGTCGGAACAGGACGACGCTGGGGGGGGGGGAGGACTGCGACGGAGACGGCGGCGGAAAGTAGGGATGCGATGGCGATGGCGATATTTTTAAAACAAATTCTAGGACTTACTTTACGCGTTCGGACGAATCCACCTGTGTTCACTCTACTTTCATGCAGGGGGATGGGAAGGACCAGAAGACCTGAGGCTCTTGGTGGAGGCGGAAAGGTCTACCCGGGCACGAGTCTCCTGGGGGTACTCACGTCGTTAGCACCAAGGTGGGGGCATTGGGTAGGCGATCCTAAGCTCATGGTTGCCGGCTTCACTTTCAATTCATCAATTGGTCTCCTATCCGCCGACCTGTAGGCATGATTGGGCGCCGTCCTACCGTACTGTTAGCGAAGTTTTCCCAACCAGGTGCATTCCACCAGTGTTGCACCGCCCCACCAGGGCAAGCTGTAAACTTTTGATCGATCCTCCGGCGTGTGTAGTAGTGTAGTGCATGTTAATGTGTGTGTGTGTGTGTGTGTGTGTGTGTGTGTGTGTGTGTAAGTAATGGGTGAAAATAGGATCAGGAAGAAAAGAGTAAGTTTGCTCGCTGTTCGTGGCACGTGTGATAGGCTACTGCTTCGGCATTCGCCTGGTGTTGATCGTAGAAACCACGAAAAACTACCGACTAGAATTCTCCTCCAGGCAGCGACTGAATTCGACCAAGCTGACGAGCTAGAGTCGAAAATCCTGCCACCGTGGAGAGTGGTAGCCTAGGACATCCCAGTCGGAGGGACTGCAGTGACATCAGCTGATGCCCTGAGCCATCTCTCCTGGTGATGCAGTGGTATAATAAGAGCATGGATGCGCCTCCACCAGCGGGTGCACGGACGCGGGCGACGGCGACGGGGCGGCGAGGTGGCAGTGTGCGGGGGGTGGAGAGGCATTCGCGATGCCAATGCGGCGCAGCGCGAAGACGACGCCACTGACGGCGCCAAGTCCGCTTATTTACGAATGCCTTGGCCGCGTGGCCGACCGCCGCCTCGGTTGTGCTGGCGCGTGTCTTCTCTTTGGCCCTGTGGATGCGCTGTCAGACTCTCTCTCAGAGACACGCCTCAGACTGCTTCAGTCGTGTTCAGTCTTTATTCCGGATCTGTTTTTGAAAATAATTTGCCATCGCTGTTTAGGAGCAGCTAATCAAAATATCGTCTGTTGGTGGGAATAAATTGAGTTTGACATGAAATCGTGTAGTTTTTAATTCGTGCTATACGTTTTTGCTTTCAAATTTCTTCAAAACATAATTAATTTAATGTTTTAAAATGAGTTTTGAAGAAATCTGAAAGCAGGAGCCTGCAGTATTAAAAACTACACGATATCAAAATCAATTTTGTCCACCAGTGGACAATATGCGTTTTGTTTAGTTGCTCCTCAATTCCATTTAATACAAACAAATCGTTCATGTGCGTCTGTTCACTATACAGAACATAATTGGGGTTTGAAGCTTGATGGCATTTTAGACTTCCATGGGTTATGGATTTTCTGTTCTCGGTTGTTAATTGAAAATGTACAGAGTTGTTGAGAAAAGCATTAATACAAGAGTCCTCCCAGCCTCTTGATAAATATATTTATTAAATAAAATATATGATTCAAACAACAAAAGGTATCTTTGAATACATAATTTACATTTTATCATTTATGTCTTCATCCCTCGAATCCCTCGTCTTCGTTTCATCATTTTCATCACTGCTCTATGATTCCATACCATCTTCCATTTTTTCCCTGATTATATTTATTTCCGTCTTTCATTCTGTCCATTCTGTATACCGTCTTACAATATATATTATTCAATTTCTAAGAAGCTTTTATTTATTCTTTTTTAAACTTTTCTCTCAGGAACAACGCTACCGGGATGAAAATAGTGCTGAGCTGTAGGAAAACGAATGTGGCCGTGAATTCCTGGAATGACTCTGTGTTTCCTGAATAGAATTTATCTGTCCCGAACCCCTTCCAAAATGAATATAGCTATACACAGCAATGCGTGTGAATGTTTAAATGGCCTTTTCAAGTCAATGACGAACATTTGAAACTTAGTTTTGGGAGAAAAGAATGGATTCGAAAGATACCTTAATCTGGTTAATTCAGCATATAGTAATCAGAAAAAATGCGTGTGGTCATCCGTCCCCCCTTTTGTGCATTCTTTCACCCGCCCACTATCTATAGAACTCCCTCCGGTCCATTGTTTGGGCAAGCCATATGTAATTAGATGCGTCTTGTTCTACTGGTACTTGCTTTGTTTTCGTTAAAGAACATTAAAAACGGTGCATTAAAAAAAGTTTAGGGGCGAAATACAACTTTAGACATTCCTATCTTATTAAAAATTAAACTCCCGGTGGTACGGAATGGCAGGCTCTTACTACGTAGTTTCGTAATCACTGGGCAGCTGTTTAGGCTTTGCCGCACACGCAGTCCAGCTGCTCCAAATTGGCTCCTAAAAGACATTCGTTCATATTTTTTCAATAGTGGAATTGATATACAGTGCATAACAGTACAATGCAAACGTTATGTGAAATTCATGGATTTTTGCATGAAAAATAGTTACCACGAATAATGAAAAATTAGAACAAAAAATGAAAATAACTCCATAATTTATAAAATGAAGCAAGCGATTATTGCAAAAATCACCTTATTGTATGAAGTTCATTCTATTCACGTAAAACATTCTTGTACATTTGAATAAATTCCCTTATTTCTAGACTGTTAATACCTTCCTACACATGCAGACGTCCGTCATAGTGGTCGTTATCACCTCTATTTCGTTTGCTGATTAGTGTGTTTCACGATGGGAAAGAGGAAAGAGGAAAGAACTTATCTGGGACAAAGAAAATCATCAGAACTCCTGGTTTAAGAGGCTATTCTGTGAGAGAAATTGAACGCACGGGCAATGGGTGAACAAACCCCATTCTACCGTCAACTATGTGTTAAATAAGTTTAGATAGAACGGTTCAACAAAGAACATACCAATAAAAAGAAGCTCAATGGCATAACAATTTCATAATTCAACAGGTGAGGAAAACCACAACATTAGGTGCTCCCATCATCCGCAAAATGATGAAACAAATCACGCAAAACAAACTATCAAAACAAACAATTCGAAGAGTACTGTGGAAGTACGACATCACAGTACGACACGAAGAGGTCATTCATACATAATCGACGTTCCAGAATTAAATTCTGAAGAAAGTACGAAAATAAATATACGATGTTCAGGGATAATGTTATTTGGTCGGATGAAACTGAAATAGCTCTTTGTGGTTTATGGATGCCGAGCGATATAGAGAGGAAACTACGGCCAACGAAAGTTGGAATATTCTACCTAATGTGAAACTGGAGAAAGATCTGTAATGTTTTGGGGGTGCATTGTACTTTCGAGTTGGCGCTATGCAGATCATTGATGGCATTATGAACAATTAGAGATTCTTAAACGTCTTGAAGAAAAATGTTAATCAGAGTGCATAAAAAAATCAAATTAGGGCCAAGGTACATTTTTCAACAAGAAATTGACCCTAGGCATACTGCTGATGTCTGCAAACAGTGGCTTGAATGGAACGTGCCCAAGCAATTGCCAAGCAACTCTCCAACAACCTCCTGATCTGATCCCGGTCGATTGCGTATGGGTTTATTGAAAGAAAATGGTCCATTCAAGAAAACCTCAGTCGTCGGAACAATTAAAACGCGTTGGGGCAGAAGATTGGAAAAGAACTTGATATGAGGTGCATTCAATGCAGAGACGATGTAAAGCAGTTCTCAGAACTAAAGGCTATGCGCCAGGGTATTAAATTTTTGAATACATTCTTTAATTTTTTGATAGTGTGCAAGTAAGACCGTTGCGCGGTAATAGCCAGATTTTTGTTAAATTATTTATTTGTATTTTGTATTTGAAAGCATATTAAGTGTTTGTTGATTGATTGTTCCCTTATAGAGTTATATAAAGGAGACAAAAAGTAAAGAGAAGACAAAACGTATAAAATAGTGTAAATATTTAATTTTTAGTTACAAAAAGGAAGTGTACAGACAAGAATGTTACACACTGTATGAATTTAAGAATATTGTAGAAGAGTAAAGCTAGTCGTTTACCTCGTTACCTGAGGAGGCAAAAATTTTGTAATTGCCCACCGGGAATTGATTCGCGTGCATAGCACTACCCACCGTACCCACTTCTTCCTCCAGCCCTGATGCCTGCTGTGGAAAACGGCTCCCTAGGGCCTGCCGATGGCCGCCGCTGCCTCTGAGCTGCCTCAGCCGCTGGCGACGCGACGCGGCGCGACGCGGCGCGGGTGACGAGGCCATGGGCGGCGCAACCAAGGTGAACGGCTTCTGGGCGGCGGCGGCGGCGGCGGCGGCGGCGGCGGCGGGCGTCTCGGCGGCGTCTGCGACTCGGACTCCCACTGCCCCCCCCCCCCCGCACGTGGCGCGCTCTCGGCTCAGAGGCCTTCGGCGCCGGCGCAAGAAAAGTTTGCTGGAGAACGGTTGGATCCTGAGCGGTGCCCGTTGTTTTTCGCTTGAAGTCAGAAAGTGATTTGCTTTTCTACATCAGCTGATTTGTGAATCAAAAACAAATTTTTTATCTATCGAAATAGGCAATCTTGTTTATACATTCATTCATTTCACTAAACAATAGTGATGTCGCTCCTCTGATGCACCTACGATATTCTGTGATGACAGGAAGCGGTATGGTATTAACATTACATAAATTTACGGTGTTGCGTTTACAAAGTACAAATTTTAAAAGGAAAAGCAATTATTTTCGTTTTCGAAAGTCGTAATCTCACGAAAATGTTGTCTCCATTATATTAATTTTCGGATGCCCACATTTTCGTTGTATAAAAGTTTAAGGCGCGGTTTACGCCACCTTTACGCGGAAAATATTTTAATAAAACTTTTCTTCCTTTCTTCTTGCTATAGTCTCATTTCTTTCTTTCTTTTTCTTTCAATATTCTATATTCTCTCTCTTTCTTTCTTTCTTTCTGTCTGTGTGTTCTTTCTTTCTTTCTCTCTTTCTTTCTATCTTTCTGCCTTTCTGTCTTTCTGACTATCTGCCTTTCTGTCTTCCCGTGTTTCCGCCTTTCTGTCTTTCTTTCTGCTTCTATACTTCCGAGTACAGTCTAAAAACGAAGGCCGTGTTTTCAACCTCCGCAGTTAAAACGCTAGACAGTAGGAAGTTTTGGGTTATTACGCATCTTTTTCGCTATAACCGTCATCATATCGCCAATCTGAGTATGTACTACTTTCACATTTTATACACAATCACTTTTCTAAACTTTTTATGAATTATTCTTAATTTTTTTAAATTATTCAGATTTGCATCCATACATAACAACACGCCAGGCAAAACATTTCATAAAAATATTTTCTAAAATATGAATAATACACGTTTGATGTTCTTTGTATTGAAACCTTTCGAACGGCGCTTTCCTAGTTTTGTAGCTCACAACTACTCTTCAAAATCAGATTTTTTTCATCGTAACATTCTTCATCATAAAGGAAATAGTACATTAGAGAATACATTTTCCAATTATTTGTTTAAGATTACTTCTTTTTGTTTATCGTATTGTTTTCTTCTTCGCAAAGCTAGTTATTTTAAAATTATATCTCTCAATGTCAAATATCCAATGATACCTTTTAGTCTTATTTCTATACTTTTCTTATCGAGAATTGCAGGAAATTAACAAATAGAATTAATAAATATTTTATAATTAATTAATCTCATTCCTCGTTAAAGCCAGGATTTGAATGAAGTCCATTCATTCTCTCTCGCATGTACTAATTTGAGTTGAATAATTGCATTGCCAATTTGCCTATATTATTTCAAGAAATGAATTCCTGCGCCTCTTTGTGATGTGGATTGAAAATTCGATTGAAAATATGTCCAATCACGTCGCTGTTTGTTGAAGAGAATTCCGAATTCGGAGCGTAGCTCAGAACTCCCGCTGCTCGTAGAACGAAATCTCGCATGGAGGGAGATTATTGGAAAGAGAATTAAATTCAATTAAACGACTCTATCTGATTAAAGATGTATTTCTCTCATCTGCTATGCTGCTCTGATCGGAGAATGAGGACTGGCCAACTTTAGGTATCTCATTAAGTGTGACGCTTCAAAACGATTCGTGAATAGAATTTAAATATCTCTGAACGTAAGTTCAAGTGCACTTTCTTGTCAAACGAGCTCTTGAGGAAGAGTTCAATGGCACTTTTCATCATTCTTTGCTTCTCAGATTTCATGGTTTCGTTTTGGAAAGTGCACATATATTTTCAAAATGATGATTTTCCTTATTATATTTTTCTTACTTTATAAAACGTAGGTATTCATCATCTCATTCTTCTTATTTTGTAATAATAAAATGAAGAGAATTTTTTCGATAACACTCCACACTTGCATAAAATCCTTTGTACTCAAGTATAATCAGCTGGGTTCGATTCTCTGACGGATTGACTAACGCTATGAACAATCGATAACAAAATTTCCTGCATTCCCATGGTTTATCGTAGTTTTGGAGCAACTTAACCTAGATAGAAAACTCTTTTTGCATATTAGTATTTATGGTACAGGAATATGCTGCCAAAAATGATGATTTACTTCGTTTCCTGTGTCCCTTTTTACGTTAACGACCCGGAGTAATATACGTAGTATAGAGGAAATTATATTATGCTGATTTCGACAAAAACACCCATTTTGGGGTTCTCGATTACTGAGAAAGTGTTTTTTTTCTTTTTTTTCTTTTTTTCTCTTTTTTTCTTTTTTTTCTTCTTTTTTTTTTCTTTCAGAACATCTGTTTTCTTGTGAACAACACTAGCTCTTAAATCATTCGTAGCATATTTTCCAAAATGAATATTCCCCGATCTCATACTCGATGCTCTGAAAAACGACGCTAAATGTATGAACGAAAATTTGTATATTGGAAAAACTTTTACCCGTCTGTAATACTCTGAAAGTCATATTTCAGTTGTACTATTAGGGGACAAAAGAATTAAGAATATACGAAAAAAATGTCCATTGGGCGGCAATAGATGGCAGCGGAGGAGATGGTGGGACAAAACAGAACAACTTGTCCTAACGCGACGAAGAGAATGGGAAACTATTACGAGAAAGCCTGTGCCATTCTGTAGCCCTACTAGTGATTGCTCTCTCGCTACGGAGTAGAGAGAAAGTTATGTAATGTTGCGCAAAAAAACCAGCAAACTTTCGGTAGAAAAACTGTTATTGCCGGGCCCTGGTAACTAAAAAGTTGATAAATCCAGTTGCTAAATTCAGAAAAAGAACCCTATCACGAGGTGTAGCCAGAAACCGTTTTGTGAATCCTTAATAGCGAAAAATCGTTTGACGGGAAAACGTGTGTCCGCTGTCTCTGTCCGTCTGTGGTTCGTCAGCGGCTGAACCGTTCAGGTGATTTCCTCCAAAATTGATATTCCCCAGTCGACCTGGCTGATGTCGCGGCCCCTTCAATTTGAAATCTATATTTTCATTCGGGGCGCGGGGTACTTTACATGAAACCCCTGGGACAATTTCCAAATTTTCAAAAATATGCCTCTATCGTTTTTGATTAAATTTCGTTGTTGGGTAGTGTGAAAGACTTTTAAGAGAACGGTGCAGATATCATATTCGTTAAAAATCCTATGTTGGGGAAAATTGCAGAAGATTACTAATTTTTCCGCGTCTTCTTACAACTAAAATATTAAATATATAGATCTTTTCCCTTAATGAAATCTATTCCTTAAAGATACATTTTGAAATAAAGTCACGTACAATTTTTCGAAAATTTAAGTACTTTTCGCGTAATTTTACATGAAAATACGGGCGAGAAAGTACGTGCTATTCTAGCACCTCTAGTTGTTCTTCGCCGTGTTATTGATCCCTTCGCTGCAGCACCGCGACCTCGCTGGCGGTAACGCGCGGTTGTTGCGTCTGCGAAGCTTCCGCGTGTGCCATGCGGCGTCCCGTCCTCCTGCGGGGAAACAAAGTCGCAGCCGTCGGGATGTTCTCAGAGCTTCCACAGGAGGATGGGAAATCGTGAAACACCTCGAGATGGGAAATTTAACGGTTGTTAAACGTTTCTTCAAAACTAGCATTGATGTTCGGTAATATTTGGTTAGTATTTAAGCAGTAAATCCATAGAAATTACCGGAAAAAACTTATCTGAGACGAATAGAAGAGAAAAGGAACACCGAAAAGCGGGGGAGAAAAAAGAAAGAAAATTGAAAGAAAGTATAAGGATACCAATGTAGAGATAAGGGTATGGGGGATATGAGAAAATATAGTGAAAATGACAATATGTTAACAACTTAAACAAATCAAGAGTTTTGAAAAATAAAAGAAACTGAAAAAAATATTAAACAAATCATTTGGGGAAGAAAGGGAACAAAGATAAAAAATAAAATATAATGTTAGAGATGAAAAAGCGGGAGAAAGAACAAACAAATAAAATTACCAACAGGTATGTCAAAAATAGTTTTGTATCTAGTTCTCCCCCCTTTTTTCTATTCTTGCCATTTAATGTTTTCTAGTAGTTGTTATTTAGTCATTGAGGGTACGCAACTTCATCGAAAGAATAAAATAATGGATAGCGTGAAGCTGAAAAGACAGAAACCTCACCGTGAAAATAACCGTATTCGTAAAATGCTCCGTGAGAATAGATGAATATCGGCTAAGTGCTGGGGGCTGACACAGCTTTCTCGTAGCTATTAGCGAACTGGCGGGAGGCGCCTGCAGCTTTGAGACCTCAGTGAAAGCAGACCCGCCCACGCTTCCGCTCTCCCTGGCCTCCCCGCACCCCACATACCCGCTCTCTCTCCCGCACTCGCTCCCACACCCACCAGCCCACATAACAATTTTCTCCCTCTCTCTCTCCGCTCGCTCTGTCTCTCCTGCTCCCTCTGTCCCTCCGCTGTGTCCCTCCCGCTCCCTGTGTCACTCCCTCTCCCTCTGTCCCTCTCCCCCCTCTCTCTCTCTCTCCATACAAGCACGCACATCCGTCTGCCGGTATGACCGTCCTCCCTAAAGCATGCCTAGCCTCCCGAGACCAGTCTACTCATTTGCTCAATCTCCAAATACCTATCTCCCTATGCAACCTCCAGCCACACACTCTCGCGCCGTTCAATTCCCGGGCTCACCGCGCCTTCACCGTCGCCCTCCCAGCAGCCCATCCACAGAAGCCGCCCTGCCCATCAGCTCACACCTCAGCGCCCCCCCCCCCTCCGCATCGCCACGGATGACGCCCTCATGAGGGCGGCGCGGCTCCCCTCGCGCTGGGCGGAAGCGACGCCGACGCCAACTAAACTCTGCTTTCGAACTTTTAGTTTGGAGTGTTCTTTACTAGAAAACATTTGTCTAGTTTTCCCGAAATCGTTTGAACCAAGAATCCCGCTGATTAGGCTTCACAGGAATCTTAGATTACATACAACGGCTGACACTGCAATTTTTGTGGCAACAAATCGAATAGGGTACTCAAGAATTCTGTGGAGAACATTTGTTGCATATCGGAAATAGTATTTGAAGCAACTGCAATGGTAACAATAATGATATTGAAATCAATGTCAGCGGAAAATGCATTAAAAACGACGGGAAAAGGTAAAACAAAATGGTACAAAAATGGACAAAAGGTTAGGCAAAATGGACGAAAAATGCAACAAAAAAACGACACATATAAATGGGTCATTGCCTTTTGTCATAAAATAATCTTAATTTCTGTACCAAACGGCATTGTTCTAAACAGAGAAAGAAAAAATAACATTTCATTAAGACCCGCCCACTGGTCATAGTGCCGTCAGAGAGACGAATGTTTAATCCCGGGAGGCGGCGGGGCTCCTCCCCCGCTGGAGGGTGGGGCCCCCGCCCCGGACGGAGCACGCGGAGTAGAGTGGTGCTTGCGAGTGGATAGAGTAGGGAGACGAAGGGAAGATCGCACCAGGTCCTTGGCCCGTTTGTTGGGTGGGGGTGTGATCGGAGAAACCACGGAGAGCCACCCATCGAAGCAGTCAGCCGCTGGAAGTTCCGTTCGGATTGGCTAAGGAGCTATTGTTGAACACCGCCACCGTCGGAACTCGGACCCGAGGCCCTCCCGGTCGGAGTTGGTGCGTGCGCAACGGTAATGCTGGCCCTGAGACAACGCAGCCGGTACACATTTGTGTAAATTGGACCAGCTGCTAAAAAGAACGATATTGCTTTTCTACTTATCCCCGTTGTGGGCGAGGCCTCAACATTGATTACAAGAAAAACATGTGTGCACACATTTCTTGTATCTCTCATTTGCATTTTAAATTGGCGATTACGTTTTTTTTTTTTTTGCATGTATTGCCACTCTTGCGCTTTTCGCAATAATTACACTATGTCACTGAGTGAATGTCTCTGGTTCAGTGATATGAGTTAGTTTATTCGTTTTCGAAGGTAACTCAGAGTATGCTTACGCCGTCAACTAAGAAGAAATTACATATCACTTAAATTAATTGAATTTATCATTTTCATTTCCTAAACTTATTACAAGATGGGGTACGTAAAATGAACTTTAGTCTGGTATGAATTATCTTTCCTGTTCTCCGAATAAATTGTCTTCTATTGTGTTTGTTATTCGTATTTGAAATTGGAGTCATTCTTTTTGACAAGTATTAAGTCATTGTAGGTCATTAAATATTTTTCCTTTTTCGAAAGTACGCCATTTAAGCATAGGATGTGTTGAACTAGTATAAATATTTTCGTCCTGCTGGAATACATAAAAATAGAGAGTGAAACAAAGATCTTGTGTGCGAAAAGCGTTTCGACAAATGAAAAAGAGCGAAGATCAATCGTCAGTGCGAAAACAAACGCGACCATGCAATTTATCGTTCGCCCTCACGTTGTGTTTTGTATCTCGCAATGGATATCTCCGGGCCACGGGTGAGAGAGACTACAAAAGCGCCGTTTATCGACGCGGGGAAAGCGCGAAGCGGTGCGGCAGCGGGAGGGGATGTGGGTTCACGCCCTGCCCAGGCCCTCGGGCACTTTATTGCCAAGTGGCGCATATCGATCAAAGAGCGCGTGGGGGGCGGCCCGCGCGCTGGGGCGGGCTGGGGCGGGGCGCGGGGGCGGTGCACGGGGGCGTGGGGCAGGGGCGCGGCGTGAGAGCAAAGCGCGTGGGACGGTGCGCGAGAGCAGGGGGTGGTCGCGGGGGCGGATTTAACGTTTTAGTTCAATTCTTATGCTTCGTAGGTCATAAAACTTGGTAACAACATCCTGCAGAATCTTTTAAATTGTTTATTCCAATGTACTTTAATATTCATTGACTTTCAAGATCTATTTCACTTCTGTGTTTTAGAATTTTACAATATTCTTAACAAATCGTTGCCTTACAACAAATTCTCTCTCTCTCTCTCTCTCTCTCTCTCTCTCTCTCTCTCTCTCTCTCTTTCTCTCTCATCATTATCAACATCAACGTTGCTATCGTAATCGTACAGCTATGAGGAGCAATATTCGTTAATTGTCTACGAAACGGTGCACGGGGGGGGGGGGTGGCCAGGGGCGAGGCTCGACGGCGGAGCGTGGGGAGCGGCGACGGGGGCGGAGCGCAGGGCGGTGCACGGGGGCGAGGCTCGTCCGCGGAGGGCGGCACGGGGCGTGGGGTCGGGTCGTGGTGGGGGGCGGAGCGCGGGACGGGGCGCGGGGGCGAGGGGCGCTGACCCAGGGAGCGTCGAACTCGAGCTCTCGAATTGGCGCCACGCGATGAGGGGAGGTGCATGTTGATGTGGACTAGGTTGCTATCGAAATAGTGCACGAAACTCTCATTTACAATCTACAATCGAGCATACATATTGTGGAATCTGAATCTCGAAAGGAGATACACTCTTATAAGGAATACTGAATATGTGTGCCCCTAAATTTGGTTTCATGCAACCCGCAATGTAATTAGATGTTCAGCTGTCGCGGTGCGGCGGCGTGTACATGGCTGGTTGGAATGACGTGGCGGGGCAAGGTGGGGTATGGGGTGCGGGAATGGGTTAGGCGAGTGTGGACGGGTAGGGGCATGAAGGAGGGGGACTGGCCCAGACAGCATTGGCGACGTGTAGACGGTTGCAGAGGTTACTTTCTTGCGTGAGAGCAAAGCTTAAGGTTTTGAATTCTTCCCCGCTCAGTCGACTAGCGTTTTCATATTGAGACAGTGTCGCCAACAGTAACTCGGGAGTACTAAAAATTTGATCTCTTATTCATCTACATTTTGTATTTGGTTCGTGTTCTGAAATAACCTCACAAATTAATTGTATGTCCTCTGTGTATTTTTACAACACAAGTCTTCTCAATACTTCAAATAAAAGGTCGAAAGTTTTGATTTTTATTACAAAAACAACTCATTTTGTGAGTTCAGATCACTACATACTCGTGTGCTGCACACATTTCTCTTGAATGGACGTGTGCAATAGCGCAGTTGGGAAATCGGCTTTAACATTGCCTCTATGCTTTGTGGAATTTCACAATGAACCTCTAATATAATAAATGCCTCTAATCCGCACAAAATATATGTTTGTAAAGTTCATTACTTTCCTGTAGCATAATTCGTAACTTCAGTTATCTCTTCTCAGTACTTTTTCTCCGCTTAGTACCTCTAAATCCACTGAGGACTGAACATCATTAATGGAGTGTTACGTTTGTGGGAACTTCACTGTCAATAAACCATCATCGCGAAACGCTTTGAAAATGAAGGAATGGGGTCGCACAGTATTCTATTTTGCAAGGTACAATGAATGTATAAGATTTCGAAATAATTAATATATCCCATACAAATGATGTAAGTTGTTGTAACCTGTTATAAGTAATTGAAATCAGTTACTTACAACAGGTAACTGATACTATTTCATGATCTCATTTTTATCCCGATGAAAGCTTGCCTTTGTACAATACATTACTTTCTGGTGAATCACTTAACATCCCTTGTATGCTCACTTGAATTTAAGTATAAACTTTCTCTCACATAGTTTTCGTTCTGTCCACGTCCAGAATGTTATAATATATTTTAAATTGAGCTTGGCAAATAGTAGTATGTAAATGCTGTTTGTAATGTGTCTTACATTTGTTTTTTGTTTCAGGTGAGTAAACTGAGAACCTGAGAAGAACCTTAAGTGTTTAAAAGCTGTTAACGTGAGTAGATTCATTTTACCAATAACATAATTTTTGATTGAATTCAGTAGATAAAAATTATTAATTTTTTATGTCAGATTTCGCAGTTCTTTTTGGAATACGTGTGTGGTTGAAACTTGATGTGTGTATGTGAATTTATAAATTCTCTTTTACGAAGTTTCTGGGAAGCAAAATCTTCGCTTCTCTTTTTCTTCAGCACAGTAGTTTTCTACCACATTCATTAGAACCGTATCGTTTTCTTCCAAGAGTTGTTCTATCCTATAAATTTATTACTGAGCGAAGCGGCTTAGTGCGCATCGCGCGGACTTCGCAATTGGGAGGTCCGGGTTCGGTTCCCGAGCCGGCCATTCTGTCCGGGATTTTGCGTGGTTTCTCTCGGTCATAAGGGGAATGCCGGGGTGACACAAATATGTCACGATCACCCCAACATCCCACCATCCCACCTGCCACCTCTCACCATCATCCTATTCTTTTCACCCTCGTCATCACCCTATCACCCTATTCAACATTCTCTGCCAAAGGTACAAGACCCTTGCCCTTAATGAGATTTTAGTTGGCCAATATCAATAATAATGATAATAATAATGATAATAATAATAACAATAATAATAATAATAATAATGTATTTATTTTCTCTATTATTTCCGTGACATTTTTTCTCTACAATCCCAAACACTTCGGCGTTTTAACAGCTTTTTGCAATTGATTTTGTCCTTTCTTCACCATATCTTCGCCAATGTTTCAAAAGTTCTTAATGTGTTTAAATATTTTATATTTCTAACTACTCCAATGCATATTACGTGCGGCCTTTGAAGATGTTAATACCTGCGTTGCGAATACTCGATTGTGTGTCTTTGGGGGGTTCACCCGCGCACATTCCTGTAAATGCTACTCATATGTTAACACTAAGTTGTTGTTTTTTCATTTATGAAGGCATTTTAGCTATCTGCTGAAAAGTTGTGTTTTTACTTTCTTGTATGCGTACGTGTATACGGAGTTAATATGTAGTATAGAAAAATGTATTTAATACTGACGAAAATAGATTTACGTTTTACAGAAATTTACGTTTTAAAATTCACTGATTCTAAAACGTGCTTTTTTTTAAACTTCCATCTGTGTGTCCGTCCGTCTGTGAAAAACACTAGCTCCTAATCTATTCATACGATTTTACAAAGTGAGTAACATTCTGTAAATAGTCGAAAAATATTCTGTGAATTTTGAGAAAACTTTAATGAAGCCCCTAGGATATTTTCAAAACTTCTCAAAGAAGGCTGCAATTTTTTAAACTTCTTGTAAGAATTAAATGAAATATAAAATTATGAAAATCAGTGGGTTTATATCATCCGTCAAATTTTGACGGTTTTCCTCCTGTCGAAGTAAAAATATTGATATTTTCAGGTGTTGCAGGATGGAATGTGCAATATTACATTCCTAGCCATTATACATTACACGCGAAAGTGTTGCTGTGATCGCACCACTCGTTTGTTAATTGTTATCTAGATCTCCGCTTTCTCTGGGCAGCCTTTGTTTGCAAGCAGCTGCAGCGTGCTTCGCGCCCGCGCTCCCGCCCGTGGCGCCCCCGCGCGGCCGCCGTCTCAAAGCAGCGCCTCGCTCCGCTCCGCTTTGTCTCCCGAGATTAGAACTCTCCAGCCGGGAGAGGTGGCTCAGGGCATCCACTGATGACACTGCACTGCCTCTGACTATGCTACCACTCCCCAGTTGGCAGGATATTAGACACTAAATAGCGAGGTCGAATTCTGTCGCTGTCTGGAGGAGAATTCTGGCGGCCAGCTGGTCTGAGCGGTAGTTTTCCGTAGTTTATACCATCAACACCAGGCGAATACCAGAGCAGATCCCTAACAAACGGGCCACAGACCTCGCCCAATTATTCCTTCCTCTTTCTTTCTCTGTCCTCACCCCTTACACACACTTACACTAACATGCACTACACTACCACACAGACCAGTCGGGAGCTTAGAGTTTGTCCTGACTGGGGCGGTGCCCCGCTGCTGGGAGATACCTGGTTGGGCAAAACACAGCTAGGTGAGGTAGGTCGCCGCTGGATCTCCCCATCCAGCGGCGGAAGATCACCGCCACCTCCTTAGAAAACCATGCACTACACTTATAGGACTAATTACCTCTTTATCCTCTTTATAGTGCCCCCAATCACTAACAACCAACCAACCTGGACTTAGAGCGGCCTGCTTCTCAGCCATCGAAAGGCCCTGGCGAGACCTCCCGATGCTCGCGGGGCGGTGGAGGCCGGGGTTCGAGGCCGCGCGTGCGGCTCGCGACGGCGTGGCGTGGAGTGAAGCGGCGCGGCGCGGAGTGGAGTGGAGTGAGGCGGGGCGAGGGCGGCGTGACGAACCGCGCGTGATTTATTTCTCGTCGGAAAATTCCCAGCACGTAGCGGGGCGGCCGATCCTCGGGAATAAGCCAGGCGCTTTTGCAGGCGGCGCCGCGTGCGGAAGAATCGGGCGTAAGAGGCTGAGAAAAAAGGCCTGAAAGTTTTGCCTGCACAAGGAACGAATTCTAATTTTTTTGTGTACAGCATTATAAACGACCTTTTCTGCTGCAAGAAATCGTTCATAAAAGAACACTTTACGGCCAAATGATGACGTATTAGATTTTGTGGCACCAATGATTGCGTCATCGCACATCCAGCTAATCGCAGCGAGAGAATCGTGGGGAGGTAGCAGTGAACGGAAAAGCCGACCACAGTTTTCTCGCACAGATGTCAAGAACCCGAGATGTCACAAGTAAAGTCTTTCTCAAAATTGGTTTCTTATAAAATGAAATTCATCACCGTATGTCTTACATGATTATAATGAAATTTCAATTATACTGGGTCTTAGCTTATTAAATTCTCATAAAATGTTTGTCGATTATTTGTATAATTTGTGCAACAACCGTATTTATTGTCCTGATGTATCCAAACTTTGCAATTTAAACCAAGCTGTATTTTATATTCATTTTTGTAATACAAATGCTTATCAAAATGCACCTCTGGGGCGTATGTGTAAAATAGCCAACAATGCAAGTATTCATTTGTCGCTTCTGTTCATAAATTTATGTCTTTAATGAAAGAGAAAGTATTATATGATACTAAATAATTTTGATTTTTTTCGTACGTTATATATATGTAATTGGACATCTCGCTCCGAACGTCACTCGTTTTCAAAACATGTACTCGTGCATTAAAGCTTAACTTTATAAACTAATTGCATAAACTATTACCACTCTGAAATATACTGAATGAGATGTGATTTAACCTTTTTTTAGATTTTCACGATTCTAAATCAGAATCTTACAAACTTTTCAAATGTTTCATAAATTCTACAATCTTAAAAACGTAATTAGTTTGTAGTGTATAAAAAGAGTGCATGTTGCTGGTTGGTTGATTTGATCATCGCTGTTTCTGCCTGCTACTGTCGTGTCTTTCGATTTAAAAATGGTGCTGCAACACTAGCTGTACAGTGTGGGTCGGAATAAATGTTACCAACTTCTAGGGCATGTGGAGATGTCTAAAAGGATACCTTTTTCATAATGAGCATGGGAGTCAGAAATTCCATTATATTTACAAAGTGGCATTACCTTTGACTTGTAAACTGCCGTTCAAGCCGAAGAAATGAAGTTTTTAAGGAACTCTTTACTCCAAGCCTAATCCACGAAAGTGAAGTAGAAAAAGACGACCAGCTGTTTCCGTGTACTTGACTGCTAAAAAGTTGTGCAAATTCGCGTGAAAATTGGCAGACAGTACTTTGTATCACCCAAGATTTGAGAAGAGATTCTAACGGCAGAGAAGTAAAGTTTACGTCATATTTAGCTCTGTTTGAACTACATAAAATAATCTAAAAATATATTACGAATATTTGTTTTCACCAACACAAGACTACGTGGATTACGCGCTTAATCTGTCTGGGGTCGACACTTGTATCATTTCATTGCTGTCACTACGTGAATTGACTGATTAGTGATGCCGAGCGCTTTAACTCGTTAGGTCATTAGTACCGTAAGTAGTGCATGTTTTATCGCGGGGTGTGGCTATTTTCCCCGGTGGATGGCGAGATGCGGTTCCGACATGTGCGTTTGCTTGCGGTTTTTTCCCGAAGCAGGTATCACCCAACGGCGGGGAACCGCCCTATGTGTCTAGTGTCGAAAGTACTGCCAGCCGGGACTGGAACCCTAAATCCTCCCGGTCGGAGACACTGCGGTGACGTCAATTGATGCCTTGCGCCACCTAATGTGATCTCACTACGTGAATTGTATTGAAGTGAGTTAACGAAAATAACATAAATTTTCTGGGGGATACTAGAAATGGAGAATTAGACGTGTGTAGAATGTCGCTCGACAAAAGTCAAAACATGATTCAAAATAGTTCGATAATAGTTTTAACGATAATTTATTTTGAATACATTACAAGGACAAACATTTTTTTCTGACATTATTGAATGTGCTGTTATGAATTTGTATTGAATGGCTTGCGGCTGATTTCGAATTTCACGTGTTTCTGTGTGATTGTGTTTCCTTCACATTTTCATTCCTAAAAAAAATATTTTGGTGAGTCGTATGGTACAGCAACGTGGTCATTGCCTGCTGTTTTGATCATAGCTATTAAAATGCTACGCACTAACTGCTACGATCTATTTTACGTAAAAGATATCTCCTTTCGCGGATTGAAACGTCTGAAAACATGTAGACAAATAGGCAACAATTTTACTAAAACATAAATAGTTGCAATACATTTCACGAGACTACACATACTATTGACTGGACTTAAATAATCTCTGATATTGCATAGCTATCGACGAACCATCACCGCAAATTGATGTTGATGGATCTTTTAGTACACAGAAAGGTCGTAAATTGGATTGTCGACGAGATTGACGTTGTCAGAGTACCGGGAAGATGGATGGCTTGAAAGAAAAGTTGGAAAAACATTTCAGTTCTAAATGATCGTGTTTTACGTAAGAGCACAGTTATTATATTCTTCTGAGTTTTTTTAAGCTTAAGAATACGGATAAAACATATCGAAGCGACGTAGGAAAATATTATATTTTTAATTTCAGGGTAAGTCATGTTTTTTACACATCACATAGTAATTACTTAAACTTCACTTTTACTTCATGCTTTGACCATTTCATTAAAATAAACTTCCTGAAAAGCTTTTCGAGCATTTTTCTCCATGCAAAAGAAGTTTAGCAGTAATCACTCGAAAACTATTTTTTGCACGCACTTCAGTGTCTACATTTAATCGTCATTCCAATTTACACCGAAAAAATCGGGTTTGGTTAGTCTTCCCCTTCTGCATAATCCAAAGACCTTGAGTGTATTCACGGGAAGTCGCCAAATCGCGATGCACAACGCGAATCCTTTATAAGATCGCGATCTGCGATGATGGTGATCGAGGCGGAACGCGACAATTTGGCACGCCTGGTGCGGCGCTCTTTCGGGAGGCGAAGGCGATGGGCAGAGGCGACGGCGAGGGCCCTTGGACGAGGATGCAGGTTATGCACCGTGTCGCGTCGGAGAGAAGCGGTAGCAACTGGAGTTGAGATGCGCGTCGGCAGCAAGACTCGCGGGGAGGAATGGAAGTGGTGGAGATGGCGAGAAGCGGGAAAAAGACACCGGCAGGTATGGACTCTCTGAGGTCTAAGATTTTATCACAATTGTTTGTTCTACCAGGAGGCGTTAACCCCAAGGTGGGCATCCCAGCTCACCCCCCCCCCGCTGAGGCATACGTACGCTGACAGGCTGGTATCTGGATCCCACCAGAACGCAGTTTACCCCAAAGGCAACCTCCTTATTCAAAGCGTGGGTGGGACCGCCCTGCCAGCTCAGTGCTGGCTTCTAGCTATCCAGGCTAGTCCAGGAGTCGAATCAATGCGCCGGGACGAATCCCTCCTCTCTGCACGGAGTTTCGGGCCACTGCCCCGAAGAAGCCAGAGACCAACAGGGGACCACCCGAACTACGGTCCGCCCGCCGCCACCATTGCCCGCGCCACCTCCCTCTGCCACGAGGGCCTCGACATTGACGGTGGAGCTGTTGATAAACACACTCGATCCCGAACGTATGCGTAGAAAGGGTTACGCCTTTGTACCTTCTGACACTAATCACCCAGTGGACCATTGCAATAGCTAAATAGGGTTGAAAATGTAGTTCGTTGGGGATCCCGCACAACGCTCGGTTACAGAGCGATTTTAATAAGAAATGACCGTAAAATTACGTAAAATTAAAATGAAGGAATAAAGAAAGAAATAATACATCCACGATATAATTAATTTGTCCATTTGTTTTTCTATCAAATTTAAACTCGCCAATTAGCAATATTAAAATATTGACTTACCCACAGTACTAGGCGACAATCCTATAACGCGCAGTTCAGGGGCTGAACGATAAAGGTTAGGAACCAGGGCGAAGCTATTTTCACTTTTAAAACGTTTTAAAAGAAGAACTAACGAAAGGCAGAATGTTCGCTCGTACCGAGCTACACATACCGAATAGCTTTCTTTTTAAATTTCAAATTGTTTCCCGTATTTATTTTTCAGGAGCCTTCTGATCTCTTGCGAACTGTTGAATGCATCTAATTCGTCTGAATTTAGTACAACGAACTGCCGCCTGGTGTGTCTGCTTTTCTATCTCCTCTCTGCCACGACCCACGTGCCCCGAACCCCGACCCTCCGCAGGAGAGCGGCACCGCGCCGCCACGTGGGGCTCCGGTGGTTCGAGTGGTCGTGCGGCGTCGGTCCTCGCTGACCCCCCCCCCCCCCCCTTGACCCGTACCTGGCTGCTCGACGCGCGGCCCAAACCTGAACCTGCTCTCCGGCCGGCCGACGCGCATGCGCGGAGAGAGGGCCACGGCCTAGTCACTCACCTCTTCCTCGCGTAGCGTGCGAGGAAGATGACCAGGAGAGGTCGCTCAGGGCATCTGATGTCGCTGCAGGGGCTCTGATCGGGAGATCCTAGAGCCTCACTCGCCACGGTGGCAGGGTTTTCCACACTATCTACAGAGCTAGGTCAAATTTAGTCGCTGTCTGGAGGAGAATTCTAGCGGCCGGCTGCTCTAATCGGAAGTTTTTCGTGGTTTCTCCGATCAACACCGGGCGAATGCGGGAGCAGTACCCTAACAAACGGGCCAGAGACCACGCGCTATCTTTCCTTCCTCTTTCTTGCCCTATCCTCACCCCTTACACACACATACACTAACACGCACTACACAAGCACACATGTCGGGAGGCCGGTCGTGAGCTTAGGACGGTGCCTGTCTGGTGGGAGATATCCGGTGGAGAAAAAGTCCGCTCGCTAAGCCGTAGCCGCTCCGCCGTAGGTCTGCGCCGTATCTCTCCGTATCCACCGTGGTAGACAATCGGCACCTCCCGAGGAAAAAGACACTACACTTACTGGATTTCGTAACTACCTTGTAGTCGACGCGTCCGGAATCACTAACAACCAATCAACGCGAAAGATGAGTGGCTTCATGAGGCCCGTGGCTTTGCGATTCGTGTCTAGGAATACGTATCCGTGTATGTAAGTAACTACTGCTGGCTGTTGCTTACATGCATTTTCTCTTGTTAATGCGAGTAATCCCGTAATTGATTGAGGTCGAAATAATCTTGAACACAAATTGTTCAATATCATGTCATTGTAACTGATCATTACTAGATTACGGAAGATTTATAAAGAAGGGGTTATTAATTATGTAGAAATAATGTAGAGAGTCACTAGTTAACAAGAATGAGTTTTATATTTTTTTATGTTAATTAATTGGCTTTAAAATTAGAGTTCGATGTTACAAAATATTTCGTACGTTATATTCTCATTTAGAGACACACTTCCGACAATATTTATTCGATACGCAACTAGTAATTTTGTTATAAGAGTGTTTATAGGCTTTCTCTGCTTAGTATATAGTACAATCAATAATGGGATCAGTTAATTAACTCCATAAAGAATGACGGGTGTGGTGAGCTAATGAATTCTATGTCTTGGAGATTAAATTATCTTAGGGGGCAAAATCATGTGAATAACTACACTGATGCGTAGAATAGTTGTGATTGGAAATACCATTAAAAGTAAAAGTGAACATAAGGAAAGAAATATGAAGCAAAGTAATAATTAAATAATAAAGTGACGAAGTTGTCGGCCTGGATAGCCGAGGTCGCTAAGGATGAGGAGCTGTAGCTGCCTCTTTCCTGAAGGGTCGCGGGCTCGAATTCTGCACGAGGCATGAATGTTCGTGTGTATCCGCATACCGTTACCGTTACTTACAGTAGTCGCCATATTACGTTAGTAGTTGAAACGTGACTTTAAATAAGTAAATAAAAAAGTGATAAAATTAATAATAAAAGTATGTTATTGTAAAAGGATTATAACATGTGTATTTTTCAGCTGTTAACATACTGCAAATATCTTAATACTATTTTCGAGCCGTTAGATAGATTTTAAGGGTGTTTCACAAGTTCTGCACGCTATTCGACGCGAAACAGCGCAGAGCAAAGTACATTCACAGCTACTGGCGCCGCTTGCCAGTCTACCTCGGCTGCTACCTGCTTCTTTGTTCGCACAATGAATAGACACCGTAGGAAGACTCACAAGAGGGCGTAACTACATTTCTGGGCCCCTTTTCCATTTTTCATTTTTTTAATTTACGTGTTGTATTTTCCTGGCAAATAAATATGTTAAACGTAAAGAGGAATGCCACTATAACTTTAATGATAAAATTAATGAATAAAATGATTTTATTTTTTACTGATACGTAATTGCACGATATTGCCTTCGATTCCGAGCTCGATACTAACTGCATAACTTACCTGCATTGCGAAAATCGTGGAGACGAGAAATATATGAAAGCTGTTGAATGTTGCTACATGTTCTCTTACGGAGGGAATTATGGAAGGGAATTATGGGAAGGAAATATGAAATGCCAATTCGAATCAACTTAACGACTAATTAATTAGTAAATAAGTGAATAATTAAAATTTGGTAGAAAATAAGATCATGTATATACCAGGGACGTTAACTGGTTCTAATGATCTCTGGTGACAAAAGTCCAAAGGCCCTCGGGGTTTTCGTCGCTGCTCGATCATTACAACCCTTATAACGCCCGTGGTGCGTAAATAACTCTAATGTTATAGTACCGTTAATGAGTTGCCTAATACAAAGCTCGGAGAGCATCTTCCTCAAATGCTCCATAACAATCACGCATTGCATAAACGAGGAAAATCAGGGATTGAACATATTTACGGAAGTAAAATGTTTTGTAATGTAGAGGTATGACAAAGGGACCACTCCTCTTCTGGCCCTTGTGTGCGCAGCGAATGACGGCGACCGTTTTACAAGCGGCGCGTCGTCGGCTCGTCAAGCCCTGCCTTGGCCTTTCGGGTCGGGCGTTTGAGCGGTCGCTTGGCGTGGGGTCCGCTGGAGGCGCTGGAGCGGGTTGCGCGCGGCATCTGGCGGCGACGCCGCGCGGCGCGGCGGGGAGCGACGCAAGCGCTCCACGCGGCCGCCGACGCAGCGCGGTCCTCCGTCCCCACGCGCACTTTCGTTCGCGCGGGACGCTTCGGCGAACGGCCGTGCTCTGTTGGGATGGCGATAGGGAGTTCCAGTCTGTGCCACCTCGAACGTACAGCACTAGCGATCTTCTGCGCATGCGCAGTTTGTTTCGCACCACTTTAGTGCATCTCAGCAAGATCGATAGTGCTTTACGTTCGAGGTGGCACAAACTTCCTAATAAAACATGGATGTTTTTAAAACATCAATTTTTGGAGCAGAATCATAGATGTTTTGCTTCCAATGTTTTCTGTATATTTTAATCTAATATTGTATACTTTATAGGTATACTTTAAACTAATATTGACGTGTTTTGCATTACATTAGACCCAAGACATTTTACTTCAAAATGCTTCATCATATTTAAAACATCGATGTTTTTATCGAAGTTTTCATCTATCGATGAATTGAAGTTTGTTGATGTATTAATGTTTCTCTAAAATTTGCCATCACTAGTTTTCTGGCTGCCGGCGCAGATAGTAGTGATGCAACATCCACAACAAGACATCCATATAGCCAAACATCGATGTTGAAAATAAAAATATGGATGTTAATAATACATCGACAAAAACCATCAATATTTTAGTTGAATTAGTAATCTCTAACATTAAGTTCGTGCGCAACAATTTAATTTGAGTGTGGAAGTGTTTATTAATTTATAATTAAACAGTAGCTAAAAATACGCCTCTCCATGTGCAAGGAAAGACGAAAGAAATGCCACAGAAATATATAGAAATATTATTAAACAAGCTGAATGGTTTTCTCTGTAATGTGAGATGTTAAGAAAGATATCCTAATACGCTGATTATTGATTCGATAAGTGAATACAGAACACAGTATTTTCTCAAAACCTTTTTCATCATCATCATCATCATCATCATCATCATCATCATCTTCTTCTTCTTCTTCATCTTCTTCTTTCTGTTTCTTCATGTTCTCTTCTTCTTCTTTCTGTTTCTTCTTGTTCTCTTCTTTCTTTTCCTCTTTTTTAAAGTTATTTTCCTCTTTCCTCGTCCTTTTGGATTTCTTCTCATCGTGTTTTATGTATGTAACTTTTTTGTTTTTTCTAATCATTCTCCTCTTCTTTCAGTGTTTTCCTATTTTTCTTCTTGCTGTTCTTAATGTCCCAGCTAATATTAAATGTCGCATGACATTTTCAGGGGTTGCTGTCGCTATCTGCACAATACGTGAAATACACAACTGTCAAGCGGGTTGCCTATTGAAACAATTGACAGACGACAGCGATTCGCGGTGCGAGGCTAATGGCGTATTTATTATTACCAGATATTTTTGAAAAATTATATTAAACATTTAATAATCGCAAAAATCAATAACTGTAAAATTGCTATTGTGAAAATGTTCTTAATAAACAAACCTTAATCCTCTGCCCCTCCCGCTGCCGCCGCCCCTGAGTGTAAGGCTCAGATGATAATTGTGTATATCGCTCTTTAACAAAATATTCGATCTTAAAAAAACACTGTAGTGTTGTCTGTTTTACCTATAAGAAATACGTTCTTAATTTCTGTTCAAACGACTGTTATTCAAAAACGTTACAAGTCTTATTTAGATCTTATAAATTACAATATTACAAAATGATGCATTTTGTCAAATTATGTAGTATATTTTTACTGATTTGTGTTGTAAAGCACAATTACAGTAAACATTTACTTTTAATTTCCTTAGACTACAGAACTCACTATTTATTGTTGTCATCATTAGCATTCACATGTTTTGTCGCCGTAAATTCGGCTTTGCCTAAAAAAAATAGAATATATTTTCATATTGCATGTCTTCATTCTCATTCGAATGTGTATGTAACACATACGCATTCATGTAACATCTTATAGATGTAATATCTGCTGTAATATGTAACCTGTAACTTGTAGCACTGGTAATACATGTAACATCTATAAATCTTACATATGCGATGGCTGGTAGCAGAATATTTTCAAAAGCAAATACATGGCAGAACAAAGGATCCATATAATATTCTTTAATTTGTTTGGCATATAACCGCAAAATTCCTTCAACGATCTACTCTTTAATAACGAATTTATTTCCGTCTTCTCATGGTTGTTTCCCCATCTTTTGTCGTTGCGAGTTGATCCTGAAAATAAAAGAAACAAATCTTCTGCTAATAAAGCAAGCACAAAAATTCAATTAACGCGTACAGGTGCTTTCCTTTGTCACATCTATTTGGCGCATGATGATGCGAATTCCTTTCAGTCTCGCAACTCAGGATGCTTCCTTAGGATGCGTTGCCACCGCTGCACATAGGAGCAAGATCTCAAAAAGCTGGCCAAAAGTCGAAAAAAAGGTTTTATTTAGGGAATTTTAAGTAATCAGTTGAGTAAACTGGTTTTCAGAGTATGTAATTGCACGATTAGAAAAGATCCGATACGTCACGATGACGTTCGGCACGTGGCCGTTGAGCGAGCAGCTGTTTTCAGCTTCCAGCAATTTTCAACATTCAAAATGGACGAAAATCATGATGGTGAGTTAAATGTTTACGTGTATTACAATATTTAAAAAAGATAAAAGTTTCTTAATTAATAATTAATGTTTTAACAAAATGATACAATTAATTTGTTGTTTTTTCGTGGAAAACAGTTTTAAGTTCCACGTAGTTCTACTACGAAATTTGTAAAAACGTCATTCCTGAGTATTTAGCCATTGAAATATCAAAAACAAGCTGCTATTAGCTGCTATTCTGCATTTCGCACAGAAACATTTTTAGGGTGTTTTTCATTTTTTAAATCCGCCATATTGAATCTGCCATTTTGCTGCTGTTCTCTGTAATGTTAACATTCGAATCGGAATCAGCAAACCCATAAAACACTGCTTACATTTTTTTATGAAAACTGAAACATTTTTAGACTTTAGTTTTTAGATTTTTAATCTGTCGTATTGGATCCACCATTTTGGTATCGTAATTAGCGTGCCCCAAAACTAGTGTGTACAAAGTCTCATTTAATTTGGCCTGCCTCTTGAGACCTTGCCCCAGTGTGCCTGCGTTGGAGCGTTAGTTGTCTCCTCCGCCGCCCGAGGGCAGCGCGCTCGCCGCCATCGCGCTCCGTCTGTCGTGGCGGAGGCTGCGCTGCGTGGGTTGCACGATTTCGCGGAACCGCGTGACGCGCGCTGGTCGAAGGGTGAAAGTGACATAATCGCCGCGCCGCCGCGATTAGAAAAGCGGCGTCGTTGCGGCGCTTACAGCAGGCGGCCGTTTTTGGCAGGCTCCTCGTCGAGATTTGTATTACGCGATGACATTTTCACAATGCAATTATTCTTGCCCTGAAATGTGTATTTTCATGAATTTAAACAGTTGCATTATCATATCAATTTTTGGTTTCTAATGTATTGCTTTTGTAACTATATTACATCTACTAGCTAACTCTACCATGTTCGTACGTACCTCAAGAAAAGCAATTCTGAGCCAAAGTATAATAAAAATAATTTATTCACCACTGAGTAATAAATACCATTTGTTACTATAGTTTTTTTAATTGTTAAATATTATTTTAATTAATGTTTTCAGAAAAAATAATTTCTCATCTTGAACTGTTTTGTCCATAAACGTGTATTGACTGAAATTAGCAGAGTTGAAACTTTGAGGAGTAAGTGATAAAAACAAATAGATATTGATTGAGAATAATATGCACGTTTAGTATTTAGTAGATATGTTGGATGTGGTATTATCCGCGCTTGTTTTCTTGATCCCGCGTTTCGCTAATTACGAGAAGAGTGGAGAGTTAGGTTATTTTGACAAAAAAATGTCATATTTGACATTAACTGAAAATTAGCTGTTTCGCACACGGAAACACGTACGATAAAGCGTGTTAAAAAGGAGTATTCGCAACACGGGCGAGAGGTGATTCCCGCACTCGTCTCTTTCGCCTCGACTCTTGCGTGAATAAACTGTTTCACGCCTTTGTTACATAAATTATTATACTTGTACAAAAGTAAATGGATATCAGTCATTGTCGTAACAATATTGTTTGTAAATAATAAACAAAGACGCCGTCAAGACGAAAGACAATTGCGAATCGTTATAGATGTTCGTGATGCTTCGCACACGATTCCCGATGTTTCTCACACTGTGAAAAAATAGCTGTTTCGTACATGGATAACAAGGAGGAGAAAGCGCGTTTCGCGCACGGCGTGCTAAAAATCCTGTTTGTCTTGTTGTCCTGACGAGTTCGTTCCGCCGGCGCCGTGGGCGGGGCGCGTGGCTGGGCGACGAAGCGCGTCACGTGCTATCAGCTTCTGGCGCGTGGGGCCAAGCCGACGGCCCTGATGTGCGTAATGGAGGAGCTGGCGCGCAGCTGCAGTCAATCAATAGGCTGTTAGGGTCTCGGCGCGCACCGTCGCCCTTCAGCGTAGCGCCCGCCCCGCTCCTCCCCGCTCCTTCCCGGACCTCCCCGCTCCTTCCCGCCCCTTCCCGCTCCTCCCCGCTCCTCCCCACTCCTCTCCGCTCCTCCCCGCTTCTTCCCGGACCTCCCCGCTCCTTTCCGATCCTCCGCGCTCCGCCCCGCTCCGTCCCGCTCCGTCCCGCTTCACCCCACTGCGCCCTGCTCCGCCCTTCTTCCCGCTCCTCCCCGCTTCACCCCGCTGCACCCCCTCTACCCCTCTACCCCACTCCTCGCCACTGCACCCTGTTCCACCCCGCTCCACCCCGCTTCTCCCTCTCCACCACGCTCCACCCCGCTCCAACGCTCCACCCCACCCCACCTCGCTCGCTTCTCCCCGCTCCTCCCCGCCCCGCCTCGACCCCGCAAGGCCCGATTAGCCACCACACTCGCTATCCAGTGCCCGCACACTTGGCCACTGGCGGTCGCCGCCGCCGACAACGACGGATAGAGGCCTACCCTGCACGACTGCTCTCACGTACAACTCATACACTCATGCATACACACACACACACACTATATACAAGCAAATGCACTTGCAGCAATACATGTTCACACACATGCGTATACATGAACGTACGTACATATACATACACATACGTACATGTTCTCATTCTACAAACAGAATTAATAAGCCTGCACTTTATCTCACGCACACATACACTCAAACGCATATACACTTATGCTGTCTTATCATGCCTAAGGCAAATCTGTTCTCACTTCATGATTAAAAACGTCAATGGAGAGTCTCTCATCAAAAAGTTCTTGCTCCTTCGTATTCGCCAACACCAACGCGAAATGACAACAAAATAACGAAGAGTGCAATTTCTGTGCATTGCAATTTTTTAATTTCTTCTTTTATTTTGCACCATAGTCCGCGTGAAAGGCTGAAGCACGCACCGCTATTATTTATCGTTTTCTATATCGTTGATTTTCAAAGGAAATTTTATTATTTCCGTTTGTGTACGCGTGCAATCTTTCCTTAATCTTCCTTCTTTTATCCTCACCCCTTACTACACATACATTTACATGTACTACATGTCAGGAGCTTTGAGCGTGTCCCGGCTGCGACGGTGCCCCGCTGGTAGGAAAACCTGGCGATGGAAAACCCAGCTTGTCGACGGCGGGCCGACGGCCTCCACCTTATCCTCGCTCTCGCGCTCTCTGTCTGTCTGTTCCTCTCTGTCTCACTGCTCTGTCTGTCCCTCTTCTCTATTTGTCCCTCTTCTCTATTTGTCCCTCTTCTCTGTCTGTCTCTGTCTTCTCTGTCTGTCTCTCTCTTCTCTGTCTGTCTCTCTCTTCTCTGTCTGTGTCTCTCTTCTCTGTCTGTCTCTCTCTCTTCTCTGTCTGTCTCTCTCTCTTCTCTGTCTGTCTCTTTCTCTTCTCTGTCTGTCTCTTTCTCTTCTCTGTCTGTCTCTCTTCTCTGTCTGTCTCTCTCTCTTCTCTGTCTGTCTCTCTCTTCTCTGTCTGTCTCTCTCTTCTCTGTCTGTCTCTCTCTCTTCTCTGTCTGTCTCTCTCTTCTCTGTCTGTCTCTCTCTCTTCTCTGTCTGTCTCTCTCTCTTCTCTGTCTGTCTCTCTCTTCTCTGTCTGTCTCTCTCTTCTCTGTCTGTCTCTCTCTCTTCTCTGTCTGTCTCTCTCTTCTCTGTCTGTCTCTCTCTTCTCTGTCTGTCTCTCTCTTCTCTGTCTGTCTCTTTCTCTTCTCTGTCTGTCTCTCTCTTCTCTGTCTGTCTCTCTCTTCTCTGTCTGTCTCTCTCTTCTCTGTCTGTCTCTCTCTTCTCTGTCTGTCTCTCTCTTCTCTGTCTGTCTCTCTCTCTTCTCTGTCTGTCTCTCTCTCTTCTCTGTCTGTCTCTCTCTCTTCTCTGTCTGTCTCTCTCTCTTCTCTGTCTGTCTCTCTCTTCTCTGTCTGTCTTTCTCTTCTCTGTCTGTCTCTCTCTTCTCTGTCTGTCTCTCTCTTCTCTGTCTGTCTCTCTCTCTTCTCTGTCTGTCTCTTTCTCTTCTCTGTCTGTCTCTTTCTCTTCTCTGTCTGTCTCTCTTCTCTGTCTGTCTCTCTCTCTTCTCTGTCTGTCTCTCTCTCTTCTCTGTCTGTCTCTCTCTTCTCTGTCTGTCTCTCTCTTCTCTGTCTGTCTCTCTCTTCTCTGTCTGTCTCTCTCTCTTCTCTGTCTGTCTCTCTCTTCTCTGTCTGTCTCTCTCTCTTCTCTGTCTGTCTCTCTCTCTTCTCTGTCTGTCTCTCTCTTCTCTGTCGCTGTCTGTCCCTCTCCCTCTGTGTGTGTGTGTGTGTGTGTGTGTGTGTGCCTCCCTCTTCGCCCCACCGCCCTTCCCCTTGCAACGCCAGTGCGGTGGCAGCCCTGCGGTGCGCGCGGCCACTCAGGAAATGAAGGCCCTCTGCCCTCCGCAGCGCGGCCGCTAATTGGGCTTGAAGGCGCCGTAAATAGACCCTCCCTCCCCCCCACACACACACACGCACACACCACCCCGCTCTACGCCTTTTGCGTCTTCCTTCCACGCCGCTTTCGCCTAGCGATTATGAATAAATAAAGAAGGAATGGATAAATAGAAAAAAACTATCGGTGTTAAAATAGCACGTACTTTCTCGCCCGTACTTTAACGCAAAATTACGGGAAATATACTTAAGGGCAAAAATCGTTATCTTCACAATTGTAGTTGTAGGAATACGCCGGCAACATTTTGAATTTTTGCAATTTTCGTAAAATCTCAGTGTTTATCGAAAATGAGACTTGTACCATTCTCTTAAACGTACTTCACAATATCCAATAGCAAAGTTTAATCAAAAACGTTGGAACCCTTTTCTTGAAAATTTTGAAAATGTCCCAGGGGATTCATATAAAGGCTCCATAAATTTAAAATATCGGTTTCAAAGTCAAGGGGCCAATACATCAGTCAGATCGATTGGGGATCAATTTTGGAGATAATCAGTTGAACGGTTTAGCTTCTGGCGTTGTTCACAGACGTACGGACTGGCAGACACTGACAGATGTTTTGCCATCATTCGATTCGTTTAGTTCACCAGTTTCTCATGAACCCTGCAGTTCTTCGTTATCTCGTTGATTCTTTTTCGCGATGAATAAAGTTTTCTGATAAAGACTTCTGCTTTAAAGCCCAGTATAATAAAGCGTTGTGATGAGCTCCTCTTAAAAGACGCGTTATTTTCGTGATCGCATGGGAAGGACTGGACCTGCGCCAGGGCCTAGTTATTCTCTCGAGTGTCTCCTTCATAACGCCCTCTTGGCACGTCGAAGCGTTCCCGCGGAGTCTCGTCAGGGGATTACTCGATCTCTAAAAAGAGATGCAGATCTCATAAGAACTCCGCCACCCTGGCGCACTGGAAGACAATTGGCGAGTGGGATTGTGTGCTGGAAGCCAGTGCATGTTGCTGGCAATGTCGACTGCCAGAAGACCGCAAGTACTTCCAGTGCCGGCGCTGGACAGTTCTGGGCCTCGGGCAATACAGAAACGTAGCCCCTCCCCGCCGGAAAATTTTAAATTGCGAAAGTTGAAGCAAGAAACTATATGAGTTATTTTATTTTAACAAATACCAAAAATTGCAACATTTAAGCTAGAAACAGGTTTTGGAAATATATATGTTAAATAATAGTTTTAAGTAAAATATTAAGTGAATACAAAGAAGTAGTATCAAATAATACAATTTCCTCGATGAGCTTAAAATGTTTAAAAAATGTTGTGTTTAGTTAGTGTTTCATAAAATCACTTATGTATGTACTTTGCACATTAGCTCTTTACGAGCTAAGGCCTACCAGCAGACCTTGTGTGTAATGGACTGTAATTAACTAATCAAGGTAAAAATTAATTGAAAATTTTATGAACTATCAGACTACTGGACGGCGACCTATAAAATTACGATAATGATTTTTTCGATTTATAATTTATTTTTCAATTTGTTACTTTTTCCCTTCAGTCCCATTATGGGGCATACTGGGCATCCCTTTATGGGGTGGCGTGCGGGGCCCTGGCGATCTCCCGGTCTGCCCATGCCCATGCACCTGAAAACGTCGGCCACCTAAGGAGAGAAAGGCGGCGACGTCCTGTCCGGCTCGAGGTGGCTCTTGCGGAAGAAAGTCGGTTTCTTGACGCCTTGTCCCCGGTGGTTCTCTGGACAAAAAAGGAATTTCACCTCTCTCCGGCGACTCTTCTTCATCAAAATGTGAGGAGTACATCTAACAACCTGAGCTGTCCAACTTTTCTTTTTACCACACTTTCCCTTAAATTCCATTTTGCACTTTTTCTGACCAACGCAACTTTGTAATGTGTTTTGAGAAGTACGAGCCCGGAGTGGCTTGACTTCACATTAAGGTTTCATTCTCATTCTATCTCCTATATTCCCTATTGATGAATTAATATACATTATAAAATAAAAGTGTATTGAATATAATGTTCATGTAATCAAATCAATGAATACATGTCAGATCTATTATTTTTTAAATACAATTAATTAAATCACTATTAAAATTGAATCACTTTGGAATTCTAAATCAAAATTGAAATGCTTTCTCGGAATGTTAATTTAGATTGTGGGAACTCTTTTATTTACAGAATTCCGATAGTTTGTGACAAATACTTTAGAAGTAATCTTTAAACTTCCTCTCGCTATTCTATAAAATAATCTCGATCCAAACATTACAATCACCTAAATACATCTCTTATTATTATATGGCGTCGCTTTTGCCAATGTGAAAATAGGAGGCTTGCAGCTCATGAATAAGAATGAGGTAATGATAGAATGAAATGGAAAAATAGAATGGATTGGAATGAAGCTTAGACAGACGTAATGTCCGTCCGTTCATAATATTTATGTGACTATAACATGCTCATGTCTGACGGCAACTCAAGATCATTGAGAAAGCTTTCCTTTATACCCGCTGTGCACAACCCGTAGTCAACCCCAGAATAATATTTAAAGAGATTTCGGAAATTTCGCTTAATTTTTTTGACTTCTATATTCAAAAATGCAGGAAAATGTTTGTCGTACTGTTTCGAAAAAGAGGTTGAGGAAAGGTACTTATCAATACGGTGTTAATTAATGTGGATCTGTTAGCATCTGAGTTTATGAGGCTCGACCGTGAAAAACGAGCAGCAATATGATTTACCTATTAGTTCAAAAACAATAGCTCTCCAGGAGGATGCTTGTGTGTAAGTTTAGCAACATTTGCGATGATGAAGTAAGCGTAGTGGAGGTAGTTATGTCACTTTCGTGGCTTCATTACTACAAAGTACTGAAAAAGAATTCAGACATCGTCTAATAATATTGGTCGCTATTGATAGCACCCAAGTATCGAGGTAATCAAAGTATCGAAGTACCATCCCCTGTTTGGTAAAAACTTTCTTTTTGTATATCAGCCTGTGATCGCCGCGGCCCTCCAACGCGCAAAGGGGCAAGATGTTGCCAGAACTCTCAAAACGAAGTAACTTGTGCACCCTTTACAAGTCACTCTCTCTAAAGAGCAACGTTCACCTCTTGAGAAAATGGGAACATAATTTAATTCTCGTGGTTCTTGTGTGACCTGGCTGTAAAATTGAGTACGTTCGATACAAAACTATCCATGATATAACGTACCAGTGATTGTAATAAAAAAATTTGTGATCACAAGTTATGAAAAATGCCCTTGTGTCCATTGGGCAGCTTTCTGGAGAGGCCCCGAAAGGTCCAGAAAGTGTGGCCGGAAATCTAGAGTAGAGGACATAATAAATAACCTATTTGTTGCTTCTGATTCCCTTGTGTCAACGTCCCTTGGAAAACTTGGCAAAAGAAGACATTTGGTTTGTGGAAGGAGACTATTAATCTTTTTATGAAAATAAGCAAAATAAGAAGTCCCTTACACATTCGACTAACAAAGACAGTGATCCAGATTGTAACACATTATTGTAAAAAATATTAAATATTTGCTGTTGAAATTATATTTTATGTTCTATATGTTCAATCGTATTACATTAGTTTTTAATGATGATTCCAGTCCCCGAATTCGTGTAAATAGGCTTTCAAAAAAACCTGGCAAATGAGTTTCGGCCTGGTTTCATCGCTTTCTGTGTCAGTGATGATCTATAACAAATCGATGTTAGCAAACATTGATGTTCAAAATACATCGAAACTAAACCATACGTGTTTTTCAACATTGATGTTCATAAACTAGTCTAGCAACCTCTAACATTAAATTTTTGTGCATTAAAATTTAATTTCACAGTGTTCGTGTTTATCAATTTGCCGAATAGGGGTACCAGAAGAATGAGCAGATCCTATGCCCACAGAATATTTGTTGACCATACCTCAATGTGCGAAATGAATATGAAGAAAGAGAAAATACAAGGGCATGGAGGTCATCTCGGGAGGGAGTTTGGTTGATGAAAGTGGCGCAAACAGCGTTCCTTTGATTCCAAAACTTGCATGTTACTATCAGTTATTATTTCATATTTAAACTTTTACAGTGTTGTGATCACGGGTATTTTTCACTTAGAAAAAAAATATGGTGAAAGAAAAAATATCAATCACAAAACATCGATGTTAAAAAATTGGTATTAATACATGGATGTTTAGAACATGGATGTTTTGAAAACACGGGCATCGATGTCGCACCCTGTATCTTGAGAGCGTAGGCTCCCGCGGCCGGAGTCAGTATTTACTGGGCTGTCCGGGTGACGCCTTCCTTCCTCAGGAAGGTCGCAGAATGGCGACCGAAACGTCGGCACCTTCGCCATGGACGCGGCGTCACCCGGACAGCCTAGTAAATACCCTGTGTCTGTCCTCGTGAGCTGGATCCATGACTGTTTGGGCGTGAGGCGGCGTGAGGTTGTGCACCTCTGCCTGGAGGGAGCAGCGCTTCCGGCGCCGCCGCGTGCCCCGCGGTGGCCCTTGCAAACGCGCGCGCCGCGCGGCCCCCGTGACTCAGGGCGGAAGGTAGCGGAGCGGCGCATGCGCACCTATGACGTGGCGCGGCCGCCCTGAGTCAGGCGCGCTCCGCCCGGCGAGTCTCCCACTGATTGATCAATTAATTAGGCAAATTAGAAGCAAAATAGAAAACTTGAATACGCACATTAGAAGACTATCAGTCAAATTGTCTCGACGAACTACCAAAGGAAGAATTCGATAACTTAAAATCTAAGACGTTCAGCTGAAGACATTAAAGTTATTCCAAGATATCTCAAGAATAAACTACGCCCACCATCAACGCTTGGATAAGAATGCAATTTGAATACAAGAAATTGTTAAATACACAAACATAGCATTACACAATACAATGTCAGAAATTCAAAATAAAGTTTAAAAAAAATGCAAACACTAAATCAAGAGAAATGTAACAAAGTAAGAGGGAGCTTAGGCTAAAGGGACTCCCCGCTTTCTATGCCCTACCCCAGTTCTAGTATTAAAACATGCAAATCTTTATAAAATCAGTGGATTGAACAGATAGAAAATAAGGGGGAAAAATAGCTTGATTGAGTTGTAATTGCGGGCGCGTCAACTGCTGAAGTCATACATCGTAAGAGTAATACACATTTTTCTTCGGGAGGTGGCGGTGATCTTCCCTCACTAGCTGCCTGCCTGTGCCGACCTACATGTCGACTTGGGTAATTTTCTCCAACTAGGTACTATGCATAAATATAAATATACATTTGTACGTAAATGTACAAAATTGTACATAAATATGTAGATACATATGTACAAAAATATGTACATAAATATTTTTAAAATACATTTTTATTGTTAGCTTGAAAAAAATAAAATTTTACGAAACGCAATGTATTGCGTCACTTGTAAGAAAAATCAGGAAACGTTTCACATGCGTGATACCTGACCAAGTAATAAATTTCAACCATATTACAGGTGAAAATTACTGTATATCTTACATTGGGAATATATTTATTTACCTAAAAAACAAAGTTTTTCCCAAGCACTTCGATATCTTGGCAGTAGACGAAAGTGTATGGCGGTGTACAGAGGATGAGTTTGCTCGTTACCAGTTCACTAACTACGTCTGCATACGAACGGTATAACTGCTTCTTTGGCTTATTTTTTGCCGTGAAATATGTCAAAGCATCCAGGTAATCATTCTCGCCTATTATACCCCTCCTATCAATTTACATTCTTTCCTTTGCATTCGGCGATAGGCTAATCCAAATCTATAAATCAGTCGTGGCTTTGAATAATGCTCACCAACGCTTTGTCTCTAGAGCTCTGGGGAAATTGCCTACCTGAGGTGCAGTGGTCCGATCGTGGTCCGACCGTTCTCCCAGAGGACAAACGCACTCGCGGGCTCATCACGTGCATCACCTGCTCGAAAGGAGGGACACTTGTTTTTAAGCAACATTTCAAATAAGTCACTAAACAATATAAACATAGTTTAATATTGAATGCTTAAATTCCAAAGTCATAGTCTATTTTCTTAATACATATCTTCGATGTTACGATATTATTAAGGGGTCTCATAGTTTGGTCACGCATTTCAAATCCATTGTGATGGTAATCCTGACTTGCTTAACTCGGAGTACGGTTCAGTCATGATCGCTCCTTGTGGAGTTTGTGATAGGTGATATGGATTCGCGGACGTTTCATTAGGATCCTATCATTTCGTTATTAAGTAAATGTAAAATTATTTAAGTAGTTAGGCGGAAGAGCAGACCTGCTAGCCTGAGCCTTGCCACAAATAAATATTATTATTATTATTATTATTATTATTATTATTATTATTATTATTATTATTATTATTATTATTATTGTTTCCGTTTTATTTTCAACTGCGTTGACCGTGATGACAGGAGATACTTAGTAATGCGTCACCCCCATTTCGTAGGTCATTCTCATTACTTTCCTCTTGGGGGTAAATAGCGCGTCTGATAGCAAGATCGATATAAAATGTCTACGGAACCATTGCCTCCGTCAGTCTTCCGCAGATTGGGAAGAAATCGTGGAAGACCCGCGATAACCTTTTTTTCTTCCGAATTTACTTTCATCTCCTTATAGTTCTCACATCCTGGTAAGGCGCTAACGTTAACTCTGTGCTTTGCGTCTTTTAATTGCGGAGCTCCCGAGCCGCAGACGCAGGAAAGCGCGAGCGCTTCCGACCTGCGGTTGCTACGTCGTCGGCAACTACGTATCTGCTGTGCGAGAATGACGTGCGCAGTTGGTGACGATTGTTCCTCGAAGGTCGTCTTCAAATAGACATTTGCGGCCGTCGTAAGGTTCGTATCATGACGCACTTCTGGTATTTATTATTGAAACTGGAATTTCAACCTCGAACATCTACTAGATACTTTTTCTGTTTACAGTTTTTAGTTTAATATAGTAGTTATCAATACGGCATTTAGGGCTGCTCAGTTGTGACTTATAAGTTACTATAGAGTAGCCCTGTGAGTAGTGATATAGTAGTGGATAAAGATAACAGTACAAAGTGTTACAAAACATTGCCACGCACCCTTTTGTGGTATTTTCAGACTTTGATATCCTTGAATGGTCTATTCAAATTTTGAATATGTTTTTCAATAGTTTCGTGTATTTAAATTATTTACAAGAAATTCGTATGCCTACCTCCAACGATTATCAAATACTTTTAAATCGTTGCGGATAAGTTATCCAGTGGAATTAGTATTATCTTAACAGCCTTGCTACTGGGCCATTTTGTTAGGCTAATCGATTCCTTTCCACAACTGGAATATAAAATCTGCGAACACTTTCCTTTTTCTATTGCAATTTTATCACGTCAGTCTTGTGGCAACCACCGACGAAGGTGTATCAGTGGGGACAATAATTATGAACTTAAAAAGCCTCAAATGGACGTTTACCAGCTTAGTTGGCTCAGGACATCAGTTGAAGACTGCAGTGTCCTCTGATAGGATGTCGTAGGGTTCGAGTCCCGACGGTGGCAGGATTTTCAATTTCTGCTACGTAGCTAGTAGGTCTATTTCAGACGCTGTTTACAGGAGAATTCGAACTCTAATCAGTAGTATCCGTTGTTTCTCCAATCAACACCTAGAAAATGCCGAAGAAGTACCCTAACAAACGGGCCACTGACCGCCCGCTATCGTTCCTACCTCTTCCTTGTCCTATCCTCGCTTCTTTCTTACATACACGTACAGAAACATGAAATAAACTACCACTAATGTCGGGAGACCGGTCGGGAGTTCAGAGCTTGTCTCGGCTAGGGCGGAACCGCCTGCTGGAGGGAGATACCAGGTTCGGGAAAACCCCACTAGGTAGGCGCCGGATCTCACCATGCAGCTAGGAAAGATGAACGCCACCTTCCGCGATAAAAACAAGCACTACACTTACGGGCCTTAGCCGTTGACGCGCCCTGAGTCACTAATCAATGTATAAATCAGTCCAACGGTCGCTTCCGGACTGCTGGCCTTGGCCGTCCCACGAAGCAGATCCGTCGCAGACGCCGCGCAGTGGACGGACTCTGACGTCGCCGCCATTCGTCATGTGCAGTCGCCAGCAGTCGGCACTGAGATAACCGCGAACTTCCCGGATGGCTGGCGCCGCGCCGCGCCGCGCCGCCTTCGGTCCGCGCTCTGGCCAAGCGCCGGCAAAGCGGTGATTGCAGCCTCGAAATAAACATGAGCGCAGTGGACACTGCGCGGCTGAGATGGTACAGGGAACAACAGCTGCCGTTGCGGTGCCGCTGATCCTAGGAATCGCGTGTAGGCGGTGACTTAGATTGCTGTTAGGTCGAATTCACCCCTCGATGTCGATGTTTCTAAAACACGATGTTTTTGTAGAAACGTCGATGTTTTAAACATTGATATATTAAAACCGATGTTTTTTAACATTGATGTTTTGTGATAAGTGTTTTTCTTTCTTTTACGATGTTTTGTTTCTGAATGAAAAATGTCCATGATCACAATACAATAAAATTTAAAATATGAGAACCTCAGGCCGGCCCGTAGGTCAGCCCCACATCTCACGTTCCACCGTGGGAGATCATCGCAACCCAAAATAATCAATGCGGGTGTTAGCGTTGGGGCAGGTGCTTTTAACTCTCTCACACACTGCGTACGCAGTGTAGAGAAAGTATTGTACTGCGGGGTAAAACAGCAGTTTTTGACAGGAAAACCCTTATGGCCGTGACCCCTGTCATGAGATGATCATTGAATGATACATCGGGAGATCTCACAGCCGCAGACACCGAACTATTAATACATGGCATGGCGGTCCGATCTCGAATTTGAATATTTTACAAATCAATTTACAAACTTCAATTTTTTATATCCAAAGTGTACATATCTTTTTTATTTCCTTGTCTGCGAAAAGGTAGTGTCTATAATCATCTATGAAGGAAGGAAGGAAGGTATGTTTGTGTGTCAACCTTCCCCCATCAGAACGATCTTGGCCGGGAAGGCGGGGGGAGTGGGGGCGTCCAGGCTGTTGCTTCAATCACCCAAAATATAGGTCCGAACTCCGCACAGTTGTAAAAGATGTGCACTGACGCGATTCCCGAAAATGAAGCTGCGTAATCGCGTGATCCTAGGATCGGCTGTGTTGGATCTTGCATATCAGATTACACGAAGATGATGCTACTGCCTCGGCGAGAAATCTAGTAGATCGTTTCTGCTCTGGTCGTTTGTTTCCGCAGTATCCAGTGCTTTAACAACGAGCCACGGACCTCGCGCGGCTCGTCCTTACTCGTCCTGGCTCCAGTTCCGTAACGTTGCTCACTTTCCGGAAAACCGAGTAAATTCAAAGCATTTCATTCACCAGGGAAAATTAGGGAATTTGCACGATAATCTTTAGAGCTCAGGGACAGTTTTAAAACAATTATACAATGATATATCTCCTTTAAAAGCGATGATGAAACTTTCGTTTTTACTTCAATTTTTATTTGATAAACAAATCCCCTTAATTTTTGTCTTTTAGGGCGAAATCAGTGAACTACCAAATTATTAATATATACCTAAGCCTTGCTTTTATTTTATATTTTATTTCAGTAGTGTCAATGGTAATGGAGAGGTCTGTTGTGCTCATTGGACCTGCATCTTCCAAATAAAGTAATCTTAAACGGAACATACAAACAATATTTCTAAAAAATGATCTACAACAGCACATAATGTACTACTTCCGTTTATTTATCAGGGTGCCCTTCCTGGTACCAAATTATTTTCTTTCACCTACTAAAAGTCTTAGTGATATAATCATTTGCGAACGTTTCATATAATAACACAAGCATTTTATTATATAAACTACTTTCGTGCTTATTCTGCGGAAAGTTATTCTCATCTGTGTAATTAAATGCTTAAATTATTTTGTAGAATAATTCCATGTACTTTATGGATTTAGGCAAACTGCGAATTGAGTTTCGTAGGTCTCGTCGTTTTACTGTTGTTTCGTTTCCCATATAAATGTCATTGTGTTTCGACTTCGCACAGAAGCGAAGAAGTTGCGAATAGCTGCAGCCATGCGTTGGGCGAAAAATTAAGAGCGGAGATTGCATTTGTATTGCGTTATGATTTCTCCTTGTTTCGTTATTCACGAGGAAAAGCCGAGCGAATAAAGAAATCCGCAGTCATACATGGGTGGAGTGTCCCCTAATGCAATAATTCCACGTACTGGTGAGTTCGGTACGATGTCCTTTCAGAAGCTCTTGCAAAGCAGGAAAATAATGTAATGTTTTTTTTTATTTTGTAAGTATGTAAAGGTTATGGGCGTTTTCATCGGTTTCCAAAGGTGTGTATCTATTTTAAACATACCCCAACACTAAATCCTGCTTTTCAGTATACTATCATGCAGGTATGGAAAAACAAACGAAGATAATGTTTAAACATTTTAAATTTAAATTCTCCGTATTTTTAGGGGGCAGTATTAGTATTTTAATATTTGCATGTAACACTAGCAGAACCAGGCTCAATCACTGCTGTCTCTGTCTCCGTCTCTCTCCCTCCCTCCCTCTCCCTCTCTCTCCCCTCTCCCTCTCTCCCCCCTCTCCCTCTCTCTCCCCTCTCCCTCTCCCCCTCTCCCTCTCTCCCCTTCTCTTCCTCTCTCTCCTCTCCTTCTCTCCCCTCCTCTTTCCCTCTCTCCCCTCCTCTTCTTCTCGCTCCCCTTCTTCCTCTCGCTCCCCCTCTTCCTCTCGCTCCCCCTCTTCCTCTCGCTCCCCCTCTTCTTCTCTGTCCCCCTCTTCCTCACTGTCCCCCTCTTCCTCACTGTCCCCCTCTTCCTCTCTCTCCCCCTTTCCCTCTCTCCCTCCTCTCTCCCTCCCTCCCTCTCCCTCTCTCTACCTCCCTCCCCTCCCTCTCTCTCCCTCTCTCTCTCCCTCCCCTCCCTCTCTCTCTCTCCCTCCCCTCCCTCTCTCTCTCTCCCTCCCTCCCTCCCTCTCTCTCTCCCTCCCTCCCTTTTCCATGGAGAAAAAGCAACTTAGATTTGCCAACTTTCATAGAAGTCGGTCAGATGGTGTCGGAGTTTATCTACCTCGAACATACCAACATATTTTTTGTTATATACAGAGAGATGTTGCTACGATCTTAATGTGAGATGTTCAAACAAATATTCTTTTATTTGATTCCCAACGCCGAAGGCCCATTTCTGCATTGACTGGTTTTCCTTCAAATAACAATTCCTGAAAATAGAATGAATGTTCCAACTGTGCTTTTCATGTAAAGGCGAAAAAGATCCTTCTTCCCCTCTCTGAACCCCAGAAAGCCATACTCTGCCCTCGCCCAACGTTCCAGGAATTGGCGGGTCTTATCTTCCCGAGCACAGCGCAGGGCTTTTTATGTGCATGTCGAAGACCGCAAGCGAGGAGGTGGAAGGCCCTGCAGAACCCAACCGCGCTTCCTCGTGTGGGTTACAGCTAAGCAGCATCAGCTGCCACCGCAGCTCGTCGCTTCGAGACGAACTGACTCATAGGACGAGGGGGGCTACATGCGGCCAAAATACTGTCCTTCTTACCTTGCAGTTAAGACAACCTTGAACTGGTACATCTGACATACCCGCCGGCCAGTTGCCACTTGTGAAACATCACTGATTGTTAGGTCTACACGTCCAGCGGCCCAGTGCCTTTCTCGTTAGTGTAGATCTACCGTTGAGCAAAGTAAGAACTTCGCTATTGATTTCTTTTTAGAGTGATGGAATTTTTTTGTGTGGTGCGGTACGAGATACCGCTGATACCAATTGCTTGACATACACCTTCGTTGCAGAATTTGCAACTTAGCTGCAGCAAACGTATTGATTTTTAGGATATTTAAAAGTCGGTCTTTTGAGTAGGTTGTATACATCGGGTAATATTTCATTAAAAATGTGCATGTTTGTTTTGCAACGCCAAGAATTGTTTTGGTTGTTTTAGTAGTATTTAAAACAGAAAAAGTATTTAGGAACAAATATTATGTACATGAAATAGTACATAATATTTGTTCCTTGCATATTGTAATTAATTCAAACGATTCATAATCAGTATTGCTTCCCTCCATTGTTTGTTATGTACTTTGATTATTTCTCAAAACAATTTAATTTCTATGACCAAAGTTTCGAGTTAATTTCGTTGAAAATGTAATTACTTACACATGTGATACATTCTTTGTTGTACATCTCTGCTACGTCTTAATCTCTTAATGAACGAATATACCATCCGTCGTGTATTTTATGAACAAGGTAATCCTTAATTTGTACATATGGGAATCTGTTCAAACTTGTCCTTGACTTTTGAAGTAAAATATTAGCTGTTAAGTAAAGAGAATGTACCCGAAAAAACCTTGTAAGAAATCCAATTTTTCTCACTCAACCAATGCGAAATATTGTACTCTTTTTCCAGACTTTATAAAACAGGAACGTCAAAACTTGTCTGTTTAAGCATTACTCGTGAGTAGTTCGTGGGTCAACGTTCTCGGAAGTACTCAACGTACAACGTAAGTCGTATTCCACTGAACATGCACATTAATTGCCTCTGTATTTCGAAAATATCATTAACACGTTCAGATTTTGTTGCACTAGAACACGGCAAGACGTATCAGATAATGCGTATTAACCCATTCTCACTTTCACGCATTTTCCTGTTAGTGAAAGGAGCAATTAAAGTCACAGATAACATCCAAATGGAAACGAATAAGTTAAATATTTTTGAAGATATTTTTGCCTCAAGCCATATCAACAACCTGGATGAAAATATCAATACTTTCCCTGTGTGAATTATTTTCGTACCTCCAATACGTATTCATATTTTCGGCCCGTGATTCGGCGTACCTCTTCGTCGCCTTGACGCCATTCCTCAGAACAATGAACTACTTCTTCCCACTCACCCTGCGGGGCGGTGCTTCGCGGAAAACAATATTTCTGAAAACTCCGCCTCGCGTCCGCCGCACAATGGGGCAAGATCTGAAAAAGCTGGCCAAAATATGAAAACGTTATCCAAAGTTAATGAAACTTTGTATACAGTGGATTTCGGCACGCTGATTAGGAATCCAATGACAAAATTTTTAAAATATGGCGGATCTAATATGACAAATTAAAAATTAAAAAAGTCTAAAAAAGTTTCAATTTTCATAAAAACTTGTAAACACGGTTTTATGGGTTTGCTGATTCTGATTCCAATGTTAAGATTGCAAGAAAAAAAAACGCCAATCAAATATGACATATTAAAAATTGAAAAATCGTCTAAAAATGTTTCTGCATCAGATGCACCATAGCAGCTCTTCTTTTGACATTTCATTAACTAAATAGTAGAGAATGCCATTTTTACAAATTTCGTTGTGAAACCTATAATTGTTTTCCACTAAAAAACAACAAATTAATGAATTAATTAATACAACTGTAACATATTTTTTAAATATTAATTATTAAGTACTTTTAATTCATTTTTAACTATTTGTAATACATGCAATTTTTTTACTCTTCATCACGATTTTTGTCCATTTTGAATGCTGAAAAAAATTGCTCAAAACCGAAAGCAGCAGCTCGCTAAACGGTCATGTTTCCAATGCTGCAAAAAGTCACTGTGACGCCTCGGACCTTTCCCTAACCGTGGAATTAGACACTATGGGAACCCGTCAAACCAACTGCTTACTTAAAACTACCTAAAAAAAACTTTTTTCCGACTTTTGGCCAGCTTTTTGAGACGTTGCCCCTGTGTGCGCCGTCTCCAGCGCCCCCGGCCCGCGTCGGATGACACGATCCACTAAAAGTCTGACCCGCTGCACGCGCTTCCTGGCAGCGCCTTGTTTGAAAGCCTGCGGAGGGAGTGGATATTTTTGTGTCGTTCCGGGTATTCTGATCGGCGAAAGGGCGTTTGGCGTTCGTTTATTTGCGCACTCTAGCGACCGCCCCGCGGCTTCCTCGTCTCTTCGCGCGCGGGGTCGGTTGCCAGCGTGGGCGGTTCCCCTGAGGTTAGTGGGTTGTGTGCGGAGGGGAGTAATTAGTTTGGGGGGAAAGTTTAGGGGCTTCCTATTCTTATAGTAAAAATGTGTTTGCACTATAAAAATATACTTATGAACAGGTCTTCGATTCTGATGACCAAAAAAATGTTTAAAAATATCCTAAACACTGGACTGAAAAACACGAGGAAAATGACCTGTAAAATCACTTAAAAGTTAGAGGAATGTGACCTAAAAAAGTACTCAAAATGTGAATAAATATGTTTATTTATTCAATGAAATTTACAGTTTTAAATAATATTTATTTTTACAATTTTTTTAATATAAAGGCTTTATTTTAGGAGGAAATGTAATATTTATCGCCGATCTTTCAACCGTCGGTTTGGAAAGGTCGAGGAAGTTACCGAAGATTAGTGTAATTATTAGAGTTTGAAAAAAAGAGTCCGCTGCATTAGTGAATTTCGTTATTAACTGATACAATAAAAAATTAATTTTGGTGGTGTCATTGTAATGTCCTGAAACGTTCACTAATATAAAACACAAAAATGAAACAAAATGCATAAAAACGACACAAATTCCAAAGAAGGAAGAACTTTGGGGGGACAATTTCAAAATTTAGGGAGGAAATGCCATTGGTCGAATACCAACATTTCAACCTGGCAACCCTGGCATTGGGCCGGGAGGCTGCCCAAATGGCACTCGTTCAGGTGATGAGGGGGGGAGGGTGTTTGACGGGCTGTAAGATGATGGATCTGTTTGAATGTTTTGAAATTTACCTTTTTCTAAAGTTGTTAAGTTCTATTTCAAGTGTATTCATAGGTTAAGAAGCAGAAGAGGTTAAGATAAGATTAGGAGAGAAAAGTTGTAATTGTTTGTATTTATTTGTATTATGTAATCGCGCATATTCTAAAATGCACTGCCTTTCATGACAAGAACGAAGTTTCGAGATTTGGATTATAGCTTTGAAATAATTATTTAGAATCAGTTATTCTATAATAATACGAAACAATGCACTTCTATTAAAGTTGACCTGCTATTACAGAAAAAATATTTTTATAACATCTTTTTTTTTTATTTAGTAAGATAGTGCGGAATAATATTAAGAAGATAGATTTTCACTGAAAAGTTATTCTTGCAATGTATTTCAGACGTAACTCAAGACAATAATTCAGAGAATCTATGTTGTTTCACAATTTTGTTGATTCTTCTGGAGGTAGGCTAAATAATATCCGCATGGAAAATTATAAATATTGCATTATTGAATACTTGGACGTGAATTATAAGAACGTTCACAAATATCGGCATTTAATTAGCAATACTCCCACTCAGATATTGAAATTTTATTTATGAAATTATTACATTTATCATTGAATTTACTTTGAACAGGAAAAATAAAACATTTCCTCATAATGTTGTAAACAGCTCCACCTGTAGCCATAACCTACATTGCTCAACCTTTGTTAGTGTTGCATGACCGAATTTGTGCGGCGGCGGAGCAGCTCCCAAACAGAGAAGACGGCAGACGCACAACGTGAGGTCGCACGTCATAAACGCCTCCTTCACCTCGAGCGAACGACCAGGAGAGGTGGCTCAGGCCATCAGCTGATGCCACTGCAGTGCCTTTGACTGGGAGGTCCTAGGTTCCACTCCCGACGGTGGCAGGATTTTTGACACTAGCCAGACAGCTAGGTCGAGTTCAGTCGCCGTCTGGGGGAGAATTCCAGAGGCCGGGTCTGGGGGAGAATTCCAGAGGCCGGCTCCTCTGATTGGTAGTTTTCCGTGGTTTCTCCGATCAACACAAGGAGAATACCGGAGCAGTACCCTAACAAACGGGCCACGGGGCGCGCGCGATCTTGCCTTCCCTTTCCTTGTCCAATTCCTAGCACCTATCACGGAAGCCGGGAGACTGGTCGGGAGGTTAAAAATCCCGGCTGGGGCGGTGCGTCGCTGTTGGGAGATACCTGATTGGGGAAACCCCTATCAGCTAGCCGACGGTATGTCTACGTCAGATCTCGCCATCCAGCGGAGGAAAAAACTTGCACTACACTTACGGTATTAGTGACAGCAATTGGGGCGCCCAAAATCACTAACAATCAATGGTGCAAGGGAAGCGGTAGTCCAGTTGTTGTCTTGTGTAATGTACGTGTTGTCTGGAAAGCCTAGCGTTCTGCTCGCCTCAGTTCAAAGGAACCCGCAACCGTGTTGGTGTCTAATGTATGGTCGTATATGCGTCCCATCGGGACATAAAGGGTAACCGGCTGTAATAAAACCCCTAGTGGCAAAAATGAAAATAACAGTTTTTTACTGTTTTCTTACTATTTCGAACTACTTTTCTTTGTTATTGATTTCCTTATTTCCGTGCGTAATAGACACAGTTTTTTTCTCTCAAACTAGAGGTGCTACAACAGCACATACTTTCTCGTAATAGTGGTAAAGATTATGTAATATTATAATGTAACATCTGTTGTAGTAACACCAGCTATCGCTTGAAAAACTCGTAGACAATCGAAAAGCGAATAATACGTAGTATCTTTTATTCAAACGTTTAAAAGGTAATAGCTTTCACCCGTTGAATGTGTTCAGTGTATTCACTTCCACGGGACGGTGACCATCGCATTCGCATTTTATTGGAGGTGCATTTTAGCCGAAATTAAAATTAATAGTTCATAACACTAAATGGCGGCGGTGGCTACTGGCGGTTGTCAAACACTACCAGTACGCTGTTACCAAATAAAACTGTGTCATTTTAACGCGTATTATACACGAGTTAATGATACAATATTGACAAATAAATTGCAATGAAAAAGAAATAATGAGCGCTCTAATTGATGGTGAGTATCAAATGTCTGTCGTTTCATAATAACTGACCGATTATAAACTCGTCTTACAATCTTACACTAAATCAGTGCTGATTTAATATTTTTTACAATTTTCGTCCGCCCGAGTTGATCTCAGGAATAACTAAACCGAGTTCACGGTCGTAATAGTACATTGCACATTTTCGGGTCATCAAACCACGGAAAATCAAATGACACTGCGTATGTCTGAATGAGAATTGAAACTATATATAAAACATTAAATCAGAAAATATAATTATATTGTATAATACGCCCCTAACTTTATAAAAAAGTTTGAATACATTTAATGGGGAATTAATTTTAAAAATCTCGTACCTGAAAGCCAGATTCCCAGACTTCATGCACTGCATTAAAGTTGTATTAATTGTGTTAATTGTGAATAATTTTATTGCAAATAGTTACATTTTGTTTAGTCATGGCAACATAAGGATATTTAGGTTATTGGAACAAAAGGAAACTAGTGTTGGGTTCGTAACCATTCTCAGAGCAGGATTCACCTCCAGGAAGTAAGAAAAGCAGAGAATGACGACAGAGGAGGAACGCGGAATGCAGAAGACGCGGACCAAGGGCGTTATTGAGGGAACCGCGTTAATGATGGACGTGGATAACATTGATGTAAGGGGCGAGAGATGAGGAACGGAGAGGAATATTGTCAACAAGGAAGTCGATAAGGGTGGCAACAACATCTATCAACTGAGAATCTTCGGCATAACTTCTCGCAAACTGGAATCTGTGCGGAAGTGGCAAATCGAGAAGATGTATAAAAGTCGGATCGAAAAGTTTGAAAATAACAGGACCAATGCCGGGGGAGTATGTTGATCTTAGTGATGAAAAGATATTGAGTAACAGGGAAAAATGCGAATTGTAATTTGGTATTTGCTACCTTGCGTCAGTTCAACGCAAGAAAAATACACATCTCAAAATTTGTTAGTTTGCGGGATAATGTTTTAATATCCCGGAAGCGTTATTTCGCATTCAAAGCCAGTGTTTTACATGATGTGGTGACTGTTTTGTGAATTGTTAATTTATTTTTGTGCAAATGTCGCGAATACGAATCTCTACTTGTTGTTTTTTCGTGTTCTATATTGCCATTTCGAAAAATGTTGCAATGCACGTACTGTTGGCCATGAAATTTAACAAATATTATTTTTCGGAATATCAATTAGAAATGAATCACAATATAGTAGTTTGGTGCAATTATATGAAAGAAGTGTGTGCTGATAAATTGCTATAAAATGTTAAGAAAATTGGAGGTTCGAATATTATTTTTGAAATGTGACGAAAGTTTTATTTTCTAGAAAGAAAAAGAACGTACGAAAAGATTTTCCACAACAGAAGGTTTTCGGAGAAGTATGCAGGGATTCTTCTGAATGAAATTTGGTAACTTTAAGATAGCTGCATATACATCATTACATTTTTCATGAATAAATTAAATTCTGAACATTTATTATTTCTGAGGAATGGAGAGCAAAACGCAAAATGATTGAACTTCAATATACACTTCGTACCACTTCGTTGATTTACATATAGGGGTTCACTCACAGATGATCAATTGCACCGTACCTGCTTCTTACTGCCCGTCGTACTGCTCTTCGATAGTAACATGGTGCAGGGCGGAACGAACAGGGTATTGCTGTATTCTTATTAATGTGATTTTATGTGGTGAAGGAGAAACATATGAAAATATTCATTTAATGAAACATAAAACGACATTACTGATTTTTGGCTTCCGTCAACATCGAATCATTAAGTAGTGTTTAAATGAAAATCTCAATTAAATATTTGTTTTTAAACGAGTTTATTGTGTTCTTGCATGATGAATAAAAATAAACATTTGTCGATAAGTGATATGCCCAGTACTTTTGATGAAACAGCTTTTGATGTGTGACATTTCTTGAGTACCGACGATTTTTTTTTTATGTCAAAACATGAGCGTAGGCAGAAAATTAGTAAACAAGTTGTGACGAAGTCGAGGTCTAGTTCGGCGCGTCGCAATTCTAAAAATTGCATCTGTGGCAGGAGAGCAGAGAGGTAACAACTACATCGTTACTGATTGCTTGTGAGTGATTCCGGGCGCGTCAACTACTAAGGTCATTAGTCCCGTAAGTGTAGAGCGTGCATTTGCTCGTGATGTGGCGGTGGTCTTCCCCCGTTGAATTGCGAGATCCGCAGCCGACCTACCGTCGACTAACGGGGTTATCCCCAACCAGGTATCTCCCTCCAGCGAAGCAACGCCTCAGTCGGGAGCTCCCGACCGGTCTCCCGCCATATGTAGTAGTGTAGTGCACGTTATTGAAAGCGTGTGTAACGGGTGAAGATAGGACAAGGAAATGGTAGGAATGATCGCGCGCGGTCCGTGGTTCGTTTGTTAAGGTACTGCTCCGGCATTCGCCTGATGTTGATCGGAGAAACCAAGGAAAACTTCCGATCAGAGCAACCGGTAACTAGAATTCTCTTGCAGATACCGACTGAATTCGACCTAACTGGTAAGCTAGTGTCGAAAATGCTGCCACCATCGGGTCTCGAACCAAGGACCTCCCGGTCAGAGGGACGTCATCGTCACAGGGGAACTTCGTCGTCGTTACATTGTCACAGAGAGACTTCGTCATTGGGGAAGCGGTAGAGGCCAACACAGTGTCGGTTCACGTGGAACGTCGCGTTGTGGCAGCTGAGCGGGCGTAACACGCCAGGCCCAAGGAGTCGCGGAGACACGCAAGTTCATGAATCGTCTCGGCGGAGGTGGGGTAGACACGTCTCCGAGACCATCTTGAGAAGATCGCTTCGTCATCAACCGATAAATTGTCACACTTTTTTTTAATTGCCCTCATTTAAACAGGCGCAGGACATAATAAATGTCACTACTCGTATTTTCGAAAAATTATACATGACTTTATTTGAATATCTGTCTTTAAGGATCAGATTTCTTTAAGGAAATAATCGCTAACTTCATTATTATGCCGTAGTAAGACACCCAGAAAATATTACCCTTTTGAATTTTTCGAAAAATCTGAGATTTCAACGTTCATGAGAAGTGCTCTATTCTCTTAAGTGGCCACTACGCTCTCCGATGAAAAAGTTTAATAAAAAACTATTGAGCCGATCGGGAAATATCAATTTTGGAGAAAATTTGCTGAATGGTTTAGTCGCTAGCGTTCACCAAAGACGGACGTTTAGCTGTCACTTGATTTTTCGGTATCACGTAGCAACAGAACGTGGATTCTGACTACACCATGTGTTAGAGAAGGTAATTTACTATATTCAACAACAAGAGTTATTCACTTTCCGTTGCCAGGTCCCGGTAATAAGAGTTATTCTGCCGAAAATTCGCCGTTTTCCGACGCACAATCACATATCTTTCTTTTCTTACGTGGTTAGTGAGGGAATTCTAATAGGTTGAAAGTTCTCCACGAAAATGGATGGATACAGAAGGATCAATTTCAAACAACACTTGACTTTAACATGATGGAGAGCACATTTACCAAGAAGAGTCGCATAGGAAATAACTTTAAACAATGTATTATTTTAGTAATTCGTAGTAAGTCTGCGTGTAAAAGAGTAGTTAAGTTTTATATTTAATAAGGCTCTTTTGTATATTTTGGTTATTCTATTATTTATTTTCGACTCGAATGGATTTTAAATGAATTGTAGCTTCCCTTTTTTAGTAAGTAAATTTCCTCTCGAAACATTTAGTTTCCTATCACGCATGCAACTCATGCTTCCCTACACGCCAAACAGGCAAACAAATGAATAATTTCAAAACCAGGAAACTTGAACTCGTTCCCCGCATGAGATGCACACATTCGTCAAACACAGGTGCGTTGTACGAAATATGACGCGACTGACGAACATCACAGTTGTGTAAAGGTTTGGCACACTCGCATGTGCGTAGAACCGCTTGTTGATTGATAAAGCCATTTTGTCGCAGTTTATAAATGCTTTTGAAAACCACAAAAACATCTTTGGAGGATCATAGCCTTAACGTTCTTGGTAACACTTTAAGAAACAGCTTGGGCTGCTCTCATCGATAGTTTTCCGTTGTTTCTCCGATCAACACCTAACGAAAGCCGGAGCACCCCCTAAATAGAGACGCCTCGGACCGCGTCTGTATTAAAAATATTCGTAATGAAATAAATTTATACAAATAATTAACATGTTCCCATTATTCGTTAACAATGACATTCCTGGGGGGATGTACACGCCTAGGGTATATTCATTCTAATTGCCCATTTTTATGTAAATGTTTATGTTTTCTTATTGTAATACCCGCCTGTCGCTGCAGTAGGTAGAGTGCTAGCGGTACTCGCGGGTAGGCCTAGCGAAGGCTGGAGGTGGACATCGCTATCCTAATGATCCCGTACACGTGACTAATTCCTCGTCTAGCGTTAGATGCATCTGTAGGAATTAGAAGAAGCGGAGGAATACGCCATTGACAAAAAAATATGTCGTTATTAATGATACAAACTTCATTAGAATCATTTAAACTTTTATCTACTAGATATCTACATCTGTGTTTTCATTTTATTTTTATGAATATTTAACATGAACGACATAGTGAAGTTGGAAATAAGGTTGGTTTATTTTTTTTTTAAGTCTTTATTTGGTCTACGAAACGGACATATCTGGATAGCCTAGGTCGCTAATTCTGAAGAACTTTACCTGCCTTGTGCTTGAATGGTCGCGGATTCCCGATCGAAGCATGGATGTTTGTGTGTCCGTATACCGCAACCGTTACCCCCAGTGATCTGTAGATGACCTATAGGAAATAAGTAAAAAATATTAAGAGCACTAGTGCTGTAGTGAAGGTTTTATACCATCCATAAGAGTGCATTAATGAACATTACCACATCCACCTAGACGACGTACAGTGGCTCTCGCAATTGACCGTACACTTCGTAAGGAAATACAAAATGGCATAGAAAACAATATTTATTGCAGAATTGTGAAGTACAAAATAAATATAGGTATTAATGCAAACCTTCTTCGCTCATACATTACAAAAAATATCTAGTAATAACTGAGTAAATAAAAAATAAAACTTCTGATACATATGCAATTCACCACAAAAATGAACGTACACTGGCAATGTGTCTTCGAGAAAAAAAAATACAATAGTAAGGCAACATTGTTTGGAACGACCTTAAGCACAAATAACAACCTCCAGTCTTGCTAGCATTGATCTTACAAGCTTCCTTGTGTATTCAGGCACGATTTTCTTCCATTCTTCAGAGGGGACCATCTGGAGCTATTTTTTATTCCAAACTTAATGCTTCTGCACATTTTTTTCCAATTCCCACCAGAAGTTCTCAATGGGATTGAAATCGGGTGATTGTGGCTGCGTTTCAAGGCGCTTTGGTACATTATATAACAAACATTACTTCACAATATGCGCTGAATGAATGAACGCGTTGTCGTGCTGAAAGTAGTACGTCGGCCACAGCGTAAGATTAACTGCTCTTTGTTTGACATTACTTTCTAAAATTAATAAATATCCATATTAGTCAAATGTAGAATCAATCAAATGGATTTTCCCGACACCTGCCGCCGACAGACAGCCCCATACCATTACTGAGCCACTGCTGTGCTTTACAGTTGGCCGCAAATCTTTATCTCCTTTCTCCACACGTACTGCTGCCCATCAGATACAAATATCCTGAATCTACTTTCATTACTGAAAATCACTGTTTGCCAGTACTCCGAAGGGTGGTTTGTGTAATATTTTGCGAACTGAAGCATATTGTGCAACGAATATTTACTCGTATTTGCCTTACTAATGCAAGGCTTTGTCTGCGCTACTCTCACGTTGTAACCGTTCGTATTGACTTTCGAGCAGTTTCTGAAGATACAGTTCTCCTGCCAACAATAGTGTTGAAACCACCCATTGAGTCGTTTTAACGACACTTTGGCGACGGTTCCTGCTGATGTTATTGACAATATTATTTATCTAGTTCATAGAGTATTGGATTTAGTCCTCAGCCTAATTTATTAATTAATGTGCCATCGTACTTGAATTGGTATACCATATTTTGATTAGTTGAATGAGGTCCTCCCATTGTCATCGCAATACCTTGTAGTGCTATTCCCCTCTTGGCTAAATTCACAATACGTCTTCGTTCTTCCAACGTCATTTCCCTTCTCGGGGCCATTTTCAATTCGATGTTGCTCTCCGTAAATATGACAATTAACTAATCTGTTTGTCACAACTTTGTACCCAAGAAATCATTTTAACGGGTATGTATCAAAGCTCGCTTGTGATGGTGTACGTCCATTTCTGTGTAACGCTAGTTTATAGCTCACTCACAAAATATTTTATTTCACACTTGATAAAGCATTTTTCTGCGTTCAAATTGCACTAGTCCTTCCAGGAAATCTCAAATATCAGAATTACATATTTTATTTTGAGAACTTTTCATGAGACGTATGGTATCATTCTAGGTGTACAGTAAAGGCGTACGTTCAATTTTGAGTGCCACCGTATTTACAATGTCATTCAACCCGCAAATAAATTGCATTCCGCGCCGCGATTCTCGACAAAGTGTCCGCGCATTTGCAAGTGTTTCCTCCCGCCGCGCCTGCGCGCCTCGTGGCCGCGAGGAGCGAGACCTTGAGGAGCGGACTCCTTTCACGTGTGCCGTGCGCTGTTTTCGTGACTGCCGGTCGGCGCGTGGGAGGTGTCTGCCTGCTTCGCCCCCGCGGCGGCGGCGGCGGTCGAGAACAGCTGCGCCGCGCTCTGAGTCACCGACAGCCTCCTCCTCCCCGGCCCCGCCCGGCCCCGCCCGGCCCCGCCCGGCCCCGCCCGGCTCCGCCCGGCCCCGCCCTTTACACACACTTGCACTAACATGCCCTACACTACCACATATGTCGGGAGACCGGTCGGGAACTTCCGGGCTTCTCCCGGCAGCGGCGGTGCCTCGCTGTTGGAAGGTACCTAGTTGGGGAAAACCCCGCTAGCACCGAATCTCGCCATCTAGTGGGGCAAGATCACAGTTACCTCCTGAGCAAACGACATGCACTCCACTTACGGGTCGAATGTCCTTAGCAGTTTAAGTGCTCCGAATCACCAGGAATCAATCAATCACTGAATCCCGCTTGTGCCGTAAATTCGCCGCTGCTGGAAGTCGAATGCTAAGAAAGAGTCGGTTGCGGAGGTAGCGACAATGCTGGCGCGGAACTACCTCAGCTGACAGCGGGGGCTTTGAACATGGCTAGGCGACCTGACTCCCGGAGACAATGTCTGTGTAATTAAGACGTAATATGTTCGTTAGATCGACCATGATGAAATATCCCCCAAAAGTACTTGAAATGAAAGTAAAATTTCTCTTCTTGAAGATGGTAAAAAAAGGTCCTGACCGGCCTCATTTTTGAATTAAATAAGTTTAAATTAGCACAGGCTCACGTGGAAAAAACCTTCATGGGCATAGTTCTTTTTAAGTTATTGAGGTTACTCAGTGAAAATACTTATTTTTCTTTTATTGAAGAAAAGTAGAAAATTTGTTTAGGAATCAGATGGTATTAAACGTAACATTCCTCACCGTGCTTTCTGATGAGTAATGGATAAAAAAACTGCTGCGAAATCCATGGCAACCGGAAGTTTTGGCTGGCGGCCGAGGACTATTGCGGTACAAATCACGCAATTGCCAACATTGATTCTCTTGGGGTACGAAATAAACCCACCCTAACTTGAAATTTTGTACCACACTCCACCACATTCTATATGAAGATAATTTACTTTCAATGTATGTTTACAATGGACTAATATTTAACGCACAAAGGAAGAAAAGTTCGGGCGCCGACGTCAACCTAACCTCTATTACGTATTGCCAACTTGCAAAAATGAAAAAGCATGCGAAAGACTAAATTTATGAGTAAAAATTGTTTTTCCTAAAGCAACTATTCAATTCTTGTTTTAACTATTTATTAATAATGATTTAAATGCTCCGTTCACGTTTACAAGCACCTATTGTTAATCTGTTGATGCAATAATTGGTCGAGTGTTCGACTAGCGACTGGCTGGCACGCACAAACCACCTTAATTGTGCACATACTGTCTACATCTCGCGAAGTGGAATGTTTTAGCGGCTCCTTTTTATGGCGCCTGGCGGGTATTTTTCCAGCCTTCTGTTTTAGATTTGAGGAGGTGTCGACGTCAGTCCAGCCACGCATATGGTGATCGTATTTGCGTAGCTCCTTGCGTACGCTCGCGCGATGTGTAACGTGCGTAGTGATGAAGACAAACAGGCCCGCTGGCCGCTCACTGTTTTGCCGCCCTGGTGCAAGGCGCCCTGGCGTCCTAGCGGTCTCGGACCAGAAGATCCGGGTTCGAGTCCCGCCTCGGGCATGGGTGTATGTGTGTTTGTCTCTATGTAGGTGTCGTCCTCTTACCCCTCACTGTCATAATTTCATCTTCCTTCATACTCCCAGAGCTAACAATACTGGATAAAAATCGGATTAGCTAAATGCTGATCCCACGATAAATTACATGCCACCGAGATAATGTTACTGAGTGCTGGTAAATGCAGGGTGCATGCACGCGTGGTCCAAGTCGGCCTATTCGCGAGCAAAAGATAAATAAAGTAAAATAATAAGATAAGGGAGACCGCAGGTCTTCAGGAGCCTTTGGCCGTTCCCGGACAATAAGGGGGAGCAAAAGCACTCCAGCGTTCGTAATTAATAAATGAATAAATATCTATGTACAATTTAAAATATAAAAATAAATATCTATTGTTACACTTCTTGTTATTTTACTAAGTTTTACATTTGAGGGGTTCACGTCAGTCCGGCCACGCATATGGTGATCGGATTTGCGTAGATATTTGCGTACACCAACTCGCAGTGCTAAAAGTGTATTGCTCGTTGATAGGTATTACAAATTATGTTTTATTTCATTCACAGTTTTAAATAAGTATTCTAATCTTTTGCCACGCTGCTTCAATGCACCTCTCGAACAAGGGTCACGACGGCGCTGAGCACAAATGCTGAAGATTCCCACGCGAAATCTTTAAATTTCGAAATTTCCTAATGTGACAATCGTTTTCGGAAAGAACTTTTATTTACAATTGAACGACGGAACTTTAATATATTCTACAGAAATCAGGAGTTTATTTTCACCTTTGTTAGAATGACAGCGAATCACGTGTTAAGTGTATTCATTTCAGATGGTAATGACATACTAAACACTATTAACACTAAGCTAAAACCCGCCCATTGCCGCTTTCGAAAGTAAGGAGAACAATGTAATTGGTTGTCATGTACACTAGAGTAGTAACAGCACAAGGCCTTGGAGGCGCATAGGAGACCAATAGACGCAGTAGGATTTTGTTAAACCGCTGAACCGAGAAAATGGCGTAAGTTCTCTTTAACAGTCCGATAACTGTTGCGAAAATACTTTATTGTTTTGGACACATTATGGAGAGTAGGTTGTTGTTAGGGAGCACTATTCAGGCAACAGAGAAGGAAGTAACCTGAAGGATAATACTGCTGAAGGTGGCTAGGTTAGTGAATTAGGTTTGAAAATTTTTCAAGACTCTGTCAATTACCTTAAGAGTTTGCTAACATACTTTAATATTACTGATGGATACTAAGAAACACAAGCTTTTGTTCTGTTACCTCTCTGAAATATGGAAGTCCTTGTGGGTTGAGTGCTTTATTCATAATTAACTTTTGGTATTGAAAATTCTTGTACTAACAATGATTATTCGTACCAAAATTATACTCAAAATTATACTCATTTCAAATTTTACTTTATTTTCGCCATTTTTACGTATTTACAAATGCCCTTAATTGTAATGCACATCAATTCCCCAATTCTGAAGGAAAATTAACTCTGTTTACTTTGTTTCATTTGATTGTTTTGTAATTAATTTCATGATCTGCTTTTATTTGTAGAAAATTTTCTGGTCTTAATTTTATTTGTGATGTTCATTTGTTTGGTCTCAAAAGAATATTTTCCATCTATTTCCCGTATTTGAATTTGCCGAGTACTTAACCCTTTCAGTCCCACTGTAGCCATATGGCTTCATCACTTTCTTGGTCTGATTATAATGCTTGAATATATATTTAACCACCCTCTTCGAGATTTCTATTAATTTCTGTGAATTATTTGAATCAAACAAAACCACACAAAAACATCAAGGATATACATTTGTTCTGTGAATTTCAGCAATAATTCACGTGTTATTCACGACACTCCAGGCTCCATTTTTTTGTTGAATTTCTCAGCGATGTTGAATATCTGAGATAAATGAATATTCCGTTTTGAAGAGTTGGGTTTATTTACAGTACATATTATCACAATATATGGATGTATATAAAAGCTGTGAAGGTATTTGAATGAGAGATGAGTTGTTGCCATATGGCTTCTATGCCATAGAGCGTACATAACCTACAAATGGAGGTTTTCCCATATCTATCGTATCTGCATTTAGGAAGATATATACACCTAATTTGAAGAAAATAATGTATTTTATTATAATAGAAGCATGCATAAATGTATAATTGTAAAATAAATCCAATAACTTCGTATCTTCTTTGATGAGGCAACGAGTAACGGATAAGTAATCTGTTTTCCGGTCAAAATGATAAAGCTGTTATGACTAGAAAAATATTGTTGTATTCTGTACAGATGCCGAATGAAAATAATGAACAATGACAAACTACATAATCGAAAATTATTACTCATATTTTCAAACAAATAAACGAAAAAGTGCATAATATTTCAGCTCAAAACGAATGTAAATAAGTTCAAAGGTTGAACATTTGTTTACATATATTTTTAACTTAGAGAAAGAGAACGTTAAAATACTGAAATGGTATTATGTTGGAAATAAATAAATGGTGATGAAGTTTGTTGATAAAGAAAGCAACGCCTTCTAGGCGCACAGGAAGCAGTTCAAAGAACTCTTGTTACTATAAAAATAGGCAAAATGTAATGGTAAACAATGCCATGTGGATTTTTAAGGAATAAATGTGAAAGATGTTGTGTGAGGGTGTATATTACAATCCCGAAGAACGGCTTTTTTATTTGACTTAGCAAAAAGGCTAGTTTAACTGTATTTATTTCTCGAAGAATATAATATATTAAGTTTCCTATGTGTTCACTGTAGCCATATGGCGACATTTCATAAAAAATAAAGTAATGTGGGGGAAAAGTTAAAAGTTAGTTTTTAAGTCTTCCGATGTTTCCGTGTATCAATTGTGTGTCTTAAATATTTTGTTTCTTCATAATAAGTAATTTTGTATTGAACAGTATGACCCCTATTTACAAGGTTAAATAAATCGGTTCTGAGGAAAAATAATCGCAAAATTTTTAGCCTTGCCATAAATAAACACTTTTCTAACATACTCGTACGTGTTTTATTGCAGAAATAATGTAGTGTGTATTAAGACTTGGTATAGTTGCTTATTAAAATTGTTTACATATTAATTTAACATATTGGGGACGGCAATTTATATACAATTCATGGACATTACGATTTTAATATAGATGGCTAAATTATTGAAATAATAAGTAGATTTGGCACTCCTTAGCGGGCAGCATTCGACTGCAATCATGCGCAGATGCACAAAAGTGATGCGAAACTCGAAATATCGATAGTGCTGTCGATTGATTTAACGTTCGAAGGTGCAAAAACTCCCTAATGTATCTCGAAGGTTTACGCATACTTCCTTTCTACCATAATGAAACGAGAGACTAAAATGAATAATGAAAGTTGGTAGAATTTGGAGAAGTCTTAGTTAGTTAGTTAGTTAGTTAGTTAGAACGTGAAAATTTTGACAACGATACATTTCAGTAATTTTTATTTTGTTTGTAAAATCTTGCAATGTTTTAATAGTTTTAGTAATTTAATTATTTCAGAATTTTTTTATTTCAACAATCTAGTAATCAGTAAAATCAGCAATATCTTCTTATTTATTTTTTATATTTTGTTACTAATTGTGATTTAAGTAATTATTTAGTTAACGTTAGTGTGAAACATTGCACAATATGTAAAATTAATGAAACATAAACCAACGAAGTTGCATATGCGATCCCTCTCCGGGGAGCCACGAGATCCTTGGTCTAAATTGGGAATGTAATGTAATAATAATAATAATAATAATAATAATAATAATAATAATAATAATAATAATAATTTATTATAATGAAACGAGAGATAATCAACTGTCAATAGAAGGTGAAACCTAGAGCTTAATCCGAAGGCGTCTTTCCTTTGTTGACGTGCGAAAGCGCTTTGCGAGAGGAGCAGCTGCCTGCGCAAGTGGGGCAAGAGCGCCTGTTTCCTCCTGAGCGTTTTTCCTCCTCAACGGGTGACTGATGCTAGTCGCCAGGGGCGCCGGACGGCCCCGCCACGCCTCGCCCCCTCCTTCTCCTCCCGCCCCGCCACGCCCCTTCCCCTCCCCGCTCCGGGCTCACCCTCCCTTCCCGCCCCTCCGCACGTCCCTCCTCTTCCCTTCCCTCCCCATTCCACTCCACCCCACCCCACCCTGCCCCTCACGGTCCAGCTCCGCCCCGCCCCATCGGCTTAGGTGGCTAAGGACATCAGTGATGCCACTGGACTGTCTGAAGTGTTTCGTTCCTATCGTCACTGTTTAATTATATACACTTGCACTTACATAATTACACTACCATTCGTCGCGAGACCTGTCGATAATTTAGAGTTTTCCCGGCTGGGGCGGTGCCCCGTTAGTCGACGGTAGGTTGGCGCAGGATCTCACCATCCAGCGGGGGAACCTGTACCTCTTCTCCGTGTCTCCCTACTGGCCAATCATAAACTGTGACTCGTGTATCTTAGGAAGCGGTATATATCGATCGCTATGTTTTTGTTCAATAAAACGAGTAAATACTATAACATAACCTCATTGATTTTATCATAGCCTACAGTTATTTTCAACACGGCGCGTTTTGGAATCACGAGTCGGGGATTTATCGACAATTTCCAAAGCACTCGTGGCATTACCCACGATAAAGTGATTGTACGTGTGTGAATGTGCGAGCTGAAGACGTCTGCTGTCGAAGCCCACCAGATGTTCGCGTGTTCAGTGGGGGGGGGGGGGGAGCTGGTGCGGGCGCGCGGCCGCTTCCTCCGACGCCAGCGGGCGCGGGCGCTTCGCGGCAGATGAATAATGTGCTGCCCCGAGCAGATAACTCCGCGGTTGGCTCACGGGACGGCGCGCCGGGGCGTCACGCAGCTAAACATCAGCGGCGGAACTCGGTGGAAGGAGGAAAATGGGGTTGGGGTCACTTCTACTTTCAGTTACTAGATTTCATATTTTTTAGTTTGATTGATTCATGAGGGTCTATGGCTGAAGTTGTCTGTTTTAATAGAATTTCTGTATTAAAGAGAGTTACAGAGAACGTGGGCGGGGGAAGAATATTAGGTACAGATAGATACTGTTGACGTATTTTCTTGTGGATAATGTGAACAATAAGAATATTTCATTCGAGAACTAAGTAATCGTGACCACTTCTAAGAATACTAATTCACAAGAAATAAAATAAATGGAACCCCGTTTCTTTATTCAGTTTCATTTTTAAAAAATATATACATTTATCTCGTATAAAAATAAAATGTAATAAATAAGACGTATAAAAATGGTTAATTTTTGTTTGTCATACCATAAAATGAATATCTATACTAAAGGCCATTGTCCTAAATTGAGAAGAAAGAAAAAATACGCGTAATGAACATCCGCTCCCTATTAATAAGAACCATCTACAATTTTCAATAGTTGCTTTTCGATCTGGTGCAACCATTCGCTGCGCTTTAGCGTAAACAGCCAAACAGCGTTGGCCTCGGCGGCCGGCACCGCGCGTGCAAAGTCGACGCGCAGAAAGCGCGGCGGGCGGGCGGCTATCAGGCGGCTTCCGCGCAGCGCCAGCGACTGATAGCCCTCAGTGTTGCACTGTCGCAGCGGCTGCTCCGGCTGATGACAGAGCATTGCGCAGGCGGAGCTTTCCTTGTGCTGGTGATCGACACGCGTTGAGGTTTCTCTTTCACTTCGTTTTAGGAACTATTCGGAATGCAGTTTGTGTTTGTATTTGGCGACTGAACATTGCGCCAGCCACAGCTTTCCTTGTGCTGGTGATCGAGAGTAGGGATGCGATGTCGATGTTTTCAACTCATCGATGTTTCTATAAAAACATCTGTGTTTTAAACGTCGATGTTTTGTGCTCGATGTTTTTTAACATCGATGTTTTGTGCTCGATGTTTTTTACGCATTCGATGTTTTGTTAATGGATGACACATTTTCAAAATCACAATATTGTAAAAGTTAAAATATAAAATAAAAAGTGACTGACTTTGTACGAAATGATCCTGATGTGACGAAAGATTAGCCTTTTTCATGTGGAGACAAAACATAATAATTCTTCATAGTTGTATAAGACAACTTTGAGAAGTGTACCGAATGTGTCGTAGGCTTCCTGAGAGCGTGATATGCTCGGCGACATTACTGTGTTGTTTCCATATTCTTATTGTTATAGGGATAAGTTTTTGGAGATTAATTGAAAAGCTAGATTCAGTCTATATTATGTATCTTTGATTATTGCTGTTGCTTAAACCTCGTTCTATTAGTGTTGTGAAAATACCGTCCTAACATTGCGAGGTATAGAAATAGCTCATAAAACCACTTCTGTTCTTAAAATAATTGTTTCTGGTCTATTTTATGAGGAGAATCCTCCAACGTTGGTAACTCCTTGCATCAGACTTGGATCCGTGCGTCCGATTGTCCTAGTTACAAAGAGACTGTGGAGTGTTACATCAGAATGAGAATCAAGAAATAATGTGAAGTTGCCAAAGAAAGGTCTAGAATAATTTAATGGGTCGAAGAGTTGATAAGTGTTTATCACGTTCAAAAACTCTGTCTAGTAATTTCGCTTTCAGTCCGTTTATTTTAACTTTTTCTTTACCACCCAATTGCGTTATTACCCATTATATCATTTACAAGAAATATCAGTGTAGTAAGTACGTTAGCAAGTGAATTGTAAATGTCGGTCACTAATCTATAAATATATAGTTAATCAAAATGCGTATCAACCAGAAACATAAAAGAAAATGGGACTGTCTTGTATTTGTTATTCACACCTTCATTTATTTTTTCTTGTTAAGGACTGAAGGAGTGACAGTAAGATAGTCTATTATTATTATTATTATTATTATTATTATTATTATTATTATTATTATTATTTCAACGGATCTAACATCTTTGAATACATGTGATTAACCGATAGTTATCTGAAACCAATGTTTTGTGAATGTGCGTGCACACTTATCGTACAAAGAAGGTGCCGCCATCACAATTGGGAGCATGATCCAACACTGATTATGTGTCCTACATTTTTATCTCTTTATCTTTGAATCCTTAGAGCGCAACAGGGCATCCCGCCGTACGTAGAATTTTTAACGAAATCGCGCCCTCTTTTCTAAAAAATTCCCTTGTTATCATATATGAATCACCTGTAGATTTATTTGAATTGCCGCTACTATCGCTAGAGCAATCGTTCGAGATAAAATCATATGTGGAAAAGAATTAAAATGGGTTAATTAAAACTGTTGTTATTCTTTTGATGTCCTTCGCCAGGCTTCGAGTTTCAGTAATAATTCTTGGTCCCTTCTTTTCTTTCCTTAAGAACCAACCCAGGCAATGAGATCTTATTCCTCACTTCACTTACATACGGGTTACTCATATGAAGAATGGAAAAATCTGACTGACTCGATGGTTCTCATCTCCAACTTAAAATAATTTCTTGTGGTTTTCCGTTTCCTTCTTTTTTCTTACACTTGTAGAATAGTGAGGGTAATGTTCGGAACGATGAACCCTGGCTACGAGGCTCCTATGACTTTGAGTATTTAAGGACGTTTCCTCCTGCATTTGATTTTGTATGAAATAATCATAAACTTACGGATATATAGAACAATGCTATTGAAAACTGACTAAAATGGTAAATTTTTTATCCTCACTAAGCATTAAACGGACAAAAATAGTTGAATGAATATTAAATTATGATTTATACTTTTTACTAATATATCTAACCCATGTTTAATACCATGTAGTTGTTCAAATTCTCCTGGAACAAAAAAAGTTGTGGCAAGGCGTTTTCTCTCAATATAATTGGAACATAGTGTACTGGGAAAATGTCTTCTTTCTTTCAATATTGAAAGGGAATTTCAAGCACCAGCTGCCATACTAAAGTCACTTTCTGCCGGATGAGCGACTGACTTCGAATGGCTAGCTTCAAATTTGAATGTGACGGCGTTTTACAAGTCCACATTTTTCCACTAAGAAACCTCTAGTCATTTGGAAGGTGTTCTGACAAACAAAACAGTATCTCCCGCGTTTTTTCTCACCTGTCATGTTCTTCAGGAAGTACACACACATGCGAGGTATGACTCATAACTGTTCTCAGACTTACTCAGTCCACCGTAATTGCGAGTAATGAAAGTCAGCATGTTTTTGTAGTCTGTAAGTTCGGCTACATATCCTCTAATACTCAATCACTGCTCATTAGTTAACGCCACCTCGAGAGCACTTTTAGAAACTTAATGTTTCAATATTAAAGTATTCGAACCCTTGCGAACATACTGAACTTTGTTAATAATCGTTTAAAGGTTAATATAGCTTACTTCTTGAACTCAACATCCAACATTTCTGGCAACCCGTGCTATGGAGTTGGGGTACCCTTCAGAAAGCTAATACGACGTCAAAAATCTTCTCATTTTGTTCGTTGTGGAAAAAGAAATATAATTAGTGTCCCTCCGGGAACTCTCCGCCCCTCCTGGTTGCGTAAGTGCATCAAACAACAGTAGCGTATTTCGAAAACGTCATTAATTACTATCTCATATATTTGATTTTTTAATTTTTGACAATTTCAGCCACCAGCTGTCTTTGAGATGTATAAATGCCAGTATCTTTAATATATGGTTCTAAAGCATCATTAAATTTCAAATCCCACCCACCAACTTTCATAGTGTGATTGTAAGGAGATGCACACGAACCTTTACAAGAGTGCCGTTAGATTGGTAGTAAACCTCCAGAAAACAATGCGAATATAAAAAGGTCCCGCGCGCGGCGTCCCGTTACGGGCAGTTTTCCCCCGGTCTCGCCCGCGCCCGCGCCATCTGCGCCCCCGGGCCCTGGCGCTCCCACGGCGGCCGTTGCTTCGCAAGGCCTTCCGCCCCGCATTTGTTTCCTTGTCTGATGGCGACTCTTACGCACCGCGCGCCGGCTCGTATCACGTGAGTGACTCACCAAGTGAGTGCTGCCCCGACTTCTTCTTTCCCATAAACCGAAAGGTTAACTGGTTACACGCCTCCCCTTGCGGGAAATGAATCAAAACTGTTCTGATGGTAAACAAAGTAACGTAATACGAAACGAAATGTATTGATTGAATTCCTGAAAATTCGTAATATTTGATATCCCGATATTTTCCAAGATCATCTTCGTTTCCATTGTGTGTAACGAATTTGGCTACTGGAACTTCATTATAGCCAACATGGCTGGCCGCGATGGCTAAGAGTGTGTACTGACTCGGCGCTTCCGTCTGAAAGGCTGCGGGTTCGAGTCCCGCCTTGGGCATGGCTGTTTGTGCTTTGCTTCTCAAGAATGTATTGTCTCGCGTTCTGATGACCCCGGATCGGATGGGCCGCAAGTGCGATGGTGTCTAGTGCATGGTCGAATACGCGTCCCATCGGAACGTAAAGGGTAACCGGCTGTCGGCTGGTTAAAAGCCCTAGGGAAACTAGTGTTGTAAAGTTCTGTAACTGGATTTTTTTCTCTTTACTTTCTTTTTCCTTTCAAGTTCTTTGTGACAATACTGTGTTGATAGTAAATTAATCTTGTTGAAGTGGGTATTTGTTACGGTCCAGATCCATCCAAGCGTGCGGGCAGAATAGGTACACTCGTAGCGCTGGCGGATCCAGAAGGGGCCCATGCCCCCCTCCCAAAAGGCCTAGAGTTTTCGTTTGTTACTTTCTTTTATTAGGCAATATTGATTTTAGCATTTATTTATGTTAGAATTATGTAATTATTTTTTTAATGTATAGGATCATATACACACTAGAAAAATTCTATGCAATATACTAACAACTATTTATTATTTTTTAAAAAAATCTATGATTACTCCCTCCGCCCAATGATGGGCTGGATCCGCGCTCCGCCCCTTACTCGTAAACGCAGGAGCCGATGGCGTCCGCGGGCAGCAACCTACGTCACGCCAATCTCCTCCGCTTCTGGGAACGTCATCCCGCGCCGCCAGCCTCCAGCGCAGCCGTGGGCGCCCGGTCCAGCGGCTCCCACTCCCGCTGCGCACCTGCTCAATGGCAGCGGCGGCGGCGCTGGGCCGTGGGACTCGTCCGTGGCGTGGCGGGGCGTGCGTCAGCGCGGCGCGGCGGGAAGAACCCGCGGCTGCGGCGGCGGAACCCGCGCGCGTCACCCTCGGCCGCCGCCTCCACCTGCCTCCGCTGCTCCCGGAGCTCCGGCCACGGCGCCATTGCTGCCCCGCACCTCGAACGCGTTCACTCCAGTTCATCGCGCATAGAAACATTAAGCCGGCCCGGATTGCCGAGAGGCCGTGATGACTGAAGGGCCGTAGCTGCCTCGGTTCGAATCCCGCATCGAGCATGGAGTGTTTGTTTGTATTGTCCTTCCATGTTCTTTCTTCAGTTCCACCTTCAATGTAAAAAAATCAGTGGTCGCTATATGACTAATCTGTTGAAAAGCGACCTAAAATAATAAATTTAAAAATCATATGAGGGAGTTTTGCATGGCGAAACATTACATCAATCGACAGCACTATCGATTTTCTACGCATGCGCAACTTGGACTGCACATGCGTTGAATATAGGTAGTGCTTTCGATTGATTTAACATTGAGAGTGCAAAAACGCCATTTTGTGCGAGTACGCAGAAGATCGAGTTTTCAGTCGATTGCTCAAGGCGTAGAGTTTTTGCACGGCATAGTGTAGAGTCTACGCTATGCCGTGCGAAATCACCCTCCTTAACTCGAACATTATGTCCTTTAGCGTAGTTTCTAACTACAGCAATCGACAACTATTTCTTGACATTCTATACTTGTTTTTGAGCATCTATGCATCGCAGTGACCAAATATTCCATTACCTACGCTTATTCATTTTTAAAAAGATGATTCAGAAATTTCTGCGGACCTGTGTCATAAGACGTAGTTTTAAATCTGTTTCCCGAGGAGAAAGTTTGTTAACGCTCTAGCACGCCGCATCGTGTTTACACTGGGTACTGATCGTTCCTTACAACACAAACACCGGGCCTTCGTATAGAGAGATACCTGCACTGAATGCTTTAGATAAGGGCCGAAAGCGTGTCTGGGCCATGGCGCCTAACTAACCAACAACTGGAAGTGAAGAAGCATGGGGCATGGAGTAAGCAGACGTTTTTTTTAGCGGGATGATTCCGTTTTTGAGCTGAATATTCTGTTGTCCCGACAATAGCTTAAAGGGACGTAAGAACATCCCATTTTTCTCATTTAGCTAAATGTGAATAATATGAAATGAGTAATAGTTTTGATCTTTATCGGAAACTTTCTCCATCAGTTCACTGAAAGCTTAAAAGATGTCAGCTTGGCAATTCTGAAACAATTCCGTCCGTTGTTTTTGTTTATCGTTGGTGTTTGTCGTTCTCGAAATCTCGTAAATCGAGTGTTCACAAGTTGTTTTGCTGCTTCGTAGTGCCGAAAAGGAAATGCTCTTTTACTAATTAGTTGAATCGAGAGTTTCTATTCCTACAAGAAGATAAACAGACGAATAAGATATTGTGTACTGTTTGTAAAATTGCATTTAGTGTTGACCATGAGGAAACCTCAAGTGGATAGTACTATATTTTAATATTTACATGTCAGTAAATAAAAGGATTATTTGGATACTACATAAGTATGTAAATGTACACAACATATGTATTAAAAATTGATGAAAAATGTTTCGCCAGATCTCTAACTCAAAGAAGAAAAAAGAACAATGTTCCATGTAACTCACAATTTTTACGACAGGCTTTGTAATACATACTGGGTTTTTTTATTTAAGAAAACTATTCGTAATTTCTGCATAATAAACGTTGAAATTATGTTGATGGCAAGAATCCTTACCGGAGAGGTGGCTCAGGGCACCAACTGATGTCACTGCACCGGGAGGTCTTAGGTTCTAGTCCTGATGGTGGCCGGATTTTAGGCACTAATTTGTCAGCTCTGATCGGTAGTTTTCCATCGTTTCTCCGATCAACGCGAGGCGAATGCCGGAGCAGTACCCTGACAAACTGATAACGAAGCGTGCGCGATATTTGTTTCATCTTCTTTGTTCTATCTACACACTTCCACTCTCATGCACTACACAAGTGCTCATGCCGGGAGAACGATCGGGAGCTTAGAGCTTATCCAGGCTGGGGGCGGTGCCCCGCTGGTGGGAGATACCTGATTGGGGAAAAACCCGCTAGCCGACGGTGGGGCAGCGCTGGATCTCACCATCAGGGGGATTACCGCCACCTCGCAAAGAAAAAAGACAGGCGCTGCACTTTCGGAAGTAATGACCTTATCAATCCAGGAATCACTAACAATCAACCAATCAACGAGTAACCCGTTTTTTATATTGTTGTCGTGGTGGCCCTCGCTAGAGCGCCGACCCGTGTCTCGCGCCGGAGGCGACCGGGGATTCCCGGATTTCCGTTGACGGAGCGCGGAGGGCGCAGGGTCGAACGAGGGGTTCCCCGAAAGCTGTGCTCCTGGAAACAGCTGTTTTAATAAGAGTGCGATTCCGCGAAGGAATCTCTTTGTGTACCTGGCTGAGACTGCAAGCTGCTGAAGGTGGCATTAACACTTCGATAATTTCTGGTTAGCAGAAGGAAAGCGTGAACCAGATGAGGAAAATGTTCGCGACGTTCAGTGCCTGCAGCGTACTCGCCTAGAAATAACAAAACTCGAAGTTGGTCTTAAAGGAAGCTCATGAATAGTTTCCTTAAAATTGTTTATACTTCAATTCTAGGAAAAGGGAAAAGTACTTGGAAAAAAAGTGGAAACAAACCACATAGTGTACTTGACACCGTGCAGTTTACTTAATACTTGTAGAGTACTGCAATGCGTCCTGATTGAAAACGCTTTGATATTGTTTGCTTTTTAAAAATCTCTTTAAATTTGGTTTAATTTGCAGTCATTTGTATAGAATGTACACGCATCATTTCGGTTTCCTGTCTGCAACTGAAGACAGAGGCACCTTTGTTCGCATTGCCTGCTTTTCATTACGTGTTTGTTTAATGATTGAGTGACAGATTTAAAGATTTTCCCTTAGTGCAATGCATTCACTGCACGATTCTATTGCACTTCGCAACAGTCGCTTTCGTCCCAATACCAAAGAGGGGTTTAAGGTCAGTGATTACTACTGAAGAACCTTTCGTGATATTTATTCAATAAGAAGCACTGGTCTTTAGGTGCTATTATTGTGTACATACTTTTCGTGCGTATTTTGATTTGATATTGTTATTTCTTTCGGAAATAGACATGACCCCAAAATATCCCCACTGTTTTCTGTGCTCGTTCAGAGAACTAATAAGCACTTGCTACTGTAATCAGAGCATATGTAATAACCACTGAGTGGGTTTCACGAAGTCGTGCAACTAGTGTGAGTCAGTGATGTTAAAGCGCGACAATTGTATGTCCATTTATTACCAGAAACGCTAACAAACTGTACCGCTGCTAGAAAAGCTAGTATTACGTAGTACATTCGTGGAATTTGGTTGTGTGTTAATCAGCATAAAATTAGTCAGTTGGTATGAGTTGCACAGGAGCACGTATTCCTAATAGGGATGCGACATCGCCAAGAAGACATCGATGTTTCTAAACATCGATTCTCAAAATTTAAATATCGATGTTAATAAAACATCGACTCATAACCATCGATATTGTTTAATATCGATGTTTAAGAAATTAGATTAGAAACAATTTAAGTTCACTCGGAGAGAGGGCAGATTTAATTTGGAAGTGATATCGTTTATTAATTTTTAATTGTCACATAACTAACAAAACAAAGTCAAGAAATCATCAAAACAATTAAGAAACCATGGATTATGTGTTTCGATAATTCAAAACTTACAGAGGCTTCTTTATTGACGAAAATTCGATTTCATTTATTTTCTATCCTTGGTCACTTTGCTCTGAAGAATATTTAATTTATGGATATCTGAAAATTATTATAGATTTTTTCTATGATGAACGGTTTTCATTTTGAAAAATTGACATTATAAAAACATCGATGTTAAAAAAACATCGGCGTCTCAAAATCGATGTTAAAAAAGTCGATGATTTTATAAAAACATCAATGTTTTGAAATCATCGACTTCAATACCGCACCCATAATTCTTAACACGAACGAGACCTACTAAAACAAGAATCGGCCTCATGTAACCATCGAATCTTTGTTTCTGATTACAGTCTTGTTGCTTCGTGATAAAGATAACAACCTATCAGACCCGGACTACCGCAACGCACTCCTACCAAAGCAACCATTTAAGAACCGCTCGTATCTACGCGTGAAACCACAACAATACCTTAGAGCATGGTTGTCCAACTGGCGGCCCACGGTACCACTTAATGTAGCTCGCAAAACGACATTAGTTAAAATGAAAGTTCCTTTCATTCAGTGGTAGGCGAGAACATTCTGTGCCTAGCGTACGCGTCTGCTGGAGTCAAAACAACATTTAATATAACAATGGGTTAAGTTAAGATTGAAGATTTTTTCTCTGGTAAATTCAGAAGTTGAAACTCATCGCAATGTGTTTCACTGCGCTTTGCAAAGTACGGCCTGATATCTCGCATGCTTCAATTGCCCGCTGCCAGGTTTCAGAGCTGCCGGGCAAAGTGCCGAGATCAACAAAGCGGGGGAGTCAAGTGTGGATCGCCCGATTAAGACCCGGAACCTTATTAAAAGTTTTAGTTGTTGCCCTCGAGATTTTGGAAGTTGGACACCCCTGCCCTAGTGGATTCCTGACAGTAGTTTGCGCACCACTCGAATTCCAGGTGATACGCAAGAAGGCTTAGCTCAGAACGTACACGCTTCTTTAATCTCGTTTATTGCGCAGTTGACGTAACACTTTATCTCTTTCATGGAAAAGATGACATTCTGGCGCGACGGAGAACCAAAAGTATTCAGCGTTATTAATGTCGTTTTGGAGTACTAACAAGAAACATCTGTAATGAAAGTAGTGACATTTCTTTTGGAAGTAGTTTGAACTTTAATTTAGCTCAAACCTGGAATTAGTTTAGAGAAGAAATTTAATTTTGTTTAACAAGGAAAAGTAAACATGTTATGTCAGGATTATCAAGTGTTTTATTGAAAAGAAAGAACTACAACAATCAAAAAACTTGTATGTTATGAAGGATTTAGGGCTCATAGATACATATGTGTTAACAGCGGTGGAAAAAAATCTTCTTTCCATCACTCTCAACAACACAACTTGCTCGACTTCGAACATGTGAAATTGTTCTTTATCATAATGTTATTATACCAACATTCTGTTATTTGTTTTGTGAGTTCACGTGTGTCTGTCTGATGATGAGGACAACAATCGCTCAAACTGTTGCGGAATAAAGTGTCTCATGAAATAAATTATTCTAAGATTTGTCTGTCTATAAATATGCATCTATGGACACTCATTCCTTCATAATATGCAATTGATATACGAGACATTCTCAATAGGTGAAAAGAAAAGAAAACTCCCTTTAAGCTCCTGTTGAGGTTGAAATAAATTCGGAAGACGGGATGGTGCTTGGGAGATCTAATCAGATTGGGAACCACTGCAGTATTCTTCGATTTTTCTGTACTGGGTGATGACATTAGGTCATTGTTCCACCTCCTGCCTCATAAAATTAATCTTTCTAATTAATTTGCTAACGTCCTTCTCAACGGGATTTATAGCCTCAGTGTGACCATGTCTAGTATCATCCACTATAGAGAAATCGAAGTATAGTGTCGGTCTGCAGACGTGGGTTCCTCGGCATGCCGCGGGCCAGCGCTGCTCTGCGAGCAACTGGTGTGACGTACTTCTCGACGACGGAGCCCGAGGCCAGGCGCTGTTCACATTAATATCGAGGAAGGGATTGACTGATGGTTTGGGGAACGTCAGCGCCTTTGAGAAGGTTTTATCCAGGGCGGTAGTGGCTTTTCTTCCTCACTAGATGGGGAGATGCGTCGGCTTGCGGGGGATTTCCTCCGCCCTTTATTTTTCTCCCGCGGGACATCGTCCCTGCAGGGACAGATCTGTGCTCTCGACTGGTCTACCGACGTGTATGGAAGTGTAGTGCTTGTAAGTGGATTGCGTTCGTGAAATTTTGTTCTGTGTTAATCAGAATAATGTGAGTCCGTACGAGTTGTACAGGAGTACGTATTCCTAACACAAACGAACAAGACCTACGACAAGAATAGGCATTGGGCTTCGAGGTACCATGGAATCTTTTTTTTTTTCTTCATTGCGGTCCTGTTACTTCGTGATAACGATAACAACATATCAGGCCTGAACATATCAACCACGACTTATCGTACGCAGTGAGGTGAGAGCGAATGGCCAGGAAGAAAAAGGAAAATGAGTTTGAAATAACTACAGAAAACCCTCGTTCACGCGAATTCCAAGGGGCTGAATTAATCGGCGTTCTTATTATACAAATTCGTGTTATCAGATTGTTATATATACGAGTACTATGTTTCTTTGGCGGAACCAAATTATGTTTGACGACGAATGTTGTGTTAAGAGAGTTCGTGCTAACGAGTATTTATTGTGTGTTAGCTAATGTCATCAATCTGTTACCGACTACCCTAGCGCCTCCCGGCGATGGTCGCTGCACTCAGCAGCAAAGCTCTCTCTGAGCTGACTCGTCCGCGGAGGGGTATAGAACGATTTTCTTAAGAATGGGATAAAGTGACAGTTCGCGAAACAAGTGAACGTCACGTGTACTTCAGAGAAGTAAACATGTGCACCGTCACGAGTACTCATCTCACATTCAGGACTCGATTTTAAAACACACATAATACTTATCACATAAAAACTAAATTCAATGTAATTTTTATAAAAAGCAAGAATTTTTACAGAAGAGCACAAAGCTCTGCACTTCCTAATTTCAATTATTTTTCGTGACGCACTATACTTTCGTCGGACGAGGACATCACAAAAAGAAGAGCCGAAGCCATTTACAAGTTAGCCAACTGCAAACGAACGAATGGAGGAAGGAGAGTCTAATAAGTTCAAGGACACAACGACCACAGAATCGTCAGTTGTGTTGCCAGCACTAGCTGTCAAATCATCCCATTCTAAAGAAAATCAGACAATAAAGGAGTGCGTGCTGGCCAGAGGGAGGAGCGAGGCGAGCCAGTGCTGCACCGTTGCACTCGTGTAGCCCCTGCCCTAGGTCACTCGCGCCGCGCCGCGCACTTGTCCTAGGTCTTGGCCGCGCGCCCGCGGTCGCCGGCCTCGCGCGCCCGACCTTTCCCGGATCCGCCTCCGCCGCCTCCGCCGCCGCCGCTGCCTCCTTCGGCGCGTCCGGCGTCGCTGACGCGCGCGCCGCCGCCGCCGCGGCGCACTCGCTCCGTGGCGCTCGCGCGTGCGGCCGCGCTATTCTTGTGCTCCCGCGCCGCGTCTCGCGCCTCGCGCTCGCGCCCGGGCGTTGCGGAGTGGCGCCGCCGCCGCTGCCAGGGGCTTCCCTCCCCCTCCCGCGTCGGGTGATTTGCGCTGCGCCGCCTTGCGCCGCGCGGATTCTTCGCCGCCAGTCGGGGCGCACGCGCCGGTCGCCGAGGATCGTCGAAGCCTCTGCTGGGAGTTCTGCGTTGGGAGACCCATTGGGGCGTCGTGGGGCTGGGTCGGGACTTGTCAATAGCGCTCTACTGAAGGGTTGGTCTCTTCAGATCCTGCCGATAACTGATCTGTTCGTGCGGACTCTGCGCTGTGAGACCCTCTGGGTCTTCGTGGTGTGGTATTACCGCCCGTGTCTTTTGAAGTGCGCTCTACTGAAGGGTTGGTCTCTTCAGATCCTGTCGAGAATTGCTTTTCTCCTGGAAGATATTTTTGTTTTTAACGAATATCTTTTTCCGCTGTGTGATCTGTGATTCCATCAAGCGTATCGCATCGTGCCATTTTGTTCTGCGCTCATTCTCCTACGAGGAGGAATAATATTACTTATTGTTGCTGTGTGTCAACAACGGCGTGTCTCAATGTGTTTACCCAGTGTGCGCTTCACGAGTTTGTCGTTCAAGTCTGGTGTGTGTTTGGTGTGATCGCGTGATTGTCAAAAGGGTTGACTTCGTTCTCAAAGTGTCGCTCTTGATCTAGAGTATTTTCTGCAAGTGACATTTGCTGAACAAGCCACTACTTCAGCCAAACTGAGGTAGCTCATCAGTTGCTTCACACACCTCCCCCACTACGTATTCTCCACCCTCGGAGGACAACTCTGCTGGGTGGAGAAGTATCGAGAGCAGTGCCATCGAGCGATTATCACATTCCACAAGTGGGCTTCTGAGGCTGACGGACGCTTATCTCCAAGACTGAGAATCTACCAGAATTATCAGCAGGCCACGCCCTACACACGAAAACCTTGTTGAAGAGTTTCGAGACTTGGCAACATAATTCTCGTCGCCATTTGCCGCTGTCGGTGGTACACCTTATTACTCCAGTCCTCATTGAAGCTCGAGACTTCGCGTCATCCGTTCCTCGTTGGAACTCAGGCTTGGAGATCGCGCCTAGAGACATCGTTTGCTGGTTGGAAGTACTCGACCCGACTCTTCGATTGGGCCCAGCGGTGAAGATCGCGGCTAGAGCCTCGCTCGCAGGTTGGAAGTCGCCCTCGGCCCGCCCCGCCGCCCCGCTGGCGCTGCCGTGCTGCTGCGCGCGCTCGCGGCTGCTGGCCGCCCACTGCTGCCAACATGCGCGCCTCGTGAGCGTGAGCGGCCAGCCGCAGCCGGCGGCCGCCGCGCGCTGCCGTCGGGCGCTGTCGGCCACCATGCGCGAGCTGCTGCTGCTGGGCGGCGACGGCCAGCGCCTGCCGCTCGCGGCGCTGCTGTCGGGCCTCCTCGTCGCCCTGCGCGACCGCAACAACAACGCCGCCTCGCCGCGCCTGCTCGCGGCCAAGAGCGCGCGCCTCTCGTGTGGGGACCCGCCTGTGAGTAGATACGAACGACAGACAAAAGTATCGACGATTCATTGTTGATGATTCCGGGCGCGGCAACTACTAAGGTCATTAGTGTAGTGCATTTTTACGTGGTCTTCCCCAGCTGTATGACGAGTCCGTCGCCGACCTACCGTCGACTATCGGGGTGTTCCCCAACTAGGTATCTCCCAACAGTGGGGCACCGCCCCAGCCGGGACAAGCTCTAGGCTGAGCAGCAGTTGTTTGACTGAAGCACTTCTCATGTGATGATGATTTGCCGAACACATCATTGCTGAGCTTTAGTTTCCTATGTGTGTGTGTGTGTGTGTTTCTTTGCTTGTTGCTGTTTATTACTCGATGTCAGAGGTGAAGAATATAAAAGATTACAAGGTCGACACACGCTGTAGCGATCTATCTCTAGCCTCTGACCTGACTGATCGTAGATTGGGACATAGCGACTTTTTTTAAATTCATCATTTCTTGGGAATCTTGCTTTTAAGAAAGAGTTGAGGGACGGCTTCACTGAAGATAACATTTTCGCTAATCTGGTCGTAAAGATAACTTGTTTAAATCCAGGAAAACTTTGTATCTTTGGATCATTAATCGCACTTGAAGTTAAAACAGACGTTCTGTGGATTAATAACAGAACTCTTGAATATACTAAAAATAAATAATGGTCTATGGACATTATTATAAAAAAGAATAACTAGAGAAAGTACAAAATCATTGTTTTAGATAATTAAATTGTTGAAAGATTCCTATCATTAGTGAATAAACAGGCTAATAAAACAGACATATATTTTTTTGTTCTTAAAATATAAACATACGGTGGTTCTTCAACAAACAAAAATATTATCACGTTCTCTCTGTACTTACATTTTCTCAAATTTCGCTGTGCATGCATCTGCCGGAGTACAAGCTTCCTAAAAAAGCTTCTATAATAGCAATGTGTGTTACTTCGTTTATTATTATATTGTTTATTATTTCATAGCGTTCTTTTAGATATTTCTAATAACTTATAATAAAGTTATCCATATACAATAAATGGTTAGTTATTGATTGACACAAAGAATATTCTAGATTTCTGGCGAAAACTCACGAAGGCTTTTCTACTAATCAGCGTTGCTGTTGTGCGTCATAAGCACTTTGTCTCAATAGACTTTTTAAAGCATTCATGTTGTCAAGGGCAGAACAAAGTGGTCTCTTATGTTTACGAAGTGAGTATAATATTTTTTACGTTAATAATGTATTCAGTACACTTTGAGCACATCACTTCACTTGAGGGAAAATAATGTTCGTGGTCAGTTTGATTGGTCATTCATGTACATTTTTGAGACCAGATTAGTAGTCACCTGCGCGAATATTTTCACCACTGCTGTTACCTAATTCTCAGGTTTAAACGTTTTGTTTTAAATTTTGGAGAATGATAATATAATTTACTTAAGCAAACGTACGTATACCACTTTCCATTTTCGATGTATTTCACTGCACGCAATTGGTAATTAATTTACTTACGTGGCACAGAGGCAACGAAAGTATTCATTGCTCAAACGTCGCAAAATCTACACGCCACATCCTTCATGTCGTTAACACAAGCCTCCGTGCACGATGCATCGGAAGATATCGGTAAAATTCCCACATGCTCCGCGACCATTAAAAATTATCTGCCCGTAGCGCCTCCCGCGCGCGCGCCGCGTAGAGAGCCGCGCGGGCACTTTCTCGCTTTCGGCGCCCAGCGGGCGCGCCTGCCCCACGCGCACGTGCACGCGCCCGCACGCGAGCGCGCGTGGCGCGGCCGGGTGACACGCGGGGGGCGGGGCACGGCGACGCGACGCGACGCGGGGCGGCGAAAGGCAGCCCAGGCCAGCTCAACTCAGGCCATCTGAGACTAGCACAGTTTAGTTCAGGATAGTCTTGACCAGCCAAGAGCATAGTAATTCAAACGTGGGTCCCTATTTTCGATCATAAAACTACTTCACCATCAACATCATCCGCAGCAGCAGCATGGATTAAGGCAATCTAGCAAAGTTGTCTGGAGAAGTCGTCTCTTCTTTGGTTTTCCTACTTGTCATTTTTCTTTTTAGAAGATTACAAACTTATTGCAATTCTAAGTAATTAGAATTGCAATAATATTAATGATTATAACGGGCTGTAATAATAATAATAATAATAATAATAATAATAATAACAACAACAACAAGATTGTGTACCGAACCTCTTTCTGCTTTATTTTCGCGTCTAGCGAAGCGTTTAGTCCGGATCGGACTAAGAACCGAAAAGTCCGTCGCCATTGACAGATGGCGCAGAAGTGCCGCGGGGTGCGGGGCGTGCGGGCCGGGGGGCGGAGGGCGTGGCGGAGCGCGTCGTCGCGTCGCTCTGACGATGTCCGCGCTCCCCCCCCCCCCCCGCGTGCCCTTGACATTGGGCGGCGGCGCGCGATATTTCCGGAGGATGCGCGCGGCGTTTGTTTTCCGTTGGCTCCGCCCGCGGCCGCCCCGGGCTCCTTTTACTGCTGCTGCTGCTTGTTGATGGGTGACGGATCGGGCGGAGCGTGTTCACGCCGCGCGCCGTCGTCCTGAATGAGAATGCGTGCTAGCATACTTTTTGAAGAAAGTGTTTGTGTACGCGTATTCGTTTAGATACGTGCATGAGTTTGTGTGCGTGTGTGTGCATGTGTTTGTGTGTCTGCATGTGTTTGTGTGTCTGCATGTGTTTGTGTGTGTCTGCATGTGTTTGTATGTCTGCATGTGTTTGTGTGTCTGCATGTGTTTGTGTGTGTGTGCATGTTTTTTTGTGTGTGTGCATGTTTGTTTGTGGGTGGGTGTGCGTGCATGTTTGTTTGCGTGTGTGTGTGTGTTTTGTTATGATAGTTTTCCAGCCGCGGATATCATTATGTATTAACGATATTGCTTTATCTTTTCAAATGTAATGTTGCTGATGACACAGATTGTTCTATTCAATTTGTAATGTTTTGTTACTGTTTCTCATCGAAAGCCCAAAGATTACATTTCCATTGGAAAGCTATTTTTTAAAAACGGCAAATGAAAAGTAAAGAAATGAGTTGTGGCACTCACGAAAAACTTTATTTATTAAAAGGTGTAATTGTTTTGTCGTTAACCGTAACCCGAAACTAACTTTTAATAATTTCTATTTACCACCCATAAGTCAGTATAATTGCTTTCACTCTACGGAGTAGAGAGAAAGTTATGTAATGCCCCGCGAAGAAGACGGCGAATTTTCGTTGCAAAATCGCTTATTACAAGGCTCTGGTGACGAAAAGTGGATAATTGCAGGTGCTAAATTGAGAAGAAAGAAGTTCTGTAGCACGTGGAGAAGCCAGAATCCATACTTTGTGGGTCCTGATTCCGAAGCAGCGAATGTCACCAAAACGTCCGTCCGTCCGTCCGTTTATCTGTCTGCTCGTTCATTCAGCCGATTTTCCCCAATCGATCTGGCTGCTGTCGCGACTCCTTGATATTTTTCGTTTTGGGAGGTACTTTACATGAAACTCCTGGGATATTTTTAAAATTCTACACAAAAGAAGGCTTCATCGTTTTTGATTAAATTTTGTTCTTGGATAGTGTGAAGGACGTTTAAGAAAATGGTGCAAGTCTCATTTTCGTTGAAATCCTTGATTTTACAAATATAGCAAACGTTCACAAGTTTTTGGCGCTTTCCTATAACTACGAGTAAAATACTAAAGATTTCTTTTTACTGAATTAAATTTGTTCCTTTAAGATAGAAATTGAAATTAGGTCATATACTATTTTTGGAAAATTTTAGTACTTTTCGAGAAATTTTGTGAAAATGCGCGTGAGAAAATACACGTGAAAATACGCTCGAGAAAGTTCGTGGTTTTTAGCACCACTAGTTAATTTTGGAACCCGTTCCCCGCTTGACTCCTCGCTGTTTCGCACCTGCGTGCACGCGCGTACGCACGGTCTCGCGGGGTGGGCGAAAGGGGGGGGCGGGGCGGTGCTTCTTTGTAAGCGCCTTTAATCATGCGAGCTATTTTCGGCCGCACGAACCCTGCAGCGCGAAAAGTCGAAACAACTGCAGCATCGTTTGCATATCGTGTTAATGCAGAATGAGGTCATGAAGGTATGAATTACCTCGGACGAAAGCTATAAATAAATAATTTGGAGCAGTGCGTCAGTTGTATGTGTTTAATGTAACCTTGTGCATCAAAAAGAGCTTAATATATTTGTACATTAAATTTAATTCATAAGTTAAAATCTGTGTAGATTTAGTGTAGAGGTTCTCCCGTTTCTCCTGTCTCTCGTCGTATCGTATATTCATAATCACCAGTCCATCAAGATTATTAATTCATTTCTTCCGGATATAACAATAAAGCTTTGACTCTTGCATACTAATATACATATATACATTAAATGTAATGCGCGTTCATGATAATTACTTTAATGTAATTCACATTAAAGTAATGCGGGAATTTCTGACAGTATCTAAAAACCTTGTGAAGCACGACCGGCGGTATTGAAAATCTCTCTTTTTCAGCAGCCGTATACATATTATTTGTAATTTAATCTGCAGTCGTCTTGTTAATGGAAAATTACCGCTCAATATTTGGTGAAATAATTGACCGTGTATTGTGCACGCAAAATAAACCATGACGCACATGTAATGAATATAAGTTTACGCGGCCTCGACAGCTAATTTGAAACTCATTTTCTACAAAAAATGAGAGTCGCGTGCTCGCGAACTCCATTATCTGTTGCGGTCGAGGGTTTTGTTTAATGTCGGGGGAATAATTCACGGCCCTGCAGTCAAAGCCTCAATTTTGACAAAGAGTTAAACTGCGTAGTTCCAAAACACGAGTGCGAAACGTACACTACTCAAAACTGCTTACCATTGTTCAGTTGGTATTTAGTTCTGCAATATTTGTTTGTTACATTATGAAAAGACATTTTGTTGACTTTAGTATATAGATAATCATTTTCTGTTGTTTTAAAAATGTTTTTTGCATAGTTCTTATTTCCACAAAAAAATAACAATGCGTGTAATTTTTAAACTTTTTTTGTTGAATAAAAAACAGATTTGTTTTCAATTAAACATTTAACATTTCTCTTCGCTGTTGTGTCTTTTCTAAAGAGGATCCACTGTATTCCACGTCAATTAGTAAGCCATATAAATGCATCTGTAAATGCCAATCGTGACATCTAAGAGTGTGTTGAAGAAATGTCATTAATAATGAACATTGTGAAGGTTTTCTAGAATATATTTTGAGTAAAAAAATGTTTTCAGTGTATTACTATATCTTAAACTGCAATAATTGAATAAAATAATTGTGTATAAGAATGTATGGTGTGTGATTGTTAGTTTAATTACAATGTCCCAAAGAACTGCAGAAATAGATGACATTTTAAAACGGAGTTTTATTTTAACTGTAGTTATTTGTGCAATATTCATTTCGCAAATAGAATTCTTGTTGCTTGAAACAAATACTCTTTTCGTTACTATTGTGTATTGCAATGACAAAAACATGATTAATTAATTCTGCTTGAAATACATCCGCTCATCCTGGATACCGAGTACATGGTTTTTAAGAAGAACGGGGAAGTTTGGCAATTCATGAAGAAGGCCCTGTTCCGTTATATATATATATATATATATATATATATATATATATATATATATATATATATATATAAACTAGCAGAACCCAACAGACGTCCTGCCCTCTCTCTTTTTCCCTCTTTCTCTCCCCCTCTTTGTCCTTCCCTCTTTCCTCTTCTCATTTTCCTTCCTCTTTTTACCCTCTCTATGCTTCCCTCTCTCTCTCTCGCTTCCCCTCTCTCATTTTAATTCCTTCAAAAGTGTATTAAATTTTAGAAACTGTTAGTGGATCGCTTTGTCTCGTTGGAGTGACGGCGTGTGTGGTGTGGCTGTTGCAGCAACCGACGTGGCGCCTGTGGGGCGAGGAGCGCGTGGAGGGCGCCGTCTACACCGTCTACCTGAAGAAGGTGCGCTACCACCGCCCCACGCGGAGCGTCTCCTCGGTGAGTCCGCCAACTCGGCAGCGAACGCAAGTTGCGCCTCAACCAATCAGATTTCAGCGTATTGAAGCTGCAGCGATTCGTTTCTAGCATGATGGACAGTTTTGTTTTCACCACAATTTCATGGCTTTTTCGTCGATTTTCGTAAAGATTTTTCTTTATGTGTAAATGTGAGTAGCTGTTGTACTCTCATTTCCTTGTTTGTTTTATAAACAAGGATTCCCTTGTACCAAATTCACGAATAATTCTCGAACTTAATTATTTTATTCACCACGACAAGTTAAAGTCACAAGCAAAATGGCCTAAATTTGTACTTTGAATTCCCTACTCGCATCAAAACCGTTCGCAAGCTAGTTCAGTATACGAACATAACAGTAATGAAATTACCCAACCGCAAACTAGCTGAATTTTGTTTCTTTCACGCTGCTCTCTGATTGGTCTTCGGTAGAACTCCGTAGTGAACGTAACGTAAAAGCTTGGTTCTAGTGAACTCTTAAGTTTAAGGATTTACGTCTGCGGTTACGTCAAGGGATTGTCACTTAATATCTCATTTCTAGGTTTTGCGGCTACTTCGTGTTTACGTTTAAGTTTGCACTGTGAATGAGCCGCTAAGGCAGCAGTCACGCTGGAGTTCATTTTAGCCGTTATTTCGGTTGGCGAACGTTGAACGTTTTTTTTCGATGTGCCGGATTTGTTCAAACACGTGATGGTACACGAAAATGGACATCGTGAACGACCTCTTCCGACGGCGTCCAAAAATATCGGCCTCGGACGAGGATCACGTGTTTGAAGAAATCCGGCACATTCTTTGTAATAATCCGCTATCACCGATTGGTCGAATCTGCCTTGTGGAACTCGGACAGAAATTTGTTGCATACATTGTGTATTTATTTTGTATTGTTTAGGTACTATAAAAATAATGTACATGTACGAATACAAACTTTTTCTAAACAAAAAATACATTTATTTCAGTAACCCGAAATTTCGAGTTAGTGTAACCAGCTTTGGTGGCTCTGGGCATCAATTCACTGCAGTGCATCTGACCGGGCGGTACTTGCGTTTGAGTCCTGACAGTGGCAGGATTTTCGACACTAGCTAGATAGCTAGGCCGGATTCAGCCGTTGTTCTTTAGGAGAATTTGGCTGCTCTGATCGGTAGTCTTCCGTGGTTTCTCCATGCCACAGCAGGCGAATGCCGGAGTAGTACCCTACCAAACCGCCAAGACACCCCAAAGGAAGAACGCAAATCGCTCATTGTTGTGAGAGCGCCATTCGTAATTCCGCTCGACGCGTCGCACGCGTGCGCGCGCGCGCGAGAGGCCTCGCCGCCGGCTGCTTCTCACGCTCTACGCGGCGCTTGGAAAATAAACAGGAAGTACAGCGGCTCCCGTTTTGGCGTGCAATTAGAGTACGCGCAGCTACCGTAAAATTTCTCGTTCTTTTCTTGGTTGCCTGTTAGCGATTCCAGGCGCGTCAAATACGGAAGCCGTTAGTCCCATAAGTGTAGTGTATGTTTCCCCTCAGAGGTGGCGGTCATGTTTATCCGCTGAATGGGGGTATCCGGCGCCAGCCTACTGTCAACTAACGGGGGCTTTCCCCAACCAGGTGTCTTCCAGAGCGAGGCACCGCGCCAGCCGGGACAAGCTCTAAGCTCCCGACCGGTCTCCTGGCATGTGTGGTAGTGTAGTGCATGTTAGTGTAAGTGGGTATGTGGAAGGGGGTGAGGATAGGAAAAGGAAGAGGAAGGAAAGATCGCGCCCGATCCGTGGTTTGTTTGTTAGGGTAGTGTTCCGGCATTCGCCTAAGTGTTCGTCGGTGAAACCACAGAAAACTATCAGAGCAGCCGGCCGCTAGAATTCTCTTCCTAACAGTAACAGAACTCGACCTAGTTGAGAAGTCAGTGTGGAAAATCCTGACATCGTCGGAACTGGAACCCAGGACCTTCTGGTCAGAAGCACTGTAGTGGCATCACGTGATGTACTGGGCCTCCAAAGCCTCTCCCGGTTTGTTCTTTTCCTCTTAATGAACGAATAATTTGAATGGTACACACTATACAAATGTTTAGTTTGAGCGATGCATTTCAATTCCTTTTTTTAGAGACATTGTCGTGTTGAAGTCAGAAATTGATCTATATATCTTTGGCCCATTCTTTGCGTTATAGATATTTTTAATTCCTTTTTGTAGTACAACTAAATTATAATCATATTCAGTTGATTCGACTTCATCGATGTATTAAAATCACGACATAGGTAGCAACAAAGCATTAACACTAATATATAATGTCAAATTCGGGCGGTGTTGTTGTAATAGGAAGGAAATTGATGTTCATTTCTGGTAAAATTATTTGAGATAATTGTAGTAGAAAGACAGTCCTTGCGCAAAAAAAATTACCCCTTGTGTAATGCTTGCTAGAAACAGAATTAAAAAATACTGGTATACAGTATATTTGGAACTAAGACGCGTTGTTCAATTGAAATGTATGTTGTTTCGCAAACTGGGAGTCACGACCAACGACTTTTCTCATTGCGATCACGTCCGCCACTACTTGGGAGGAAAAAGCGAACATTAAAAAACATTAATTGTTTCATTAAGCGTTCAATCATCTTCAATTAGCCTCCAATTCCTCTATCCATTAATTGCTAAAAAAAAGAAAACAGGAACTTGGATGGTGGAGCTTGAAAAACGCTGCACATTCTCCGTCGTTCACACGACGGATCAAGAGTCGATAAGTCATCGCCGACACGCCGTGCCGGCCGTCTTCCGCAACACGAAATGGTGCGACACGCGAGAACTCGTAATTCAATCGCGTAACGTAACCCCAGCCGGAGTCGTCGATTGCGCCATCTCAGAGCGAGTGCGTCAACCTCGCTCCGGGTGCTGCCCCCGCGAAGGCGCTTGTTCCCGCTTCCACCGCCAGGGTCGCTCGCAGACGGCGACGCCGCGCTGTTCGATGCGTGGGCTGCCGAAAACGGGCGGTTTTTTCTCTAGAATTGGAAGGCGATGCGGAATCATCGAGGAGATAGATTAGAATAAAACTCCGCGTTATTTAAATCCTTGTTACCATTTCCGTGATTAAATGTGTGTATCGCCATCCATCGCGACCTCGAGGACAGGGTCGGGGACGGGGACACTGACGAGGACGGGGACGTCGGTTTCATTGAGTGAGGCCCATTGTCCAGAAGCGGAAGCTCAGGACCACCGTTTGGGTGCGAGGTGATGGTGACAAAAAATTGGTGGACGTCAATTTTTCCCCCGGTGTGAACTTCCTTGACTGAAAATATTTAAGAAATGCTACTATATTGCTGGAGTAGTCGATACACCCCTTTGTCTTGAGAACCGTGGAGATGTAGATTTCTGTATTAATATTGATCTATGCAACAAATAAATTGATCTTTGGTAAATGTGATAGTAACATGATGAAATAAACGAGTTATTGAAGATTAAGGGCCAAAAACGTAAGAAAATATACACACGTAAAATATTATGTCAATTAAGGTGGGGATATGAGGTCAGAGGCCAGAGGTCGTCGCATTTGCGTCGATTGGGCTGCGCGTCTCATTAGCCTTGTGAGCTGGTCGCTTGCGCACCCTGGCGGGCGTCGCACGTTGGGGCAAAAGCCCGAAAAGCTGGCCAAAATTCCAAAGAAAAAGGGAATTTTAAGTAAGCGGTTGGATGGACTGAGTGTCTAATTCCACGGTTGGGAAATGTCCAAGGACGTTCAGCATCATTGGAAGCGTGGCCGTTGAGCGAGTAGCTGTTTTTGGTTTTGAGTAATTTTTATCATTCAAAGTGGACGAGAATAGTGATGGTGAGTACAATGTTTACATTTATTATAAACACTTAAAAACGGCTTAAAGTTAATTAATTAATTATTAATGTTTAACAAGATAATGCAATTAATTTGTTTCTTCTTCAGTGGAAAACAATTATAAGTTCCATAGAGTTCCACAAAAAAAATTGAAAAAACTTCATTCTCTGCTAATTAGCTACTGAAATCTCAAAAACAATATGCTATTCTGCATTTCGTATAGAAACATTTTTATACATTTTTCAATTTTTAATCGTATCGACGTATTGGATCCGCCATTTTGTTGTTGATTTTTTTTGTTGCATTTTTGACTTTGGAATCGTACGGCGTAGCATTGTATACAAAGCTTCTTTAAATTTGGATAACATTTTCGTAGTTTGGCCAGCTTTTTGAGACGTTGCCCCAGTGTGAGGCGCCGGGGCGCGGGGCGGGGCGGGGCGGGGCGGGGCGGGGCGGGGCGGGGCGGGGCGGGGCGAGCAATTAGGCGCCTAACCAATGTCGTTAGGTACCGGGTCTCCCGCGGTGCCTCATTTGCGCGTGTCCCGCCCCCGCCCCTCGGCCGGCGCGTGGCGCCCTGATGAAATATTGACGCCTGGCGACGGCGCGGCGTCGCGTGAATCGCTCACGACTCCGAGGGGGCGGCACCGTGTGCGCGCAGCCCTGGCCCTCAGCCTCCGCCGCTAATGACGCCCTTTGCGCACACGCTCCGACCCGGCCCCCGCCACCATCCCCCAAGCCTCGTTCCCCTCCCCTGCTCCCCGCCATCCTCAGACGCACATCGCACTCCCAGTTTCCCTCCTCACCCTCCTCGGCCCCCGCCACCCCCACGCCTCGTTCCCCTCCCCTGCTCCCCGCCGTTCTCAGCCGCACATCGCACTCCCAGTTTCCCTCCTCACCCTCCTCGGCCCCCGCCACCCCCACGCCTCGTTCCCCTCCCCTGCTCCCCGCCATTCTCAGACGCACATCGCACTCCCAGTTTCCCTCCCACCCTCCTCGGCCCCCGCCACCCCCACGCCTCGTTCCCCTCACCTGCTCCCCGCCATTCTCAGCCGCACATCGCACTCCCAGTTTCCCTCCCACCCTCCTCGGCCCCCGCCACCCCCACGCCTCGTTCCCCTCACCTGCTCCCCGCCATTCTCAGACGCACATCGCACTCCCAGTTTCCCTCCCACCCTCCTCGGCCCCCGCCACCCCCACGCCTCGTTCCCCTCCCCTGCTCCCCGCCATCCTCAGCCGCACATCGCACTCCCAGTTTCCCTCCCACCCTCCTCGGCCCCCGCCACCCCCACGCCTCGTTCCCCTCCCCTGCTCCCCGCCATCCTCAGCCGCACATCGCACTCCCAGTTTCCCTCCCACCCTCCTCGGCCCCCGCCACCCCCACGCCTCGTTCCCCTCCCCTGCTCCCCGCCATCCTCAGCCGCACATCGCACTCCCAGTTTCCCTCCTCACCCTCCTCGGCCCCCGCCACCATCCCCCACGCCTCGTTCCCCTCCCCTGCTCCCCGCCATTCTCAGACGCACATCGCACTCCCAGTTTCCCTCCCACCCTCCTCGGCCCCCGCCACCCCCACGCCTCGTTCCCCTCACCTGCTCCCCGCCATCCTCAGCCGCACATCGCACTCCCAGTTTCCCTCCCCTGCTCCCCGCCATCCTCAGCCGCACATCGCACTCCCAGTTTCCCTCCTCACCCTCCTCGTCCCCCGCCACCCCCACGCCTCGTTCCCCTCCCCTGCTCCCCGCCATTCTCAGACGCACATCGCACTCTCAGTTCCCCCGCTTTACTCTGCATCGCCCTCGCTACACTACTCCCCCTCACTCTTCCTTGTTATTCCTTTTCGTCCAAACAACTTCTGCCTTTCTTCTTGCTAGCTTTCCAACACAGCAAAACTTATCTTTATCTTAGCTGTTTCGTTCAAGAAAATTCTAAAAGATAGGTGCGGTTTGCAATATTTAAGAAACACGCTCACTGTTTAAACGGACTATTCTACCAACGCTGTAAACTTCACGAGGTAAACAGTACTCCTAATTAGTGTTTGCTCGTGTGGATATAGTTCAACTAACTTGCTCTGTGGAAAGTCTTTCTGCCGTTCCCTGTTCCGTCAACTTCGCTAACAGATATGGTTCCCCCATGCTATCCACCACCACTCATTTCTACTGCCCACCTCCACCACCGCCCACTTCTATCCACCATCCACCACCATCCACCACCCCTATCAACCATCTTCTTTTCACCGCGCACTAAAAACCACCACTCACCACTCACCAATATCCACTCACCACCATCTACCCCTTACCACTATCCAACACTCACCAACTTCTAGCATCATACCATCCGCCACCATCCACCACTATCCGCCACTCGTTACTACCCACCACACAAAACTATCTACTCACTACCATCTACGACTCTCAACCATCCAACTTTCATCACTATCTACCACAGCCTATCATCATACCGCCGCCGCTGCCTCCAGTGTTCCTGGGAAGACGCTATTCTCGAGGAACTTCGGTCATCTACGTTTGTCTGCCGTCCCTTCTAAAGGCGCAGAGCGCGGAGATAAGGTTTCTTGGGCCCGCACAAGCAGTGGAGGGACCGCACAGGCCTGATAAGCACTGACCTATAGCAGCAAATTTTGAGGAGGGGAATTTAAAGTCGTATATATTATATTACATAAGTCTCTAAACTCATAGATTCTTTAATTAAATAATAATAATTTCACAAATATTTATTTTAACAAATTTATACATTAGTTATTTTTTCTTATTTAATTTTTATACGTAATTTCTTTTATTAAAAAATCATTGTAACGTTGATTTATAATGAATAATTCAAATTCAGAGGTCCCCAAATATTAACGTTTTCACTTATTAAAGTTAGGTTTATATTTGCCGCGCTTCTCAAACTAATCACATTTGAATATATGCGACTATTTTATTATAAATCATTTCTATGTATGTTATACAGAATAGTAATTGTGCAAATGCGACAATATTTAGTTGGCCAATGGGCGGGAAAATTGTTAATCCGCCCCTGCGCACACCGGTGTCGAGCGCTGGATTCAATTGGCCGAGATTCAAATTGGACCGTATGGGGAAAGCGGAAGATCAAAATGAGGACTGGTGAGGGAAAACGACAAGACTTTTGAGCAAGATGTTGCTGCTTCCTATTATTCTTTTCACTTTCCCGTATACGTACGTATATACGTAGTATAAGGAAACTTATGTAATGCTGCGTAAATTCGATTTCGAGATTTCAACGGGAATACACGTTTTGGGGTCCCCAGATACCGAAAAAGTGTTTTTTTCAAAACGTCCGTCCGTCTGTCCGTCCGTTCGGTGTCTGTGAACACTACTAGCTCCTAATACACGCGCGAAATTTTTTCCAAATTGAAGAAACCACTGTCCATCTAGCTCGAATCGAATCTTTGAGATTTTGAAAACGTTCTTTAAAATTTGGGGGTACTTTACATAAAGCCCCCCAGGCATTGTCAACATTTTCTCAAAAACGGCTGTAATGTTTTTCTCTAAATTTCTTGAAAGAGAATAGAATAAAATACACGTATGAAGGTGGTAGCACAGGTCCTATTTTCAGGTTTAACTCTGATCAACTCTAAGCTGTTCTAGAAGATGAATTGCACGAAAGATCGTTATCTGCTTTATATTATTTATTGGATGAAAATCTCCTTGTGAAAATGTTCTTGTTTAACATTAAAAAAATCTATCTTGAGAACTATTAGGATGTGACCGTTTCTGACGCACACAAGTCTGAGCCAAGTGACAAAACAGGAAATATGATAGCGAGAGATGCAAACAAAGAATTTCCTAGAAAAGCAGAAGTTGTAATCATCTGGCCGAAGTGCGAGAAAACAAATGATTTATGACCACAAACCGGAGCAATAAAATGTTTTAACCCAATTACAATGCTTCCTTTTTATTGTTTTCCGGGAGGAACGACCCAATAATTAGGAAGTTTGGGCTTGAATTTTATATAGACTGTTATAAGGGCGGGATTTAGTTCATTTACAATGGAACTAATAACACATCTCGAATTGTTTGATGATAAATCAAACATTTCACATCTTTGTCCACTTATTTAGCTTGTTGGCTTATTTTTAATAAGTATTCTTTAAATGTTCTTTCAGTGAGAGACTACTATAGTCTTTTTGAATAAAAAATTGACGTTTCTTGCCTCTCTCTGCTGCACACAATCACCAATATGGATTGGTAAATCGACGTGTAGCTCCAGTTAATGCACCAAAATCACTTGCAACACTGCATATTATGATATGCAACATCTCTACGATGGCCTTCGTGATACTAAGTGTTGACCCGGTGAACTCCGCGCGTTTATCAATAATGCTTGCCCAAGCTGAGATTCATCGTCATAAAAACTGCAACTAGTTGGTCACTGTTTCAGCTCGTGCTTCGTACACTCTCAAAAAGAAACGAAACATTTGGGTTAGGTACTGTTTCGATTCGTAGCGCTAGGGTTATTAAGATGAAAGAAACGGCAGGAAAGTAAGTGGAAAAGTTGCAGGTGTTTGTTCTGGATTAGATGTGGATTCGAAAGCTACTTCGTAAGAATCGAATAATTATTACAATTTGAAGATTTTATCGATTTCAACTAGTAAAATACAAAACTAATATGTTTCAAATGTTGCATCTTCTCGATTTGCAGACCTCCTCCGTGGTAAAAAAATAATAAAAAATTTAACATAGTAAGGCTGTTAAAAATAAAGCGTAAAATAAATAAACCAAAAAAATCAAATGTATCCTCTTAGATGGAAAAATAAATAAAAAGCAAACAGCGCCGTTGTAAGATTTGACTTATAACATTAAGTGAAAAATATTTCAAACAGATTTTAAATATTTGCAAATTATCAGAGAAACTGTGAGAAATACTACGTATTTTAATTTTATTACAGATATCAAATGCTGTATTAAAAGTCATAGGAACATTAGGTGCCACAATTAGTACGAAGCACATTTCGTGTACTGTTAAACACGCGTTTGAATTGGTTCACAAAACTTCGCCATTTCATAAAGTCCTATTGCAAAAATATTAGGTGATCGTTTTTCATTAATATTTTTAAGGTAGTGTGTTCGGACCAGTCGCTAGTTATACACTCAACCATTTATTACATCTATATAGCTGCTTGTAAAGGTGAACGGAGCATTTAAATAATTATTTGTAAACAATTGAAAGAGACGTATTGAATAGTTGCTCTTAAAAAACAATGTTTACTAATAAATTTAATCTCTCGTATAATTGTTAATTTCCATAGGTTGACTATACCTAATACAGGTTAGGTTGACTTCGCCCCCCGCAATTTTCTTTCTTTGTTTTGAATATTTTTGCGTTGAAAGTGGGACTATCGGCAAATGACTAGTGGTTGTGCGTGATACACAATTTTAAGTTAGGGCGGTTTTCTTTCGTGCTTCAAGAGAATCAGTGCTGACAATAGTATGATTTGTACAGCATAACTCCTAGGGCGAGAGCCAGTGCTTCTGGTTGCGATCATTTCGCAGCAGTTTTTTTAATAAATTACTCGTCAGAATGTCGGTGAGGTATGTTACATTTAATATCATATGATTCCTCAAAACATTTACTACATATCGAACAAAAGCAAAATGGTAGTTCAATAACGTAAATAAACTTAAGCTCGCGAAAGTTTTTCCACAAGAGCCTGTACTAATTTAAACTTCGTTTTTTAAAAAATTAGGTCGGTAAGGACTAAATTGTTTTTTACCATCTTCAAGAATAGAGATTTTACTTTCATTTACAGTTTATTTTGAGGGTTCTTCACTAGCGACTGGAAGATTATGAATAGACCTGTTGTGTCAATCGTAAAGAAGACGAGCTTCCGCGGGCGGGAGAAGACGGGGGACGCGATCGTACGGGCGACATCCCTACCGCTCCCTCGGCTAAACTCTGCTTCGCCTACCTGCGGCTCCATCGCCCGACGCGTAACAGAACACCCATTTATTTTCACGCCACTAAAGCCAGCCCTGCCTTCGTCGCTTTTGACTCGAGGAAGTCACATCCTGTCTCAACCTCTTCTCCCGCACCTGGTCCCGGGTTGCAGCCGCCCTAGCCCCCACCCCTCCCTCCTTCGCTGGGAGATCGGGGCGCAGGCTGGTCCGCGGAGGGCCGAAAGGAGAGCACACGAAGTAGTGTTCAGAGCGCCCCGCATATAACCTATTACATGGAAATAGAACGACCGCGAGAGGTGGCTCAGGGCATCAACTGATGTCACCGCAGTGCCTCTGACCGGGAAGTCCTAGTACCCACTCTCCACCGTGGCAGGATTTCAACTCTACTTAGATAGGTAGATCGAGTTTTTAATCCCTCTGGAGGAGAATTCTAGCAGACGGCTGCTCTAATCGGTAGTTTTCCGTGGTTTCTTCGATTATCCCCAGGTGAATGCCGGAGCAATACCCTAACAAACGGACCACGGACCGCGCAATCTTTCCTAACTCTTCCTTGTCCTATCCTCATCTCTTACACACAAGAACATGCACTTCTCTACCACATATGCCGGGAGACCGGTCGGGAGTTTAGAGCTTGTCCCGGCTGCGGCAGTGACCCGCTGGTGGGAGATACCTGGTTGAAGAAAACCCCCGCTAGCCGACGGTAGTTCGGCGCGGGATGTAGCCATCCAGCGGGGGAAGTCGCCTCCGGAGGAAAGAAAACATTCTCCACACTTACGGGAGTAATGACTTTAGCAGTTGATGCGCCCAGAATCGCTATCAATCAATGAATTAAAATAGTACCCTACATTTCACGATAAAGAGCGAAATGAATCCTTTCGAAATAGAATCGTAACATATTTAAGTGTTGAAACATTTGCAAGCTCTTTAGTAACTTGTCGCTCAAGGTATAAAGGCAAAACAATGGTGGCTACGCAAAAGAAATGTTACGTTTGTAAATGAAACTACTGAAAATGCTATTGCAAACAAAAATAAAAAGAATCGTATTAAAGGTTCATGTATATGTAAATAGGAGGCACTACTACAAATGGCAATGGAGATCACATAAAAATAAATGAAGTATAAAGAAACTTGTAAGGATTCAGTGGAACATCGAAATCGTGAAGAGGAAAAATATGCATATTCAATGTTCTTCTAGTACGTGATTCTAGATGCATTCTACATCTACATTTACCGCGTGGCCTTTGTGTCCTACGAATACACGTACACAAACTCGCGTACTCATAAAGAACTCCCTACCTTCACGCCAAGTTCTGTTCAGTCGTGCATTACCTAACCCTGGGTGCCCCTTGTAAGCCGCCGCCTTCGCCCTGCATCCCGGCAAGGAGCCCTGCTTCCACGGAGGCTAAGACAAAAAAGGTGGCAGCTAGCGAAGCGTGTCCTCAAACTTCCGGAGACCTCTGGTACTTCCAACTTTGGTATCAAATTTCACCAGGGTCCCGAGAGAATAGCCGACTTCTCGGGCCTTCGGAAAACAATTGAGGGAGAGGAAAACAGGCGCGATCAGGAACGGCGCTAAGGTGCAATTTGCCGTTCGTGCATCGAAAGCCTTCTCGCGGCTTCGCGTTGGAATCGTTCGATATACTAAGAATCGAGTCTCGCTCCACAAGGTGGAATACTGCAACAAAGGCGCTACATACATCGAATTCGAAACGATCAATATAATGTTTACGCATAATGACTGATCGCGAGGGAAATAAGAATAACTTTCATGAAGCATTGCAATTTATTTGGTCTAATGCATTTTTTGACAAATGAGAAAACCGATGTCACTGCAATGTCTGACAGGGAGGTTCTAGGTGCGAGCCCCGACGGGGGCAGACTTTTGTCACTATAACTTGTCAGCTTGGTGGACTACAGTCGCAGTCTGGAGGAGAATTCTAGCTCTAGGCCGCTTGCTCTGATTGGAAGTTTTCCGTGGTTTCTCCGATCAACACCCGGCGAATGCCCGAGCAGTACCCTGAAAAACGAGCCACGAATCAGGCGCGGTCTTTCCTTCCTCTTCCTTGTCCTATCCTCAACTTGTCCTCATCTTCATATTACTTCCACACACTTACACTACACTACCACACATGCCGGGAGACCGGTCGGGAGTTGAGAGGTTATCTCGGCTGGGGCGGTGTCCCGCTGGTGGGAGATACCCGGTTAAGGAGAACCCCGCTAGCCAGCGGTAGGTCGGCTCCGGATCTCGCCATCCAGCTGGGGAAGATCACCGCCACCTCCCGAGGGAAAATATGTCCTACACTTACGGGAGTAATGACCTTAGCCGGTGACGCGCCCAGAACACTAACAGTCAATCAGTCAACAAATGAGAATGCGCAACTCTGAACGAATGACACATTGAGCATTTGGAACGTAAACCACAAGTATGGAATCGGATGTGAGATGGGTCGAGTGGCGAAAATTATGTTGTGAAGACTATGATTGAAGTATGATGAATTTTCACTCTCATAATAGAAAAAAATTGATACACTAAATTAATCTTGTGAAAAATATTCCTCTTAATTGTTTCGTATTCTTTTTATCCCGAATCGAATGTTTGTGGCGGTGACTTCGTCTTCAGTGACGAAACACGGACTTGATGATCCAGTTTGTCATCACTGAAGTTCAAAGAACGACTGTTCGCAGTGTTTATTTGAATTCAGGTGTGGATGTGAAAGACTCAAACTGATCAGTTGCGTTTTCCTCGTTCATGACTTTTCCTTTTAGTTTTTCCGCGTGACGGATCTGCTGTGAGTCATTCCGCCTCTGTCCACTGCTGCCCCGCTTTCGACGTCTTCGGTTAGGCGCTACCAGTATCCTGTTCTTGTTTTTCGCAGCTGCTTCGAACGTTTATGCTCTCTACCTTCCTCTGAGCGCTCGCGTATTCCTACGCCACTTCTCGTCGTCAGTGCCGGCGCTAGGCGTGGGCGATTCGGGCGATCGCCCGGGGCCTCGCAAGTCAAGGAGCCCGATGACGGGACTGATGGGGAAAAATAGTAAAACAAATTAGAACTCGAGAAAATCGTTATCGTAATTTTATAATTCGCGGTACAGTAGTCTTCTATTTCATAATTTTTTCAAATAATTATTCACCTAAAGTAGTTAATTATAGGGATTACGGTACTTGAAAATACGGTACTCTGTGAAATGAATCAGATGACACTAACATTAAAATAGGTTTTACTGAAATTCATATTGATTATTTCATGTGATTTTATTAAACACTAACTAAACACAACAATTTTTAGCGATTTAAGCTCACAGTGGATATTGTATTATTTGATCACATATTTTTACTCAAAACTATTATTTAAAATATATTTCCAAAATCTGTTTTTTCTTGAACGTTGTAATTTTTGTTATTTGTTGAAGAAGAAAAAACATTTTCTTGATACAACTTTCACATTTTTAATTCGGGGGGGGGGAGGCTACGTTTCAGTGTTGGCTCGGGCCCAAAATCGTCTGGCACCGACCCTGCTCGTCGCTCTCCCGTAGGTCTGCAGATCACTGTACCTTTTGAATTTCTTCACCTTCCGTTTGTTATTCGCCTCCTTTTAACTAACATCCCAAGGGATAATGGCATTCCAGGGCCTCCTCAGAACACCCGCTCTTATTTCCCCATTGTCGCTGCCTCTCTACTCGCCGCCTGTTTTTCCAGGGGCGGATCCAGCCCATCATTTTTTGGGAGGGCATCATAGATTATTGTTAAATAATAAATGTATTCGTTATTATATCGTATGTTATTTTTGTAGTGTATATATATATATATTATAATTATTATTTTGTAAATAATTACATAATTATAAAATAAATAAATATTTAAATCAATTTTGGAATAAACAAAGGAAAGTAAAAAACGAGCTCTAGTCCTTTTGGGGAGGACATGGCCACCCCCTGCATCCGCCACTGTCTGTTTCTGTTTTCGTTTCTCACAGAAGAGCCCTTTTTGTTTTTCCACCGCACTCAGCCCATTCATGCGTTCGCCGCCTGTCGCCGCCCCCCCCCCCCTCCCATATGCGCGTCGCGTCTCGTCTCGTCTCGTCTCTTCTCTTCGCTTTGAAGCGCTGGACCTCCTCCAGGCGCGCAGGTGGCCACGTGCTGGCTGCCGGCGGCGGCGGCGGCGGCGGCACCGCGCTCTTTCCCCCCGAGATTGCTTTCGGAATGGCTTGCTTTGTGTTTTTTTTCTGGTTATTCGTGATTCACGGGTAGTAGTTAGACTTGGCTTGATGGGGAACGACAATACACAGAGTAGAATAAAAAATTGCTACACTTCAGATGGAAAGTGTTTTGAAGAATAGGGCATACGAAAAACATTTGCAGTATTTGTTGTTTGTATGAGTTAAAGATTTCTCAGAGAGAGTTGCTTATGTGTGTGTCGAGGAACATTATTTTTCATGTTTTACACTATCCAATAACAAAATTTAATAAAAAACGATGAAGCAATTTTCTTTTTAATTTTGAAAATTTCCTAATGGCTCCTGTAAAGTAATCTCCAAAATTAAAATATCGGTTTCAAATTCGAGGGACCGCGACATGAGCCAGATCGATTGGGGAATATCAATTTTAAAGAAATCGGCTGAACGGTTTCGTCGCTAGCGTTGTTTACAGGCGGGCTGACTGACGTTTTGCCGTCATTCGATTTTTCGGAATGAAGGAACCACAAGACATGGATTCTGGCTACGCAATGAGTTAGAGAATTTTCTTCTAAATTTAGCATCTGGATTAACCCACTTCTTCGTTGACAGGGGCCTGTAATAAGAGTTTCTCTGACGAAAATTTGCCGTTTTTTCGCGCAGCGACACATAACTTTTTCTCTACTCCGTAGGGAGAAAGTTAAAAGAAGGATGCAATCTCTCAGCCTCTTGATTGTTGATTGAAGGTGACGGTGTTGGTCGGGCTGACACTGCAATAGCGAAGCATTGCCGGGTCCACCAGTTGGAAATAGAAATAAGCGAAAAACGGACGCAGTGTCTGATTCCCTGTTGATGGACTGGCGGGACTGTTGCAGGACTCGGACGACGAGATCTCGCACCTGGAGTGGGAGACGGTGCGCGTGCGCTTCGTCAAGGCCGGCACCCTGCAGCGCCTGGTGGAGAGCCTGGCCACCGACGACGGGGAGCTCGAGTCCACCTACATCAATGTGTTCCTCACCACCTACCGCACCTTCGCCACGGCCAAGCAGGTGCTCAGCCTGCTGCTCGACAGGTGGGTCCCTTTCTTCAAGGGTCTTAGGTTCGAGTCCCGACGGTGGCAGGACTTTCGATACTAGCTTCTCAGCTAGGTCGAGTTCAGCCGCTGTCTGGAGGAGAATTCTATAGGTCTGCTGCTCTGATCGGTAATTTTCCGTGGTTTCTCCGTTCAACACCATGCGAATGCCGGAGCAGTCCTTTTACAAACGGGCCATGGCCCCTTCTCTCGCCCTACCCTCTCACCTTACTTACACTCACTTACACTAACATGCACTACACTATCACACATAGCGGGAGATCGGTCGGGAGCTTAGAGCTTGTTCCGGCTGGGGCGGTGCCCCGTTGATGGGAGATACCTAGTTGAGGGAAACTCCGTTAGCTGGCTGTAGAACGACGCCGGATCTTGCCTCGAGCGGGGGATGAACGCAACCACCTCTCGAGGAAAATACATACACTGTGCTTACGGGACTAATGACCTTAGCAGATGACGCGCCAGGAATCACTAACAGTCAATCAATCGACAAAAATACTAAAAATTGAAGAGTTCAGTAGAATGAGGGGATATTCCACATTGACAGTTATGAGATATTGAAGGTTTTACCTGAAATTTCCTAATATAACTCAGTACATTTTAAAACATTTAAATACTGACACAACTCTCATGCAAATAACATGCCTTCAATGTGTGACTGTTCAGTCAGAAGTACATTAAGCTGAAATTTTTAAATTAATACAAAATGAGCAAAAGTGAAAAAGTGACATAAGAACATTCACTAAACTGTCGGAGATCCTTTTTACATAGTATTTCATGAAACAAATTTAAAAAAAAAAATGATGCATTTTGATACCAATAACATTTAATGGCCTTGTTATGATTTATGATTTTTTAATACTGTTCATGTAAAATGATTTCACTTAACTTTTGCTACAATACCAACAGGTAGCTATGAACTGATCTTACAACTTGAAGTGATGTTTTATTTTATTTTATTTTGAGAGAGAGACTTTTCCCCTTCCTCAATAATAGTTACATTCCTAAACAGACACATGGTAATGATCAATTATTAAATAACTTGGGCTTACCAGTCCTTTGAAAAGAGGGCATGGATTGAATGGCATTGAATCACCTTCATTCTTCTTTACCAGCTTTTATAATCTTGTCTTTAACGGTCATGAAATTAAATAATGTTAATGAAGCTCTTTGTTAACAATTTTCGTGTTGTATGAGCAATTTGTTTTCGTGCAATTTCTAGAGGGATGGGGCACAACTCCTCTAACCTCATCACAGCATACAATTATTCCAATTTGTATGTATGACTTGTTTATGAATAATTAAGCCATTCATTAAAGGGCACTACTATGTGATTGACCATTCATTTACTTATTGATGAAGTATGCAGTTTCTTAGATTCATTGAAACAAATTGCCAATATCACAAATTATTCAAAATTCAGCTCTTGTACAGTACGACATTAACTGAAGTCTATTCTACAAGGTTCATCTATTCATATTTCATTTCTGATTCTTGATTTTCCTTGATATTCATTTGTTTCTGCTTGCTAATAAAAATTAATTAGTGAATGAAAAATAAAACAATTAAATGAAAAAAAATCTTGTATTTCAGACAACCTAATGTTGTTGTTTTTCTTGTGTTTAGGTATGAGCAGCTGGCAAACAATAAGTTGGATTTACCTGAAGATGTTATGGGGCAGCATAGAAAGTGAGTAGTCTTTGAAAATTTCTGAACTGATACATTAAAATTTGAACACTTTAACATATTACTAACATTTCAATGTTGAATTTTGCAGGACTCTCGTCTTAGCTCTTCATGTGTGGTTGGATTCTTATCCCGAAGACTTCAGAGATCCTCCTACCCACCCAACTCTTCACCAGCTGCTGTATTTTTGTCAGCAGCATCTTCCTGAATCTGAACTTGAAGTGAAAGTTCGACATAGGTTAGATAGGTTCAATCGAGAAGACCAATTGTTGGGTGAGTAAATTCTCTTTAATGAAACAATAATGACTTGGGAGAGGATTTTTTGCCCTAAAAAATCTTGAAATATGGTTTTAAAAATGTGCATTTATGACCTAAAAAATCCAAAATATGTTCTTTATTATGCAATACAAATTAACAATATTTCATTTCCTGTATAAACCTTTCTTGATAAAATTCAGGAGAAGTATGCTTTGATTGAAAAGAGATATTTTTGTGCAAACATAATAAAATCTAACTTACTTGTCAGGAGAAATAATTGAAGTAAATATTCTTCTTGGTAAAGTACATGGTATGTTTTGGTCCGAATGAAATATGTAAAATATGCGCCTATAATTTCATGAATATGCACCAACAGGAAAAATCAGACAAATATGCACTAACATGTTAGTTTACATAGCATCCACTACTAACTAAATGTCAAGAAATTTCACTTGGCTATGCCCTGAAACAATGTATAAAAATATGCAAAATCATAGAAATCCTCTCCCTAATAATGACGCCATTTTCTTGTACATATGAAAATTGTACTATGCAAACATTGTTATAATACATTTTGATTGACACTCTTTTACAGATTCATGTGCTGATTATCCTACCAGTAGTTTATATTTTCATCCAGCAATAGCAAATGGCAACTCTTCACAGCAGTATCACTTTCCTGATGTACCTGAGAGGCATTTTGCTGAACAGCTTACAAGAATGGATATGGTACGTAAGACATTATCAATTTACCTGCAGCATCAGATATACGTAAAATTTTTGTAATAAATCATTGTTTAAACTTCTTGTATTATATTATTTATTTAACAATTCACCTAGGTGAGGAATCGTTGGAAAATAAATTACTGGTAGAATAATTAAAATGTATGAAGCTAAGCTTAACACATTCTACTGGGTAAAATAGGATTTGCTTCTTGAGCATCTCTAATATGATGTTTCTAATTAAATTAATTAAACTAATTAAATTAACAGTCAAATAAAACTTCAACATAAGAAATGTTACATGTGACAAAGTAATTTTACAATTATTCACATTTATGTAAATTAAGAAGAAAACAATGAGACATGTGTGACACTTCCTTCTTAAAATTGTAATAAAACAAAACTCTATACACAGTATTTTTTGATAAATTTTAGGAATTATTCAAAAAGTTGGTGCCTCATCAATGCCTTGGTGCTGTGTGGTCTCGAAGAGACAAAAACCGCAGCCATGAAGCAGCAACTGTTCTGGCAACCGTTAATCAGTTCAATGCTGTGTCTTTACGGGTCATCAGTACTGTGCTAATGGAACCTGATATAAGACCTGGAGAGAGAGCAAGAGTCATTGGCACATGGATTGATATTGCTCAGGTACTAATCACATATTATTTTCATTTTGACAGTGAATGAGAAACTTTTGCAAAATTTTCTAACTAAAAGGATATTTGATTCACTTCACTCATGATTTCATGCTGAGAGAAATTTATTCATTAAAATTGTGCTAATATTTTAGTGGCCCTATCTTTTGTGTTCTAACTTGTATTTGTGTTATAATTCCTTTGTCATTGAAAATAAAATTGATCTTTTTCAGGAACTAAGAGTTCTCAAAAATTTCTCTTCATTAAAAGCCATTATTTCTGGTCTTCAATCTAATTCTGTATACAGGTTACAGAAGTCATGGCAAGCAGTACCAAGGGAGAAGGTAAGAGCAATTATTTAATTTTTCTGTTGATATTTACACTGATATTTATGTGAGTGTCAATTGTGTGTTAAAATAACTTTCTTGGCAACAGGTTGAACTTTTTGAAGAACTTGCTAGGATATTTAGTGAAGACAATAACCAGTGGGCTCAACGAGAGTTGCTAATGAGGGAAGGAACTGCAAAATTTGCTGATACTGTTGGAGAAAATGATAGGCAACTGCAAAAAGTTTTTCAGAGGCAGCTTAACAATAGTGGAGTAAGTTGGAATATCTTTTTCTACACTGTGAAATATACAGGATAAAATAGTCATGAAATTGTAAATATTTTATCCTTAAATTATTTGAATGAAAAATTCAGGTCATAAAAATACGTTTTAATAAGCATAATTTTTCTGCATATCTAAAAAATTATATTTATTAGCTTTGATCCAAACAAAATTTTTGTTAACCAATTACAATATTTTTTATTCTCTTCTTCTATATTTAATTACAAAAATAAGTGATTTATATTGTTATAGAAAAGAGACAATAACAAATGTTAAAATTTCTTTGCAGCAAATTAGTCATGGAACAATTCCATATCTGGGGACATTCTTAACAGACCTCACAATGATTGATACAGCCATTCCTGATACTGTAGGAGAAGGTTTAATCAATTTTGATAAAAGACGAAAAGAATTTGAAGTCCTAGCACAGGTAAATACCTCGATATCTATTTTATTCTTAGGTTAAAAACACAAACACATATGCAAACACATTTACTGAGAATGAACTGTTAAGAGCATATTTTATTTCTTAATATTTTGCAGATTAAACTACTACAAGGTGCAGCTAACGCTTATAATTTACCTGAGGACCCTTCGTTTGATCGATGGTTTGATTCCATTCTTGTTCTGGATGATAGAGAAGCTTACGAGCTGTCATGTCAGATAGAACCACCGGTTCCTGGTCAAGGTTCAGGCACATCTGGTACCATGAGAGATAATAGGTTCAAAAAACGAACAGGGTGAGTAAAAGTTTTATCAGTACCTTCAAATGAACATAATCATTTACATTGTAATGTTTGTATTAATTAAATATTTTACCTCATTTGAAATACATAGATCATTTACTCTACACAAATACAACAATTACATTACTTTGTTTATCATTTTAGGTTGGGCCATCGGAAAAATGATTCTATTGCAAGTACTTCCAGCAGCTCAAGCAGCCAGTTCTATTGTGACTTAGACAGTCTACCTTCATCCCCGCATAATTCCTTAGATAGAAAGGTAAATTGAGGATTAGTATATAATCTCAGGGGAAGACGAATTTTGGGAGGGGAGATTCAAAATGTTTGCATAAAATATATCATATTACAGATTTTGTACAATGTCGCAGGCTAGACTCAGCTCATACTGTGATACCATTTTATTCATTGTAATGATAATCCAAAAATATTTTTGCTTGGAAGTGTCATGCCAAGTTGAAATGAATAGTTACTGAATAATTGTAGGAGGGTGGGGGATTTCCCTCATTTCTCTCCCCAGGGATCCATGCCTGATAATCTTAAATCAATCATTATTTAAGATGTCAATAAATAATAACTCTTGTAAAAGAGCTTCCAAATGGTTTTGTGGCTTTAACGGGTATGTTCATGTATGTTTCCAGACATCACCTTCTCAAATGTCTTCATCATCAAGTAGTTCATCGCTGCCGTCCCTTGATGTGTCCATGAGCAGCAGCAACACCAACACTTCTCTTGGGAATCACAGTGGAAGCACAGCGAACAAATCACTGAGCGTTCCTTCTCATACACCCAGCTCTTTACAGCAAAAGTCTCATGATTTTTATATTATTAGAGTTACAGTGGAAACATCATCTGATGAAATTGATGGTAAGTTCATGGCAATATTGCTTGCTACAGCTGTATGCATTAATGCTATTTTAAAACAAATTGAATCTCTTCCAATTCCTTTCTGTATATAACAAATTCATTATTAATTAGCTTCTTTGCTTCCTAGTTCTTAGCTTCAGGTTCATGAAAGTACAACCATAATTTGTCCTTTACATTAATGTCATTAATAATTTTTTTTACTTATTTTCAGGAATAGTGTTATATAAAAGTATTATGTTAAGCAACAATGAAAGGACGCCTCAAGTCATTCGGAACGCAATGCTGAAACTTGGTTTGGAAGGAAATCCTGAGTCGTACACCCTTGCTCAGGTTTTACCTGATAAAGGTAAAGATCATGTGCTATTTTTTGCTCAATTCAGTATCACTAAATCTAAACAAAGCATTTTACAAATGAAATTGTAAAATTCGATAACAAGAAATGTATTTTGTGCAAATGCATCCAGACTTGAATACACAATGAAAAATTTATATCATTGGTATTACTCTTCATGAAACTGTTTTTGAAACTAGGCAACTAGTTATTAATCTTGTTTTGTAATTTCCAGAAATGGTTCTTCCTCCAAATGCAAATGTATATTACGCTGTAAACACTGCTTATAATCTCAACTTCATTTTACGACCAAAAAGGACCAAAGAAGAGGCAGGAGCAACAACTAGTCGGACAAAAGCCCCTAAAAAGGCAGTTGTAAGCTCCTGAAAAAACATTTGAAAGAGAAAATGACTCTAAGTGATTTTTATGTGCATTCAGTTCCATCAAAATTGATGGAAGAGAATGAACTGAACTTCATAAGAACAATATGGATATCGAAGAAATTCTCTTTCGTCAATTGGTGTGAAAGTGCGTAATTCCAGGCAGTTACGTCTGAAGTGCAAGGATATTCAGGGTCAGTACGGAGACCAAGTGCAATATTCACTATGTGAATAGTTCATGGTTTTTTTATTTCTGTTGCTCTCATTCCTGCATTGTGCATTGCATCAAGAAGTAACACTCCATGATTTTAATGTACAAAATAAGAAAAGCAAGAAGCTTAAAAGTTTCTTTTTATTTCTGATATTACTTTTCATTCAAACAGTGCTTATGTTTGGTCTGTGATAACATATTTCTTCAAAACTGGTGTAGAAATTGACAAAACATCTGATTTCATATGCAAGATTACTTATTTACTAGTACTTACGAGGAAGTAAAATCTCACTTATGTCAACAACTTTGTGACAACTCTTGTACTTACTTTATCCATTTTACTTATAAGACCCTCTAATTTCATCCATCAGTATTAACATATCGCTGATCTTCTGAGTGAAACAGTTTATATTTTGTAACATCAACTCTCTGAAACTTTAACATGTTTTGCTGATATAAATTCTACTCATTAATGTTATACTCCCATTATTGGTTTAAGCAGTAAAACTGGATGTAGGTAAAATCTATGTGAAAATGTTAACTGTAATATTATAGTTACTTAGATAAACCAAAACAGTATACAATAGCTGAAACAAGTTGTTATTACATAACTTCTAATTATAAGAAACTTTCACACTACTTCTGTTGGAAGAAATTCGTGTCCATTTTGATGGAACAAAAACAATGTATCATGTGTGCCAATATCTGGAAGTATGACTCCAACATGCAATGATTTAAAGTTTCTGAAAAAAGTCTGTACATGTATATACATGTTCTGATATATTATAATATACACATGTTCTGATACACAATATTTACAATGTATATTTAGAAGTTCTGAGATTAAACATGCAATCTATGGAATCTGTGACTGAATTAGATGTATTTTGTAAAATAATTTTGTGTATTATTCTTGAGATTGCATTATAAAACATGAAATAAGGGTATAAAATATGTAGGAAAACATCTTGAATTTCATAAATTTTATTTTGTTTCGGCAATGTGTACTTACCACTAAGACACTAAAATTCCATTTTCTTTCAATACATGTGTCCATAACTTTTAGCCTATGGACTTCTTATTTATTCACGAATTATTTGGCATAGTTATTAAAGATTTAGAAATGACCAAACTGTTGTCTTCCCTTTCTTGCTACAAATTGCACCAATAACTCTGTTTTGTACAAGATTTTAACAGAGAAATCATTGTTCACTTTAAAATGAATATTTAATGACACATCATATTTTTAATAGAATTTCTTTTGCAACTGTTTTTATCTATTTTAAAAATTTGGCTTGCTTACTTCAAGCAAAATCATGGAAAGTTAAATTACTCTGAAATTACTTGGAAATGCTAGACAACATTTTCTGAGATTCTCATATGTGTAACTTTCTTCTTTGAGTTCACTGTGTTAATCAAGGCGTTCTGTACTTTTCTTGTGTAATTATTTAAAAGAAATGTATATTAAGTGTTTTAATCTTTCTCTTCACTATTAAAATTCTGGAAACTGTGAAATACTCTATGTGATCTAGTGCAAGATATCATGTTTCAATATATTTATTTTTTACAAATGTTTATTAGTGGTATATAAATCTGACAACAACTGTATATTGTGAATCAAGCTTGTAATAATTGTTTTTAGATGTTTGTAAATTATATGAATGTTTTCTTAATAACTGTGTTGTTATTGGTTTTTTCTTCTTAAATTAGAATAGAATTTGAAATGACAGCAAAACTTACAGAATTAAATTTTACCTGTCCTGTCCTAGGGCTCAACAGCCCGCTACGAGCCTTGGCTGACGAGCGGTGACCCAGCCTCTTGGCCATGGGATAAGGGATTCATGTGATTAGCACAAAGACATCCCTTCACTGTATAATTCGGTTTTTGTAACTTTAGGGTGGGATTTCTCATTCTCACACAGCAGTAGATACAGGAACATTTGTAAGAAAAGCACACTGTAATTATTTTTGCCTGGCTGACAATCGAACCTGGGGTTGTGTTGTGGAAAGTGAGCACCCTGACCAACACGCTACCAAGGGCCTACAAATTTTGCCTGTATGTGAAAATCACCATGTAACTATAGATTATTTTCCTACAGAGATTTTCTATCATCATTTGAGCTGACAGAACTGGTGGAAAACTCCATTGCAATTCTGTGCACTTTTTAAAAGTAGTGAAAAGAATGAACAGCAGCCAGTTCTAGAGTTAGCATTTCTGCTTCTGCCCTTGAATGAAGGAGCTGGTACTGCATGAACAGATGCATTATTATTTCTGTGGTCACAGGGTAAGAGTTCTTAAGTCAATTTTTGACGAGATTGGGTTAAGCACTGAAACTACAAGTTAAGTATCTATATTTTATTTTAATAAAACTACCGATTTCAAATGTTACCTACTTAAAAACAAAAAAGTGTTGAGTAATATAGCTTGTCTTAGGGAAATATAGACAACTCAATAATTCCTGGTTTTTTCCAAACTAAGATTTTTGACTTAAGAACTTCTACCCTATGACCACAGATTTGAGTTTTCTATTTCTTCATAATCATTACTATAAAAACAGGCCACTTTGTCCCAATTTCATGATAGTTAGTTCCAAACTTACTGACAATTATTATACATAGGATGCTAGTTTTACTAGTGATCAGGCATGTTCTATAATAATATTATAATTTATTTGTTTGTCCTTAAGCTGTGTGAGCAGCAATAGACAACATCTTATAGACATTCGTAGGCATCTGCTGCTGGAGTCAATACATTCTTGGCTATCCGGGATGAGCCGAGTCTTGGTCAATTGTGCTGACGTTTCATCTTGCTGTGGCCTTCTGCAGAGGTATACTGGGCCACAGCAAGATGGCTGAAACATCAGCCCAATTGACCAAGATGCAGCTCAACTCGGATTGCCAAGAATGTAATATCATATAGAGTTACAATTGTATATTACATACTTTATCTGTAAAAAAAATTTTAAGTTACAGTAGTATAATAGTAGTTGCAAAATATATTACATTATAAAGTATAACAGGACACATTTACAAGGACTTACAGCAAAAGTACAGATACAAGAATTTTACAAATGCACAAAAACACTACAAATGTGTACTTATGTACTCAGTTACCCATTATAAAAATAAAATTACTGTGTGTCTATGTTCCAAAACTTCTTGGATTGTGTAGAAAGGTGTTGCAAGCATCCAATCATACAGCTTGTTTGAATATCTTTACAGGCAACTCTCTTAATTTTAAATGTAACTTCTAATAGAGTTTTAAGCCTTATGCCTCAAAGCAGTTTAGTGACTTGCGAGTCTGTGATTTGCTACATTTATATGCCTACTATTTCTAGTGTTGAGGGAGTGCACATCATTCCTGCATTGCAAAACTATTATATTATTTTCCACATAGCATAGTACAGTATAGACATTCAGATTTATTACATTTAATAGTTTTAATTTTCTAAACAACAGCTTACAATGGGCCAGGTTGTGTGCATTTACTAATATCCAAATTACTCTTTTCTGCAGTTTGAGAATATTATTTACAAGGCTGCAGTTCCCCCGAAGTAGTATCCTGTGTGAAATAATGCTTTGGAAAGAGCACAGTATGCATGCCTTATGAAGATATCTCTAATACATAGCTTTTTAGATTTCATAACAAATAAATTACTCTAGAAAGCTTAGTTGTAATGCAACTAAGATAACGATATACAAACATTTTTTTTCTTTTGGCCACTTTGCACCCCATGAAAAGGGTCATCGTGTCCCAGACCCAATCATTTTCTTCCAATCACACATGGTAAGTCAGTGCGCCAGGAAAGAGTCTCTGCAGTGGCCCATTGTTCTTGCAATGAAATTATGTTGGTAACGGCATGTAACAAAACAAAATGTAAATATTGCACTCACTACAATCGTATCTAATGCTGGAAGTGTTGTCCTCTTTACTTGTTTCCCAGAGATCTGTTTGCTACCAACATCATTGACATTTTTAATAGGAGGCCCTGACTCGGCCCAGTGTGGAGAAACTTTCCTAGCACACTATATTTGGATCAATAGTCAAACAGAAAATTATATTATTTGATTACTACATACTTTTACTTTAAACTAGTATTAAAATAATATTTCCAAATTGTTTTTTGTAGAGTAAACATGTTTTTAGGTATTTGTTGGAATAAAATAAATCATAGTGTTTTGATACAACTTTCACATTTTAAATTTTTTCAGGGGGAGGGTGGCTGGCTACCATTCAGCAGGCCTAAAATTGTTTAACTCTGACATTGGAAGTGATTAATGAGAGAGAAAAAAGTTGATTCTGAAAGACCAACAACCCTAATACACATACCCACGGTGGGACTCAAATCCTTGATTGTTTAGAAACAAGGCAGTAAGGGTGTTATCATCTTTTAATATAGATTTCAGCAGTTGGTATTTTAAATTTGAAATAAAATTTTTATTTACAGTGTATTATTTAATTTATATTTGTTAATTTTTTGTAAATAATTCTCAATAAAATAATTTTTTAATTAATTTAAATTACTTTTATGCCATTTTCCTTCATATGTCACCCAGAATAATATAAAAACATTAATTTAGTAAAAGAATAATTTATAGACACAAAATACATACACAAAATTGATTATCCACCTTTATTGATACCAAACCTTATCAGGAAAATAAAATATTTTTGATAAGCAGATAAATTACACAGAAAATAAATTTGATATTGAGGGAACAAGTAATACTATTTCATGACACAAAAAGTAAAATTTTATTTAATAAAATTTTACTGTGGAGGGAAGGTATAACCAAAAAAAAAAACCTGCCAGTGACAGCTCTAATACAAGACAAAACATGCATGACTTGGGAATCCCAACTTTCTAGAGCACTTGTCTTCACCAAGATATGTTATGAAGAAAGTTATATTATCATCCCTCTCATTTGGTCAATAGAAAACGAAGTAGGAACTCTAAGAACTAAGTAATCCATTAAAGGAAACTTTGTTATTGATAAGAATGGAAAAGTAGGTCAGATATTGTCAAGAATAGAAAACCACAAGGAAATTGCCAATCCATAATATTCTGTAAAAAACAAAACTGAAAAGAATGTTGTAATTTTATACTCACCCTCTATAAAAATGGAAACACAAGGTCAATGTGTATAATTATAGAAAATTATTGCTTAATAGTTCAATAACTTGGTGTTAAGAAAATTTAGTTTCTGCAGATGATACTTGGCTGTCCAGAATGAGCCACGTCACAGTCGGTTGAGCTGACATTTTTTCCGTCATGTTGTGGCCTTCTTCTGAGCTCTGAATCATTCTCAGTTGGCTGAGTTGGCTGCACCATTTGAAGATACACCCCCTTAGAGGTTTGTGAGGTGGATTCGTAGGCTCCGTGGCCAGAGTTATTTGGGTCTTGGCTGACCAGGATGAGCAGCTTCACCGTCGGTCGAGCTGACATTTCGGCCATCATGTTGTGGCCTTCTTCTAAGCTATATTGTCAGTAGGTCTGTAGCTCAAGATCAGTATACCCCAGAAGAAGGCCCCAACATGATGGCTGAAACGTCAAGCACAGGAACGCCAAGTATCAAATGACTTCGGCCTACGAATCCTCTATTGTTTTCAGCAGTTTCCTTTAAAGATAGTTGCCTATAATTTTCTAATTCCTAGAGTTGTTAATGGTATAATGAACCTAAGCTCATTACTTCTAGTAAGAATTGCAACTCTTTTCTGCTTACATGGGATTTCACAACAAAATCTATTATTTTTATATTTTGCTGATATTGAAGATTTACAATGCACCAAATGTAATTATGTAGTAAATTTCACTTACATACCTTCTCATTTTTTAATTTTTTTATTTTATTTTCAAGTTCTTATATTTTTTTTAACTCATCAAGATCCATTTATGTTCAGTTACTTAAAGTTGAGTAAGAACAAATAGTATTAAAATTACTGTTTTGAAAGAAAACAATTACAGAAGATAATATTTCTCCATGTCATTACATTTGTCAAATTGATTTTCATTCCTAATTTGGATTAATAAGAAGTATTCGTATACTCCATGCTCTGACTAGATTTTCTTACACAACATTACAAGGCAAGATATCTTTATTTTGTAGAAATCTTTGTTTTTGAAGTCTTTCTAAATGATCCAACATGAAGACTTTTTCTTCTTTCACCTCAAGTAAATGTAGTTAAAATATTTGAATCTTCATCATAAACAACATATTCAGTGAAAATTCTGCATGGTTTTGCTTTTTCAGTGACTTGTACTGTTTTGGGGGTGTGTGTTAACATTTATTCTTGAAAGAATATTATTAAAATCATTTGGAAAAAAATAAAAAAAAATAAAAGAAAGAGATAAAGGAAGAAAAACAGAAAGAAAAGAGAGAAAGAGGGAGACAGAGAGAAAAAAGAAAAGAAAGAAAAAAAGATTAAAAGATAAGAATGTGTTAGGCTTCAAATAGTTACTTGAAAGATTTAAATATCCACAATGAATTGACTTTCAATGAATCTTAACTTGTTATTAAAATACAACATTCTGAATATAAATAAATTAACTTTCTATAGCTGGTTAAAACTAAATTTTCAATTTAAGCATATGCATGGGCAAAATTCAATGCAATCTCTTCCTAGTTTTTAGATACTGACTGTTAGGGTCTATATCAGGATTACACAAATGAGAGTCATATACAGTATACAATAAATTTCATTAAATGATTCCATCCCTCATTAATAATCCTAGCTTTCATCTTGAACAGACCTAGCTTGTTTCCTCGATTGCCAATTGTTCTTCTCTTCAATCTAACCACCCACCCCAGAGATTAGCACAAAGTAGGGCCTTACTTAGTCTCCCCTCAAAAGCACCCAAGTACCCCAAAACACAGTAAATAAGGCAACAATGTAACCACCAATAAAAACACTATCTCTCATTAAAATAAAGTAGGTACTTGTGTTAGCAGATTGCCATTTCCTCCACCTTGAGAGAAAAACTCTCTTTGAAGTTTTTAGTTACTGGTTTTGATTTTCAACCCAAGTACCAGGATTGTGCTATATTAATTATTCTGTATTAATTAAACAGAAAAGTTAAACACACTCACTAGCTCTTTTGGACAACACAATACAATAATAATAATAGGTGAGCAGAATGACTTAAATCATGGTGGTAAAGTCAATCTGGAAGAAACTCTTCCAATGATCCTGGTGTCAGCCAAACACACAAATGTCATCATGATTTCTCTGCCCCTCTTGGTACAACAATATTTCCATAAACAACAAAATTAAAATGGCAAACAGACATTTAAAACCTCTATTGAATGGGACATCAATTACATTACTTGACCTCTCTCAAGAAACTTCTTTTAGAAAATGTAATCAGGTAGGCAAGGAGAATCTCGGTGTCATGCTAACAAAAAAGTGTTGAGCTCTTTCCCATTCACAGTGCCACCCCCTCATCCCACCCCTTACCACACTATCTCAGGGGTGTCCAACTCATAAGGCCATCATTAAAACCTTTAATATGGTTGTGGGCCATATTTTCATTACTTGGGTATCCACACATGACTTTCTTGCATTGTTATAATAAGCGCTTTGCCCAGCTGCTCTGAAATGGAAGGAGGGAATGGAACCACATGTGATATGTGGCTGAAGCATGCATAATGCTGTAAAACACATTGGGATAATTTTGAACTTCTGAATTTACTGGAAAAAAATTTCTTAAATCTAAACTTAACCTATTTTTAAATTGGAGGGGATGTTGACCCAGGCAGGGCTCATGTACTAGGCACATGATGTTCTTGCCCGACAAGGAAGAAAGAGACTTTCTCTCTCGACTTATAACTTTTTGTGGGATGCAATAAATGGCACCGTGGTCCTCATGCGGCCCATGAACTGCCAGTAAGATATTCCTGCACCATCTCAATCTACAACCACACCACCACCCCAACCCCCACTCCCCACCCACTCTCTCCCCTCCATTTCATGATCCTAACTCATTGGCCACACCTGTCACTTTCACACTTGCTCCAATTCTTCTGTAGTCCAAATGCCCATCCAAAGAACAACTTTCATTGCAATCACAGGGCTTCTCCCATCTATGACCTGTTGCAACTATGCCAAAGTTAACTTGTTCATAAACATTTTCCAAAGTTATTTCAATACTGTTTTCCCACAGACAATTAAGAAAAGAAAAAAAGAAGAAAAAAATGCATAACTAAGGGAATCAAATGTATCATGTGAAAGGAAATGCAATATGAATGAAACAATCCTTCACTACAGTTCTGATTTCATTGCCCACTACAAAACATACAAAAGTATTCTATAGAAAGTTATTAAACATGCCAAACTATTAATGAATGATACACACATACCTGAAGCACAAAACAAAATTGAAACAATATTGAACATTATGAAAAATACTCTAAAAAACAGAAGCACTAAGAACATTGTATTTCACCACAAAAATTAAATTCTTCTCAACCCACAGGAAGTAGGAAACACATTCAATTAACATTTCTCAGGAACTGGAGAAAAAAAGTCATATTTCAAAAATGCAGTGAAATATCTGCTTACCAAACCAAATAGAAACTCCTTATATATGACTAAAACATCACTGTCGGAAATACTAAAAATCATAAATCAAATGAAAAAAAAATCTCTACACGACTGGATAACACCCTAGATGATTCCCATTAAACACAGTGTAACATACATAATAAAGCTGCTCATCAACATTTGTAACCACTCCTTAATGACATATATCTTCCCAGAAATAAAAAAAATCAAAAGATAAGCCACTATTCAAAATAGGTAATGCTCACAACCTCATGAATTACGGGCCAAAATCTTTACTACCTAGTAAAATCACCATCATCAAATCTAAAGGAAAGCCACCAGCACAACTGGTTTATAACCACTTGATTTATAACCAACTGGTTCATAACCAGTTTGTTCATAACCAACTGATTTATAACCAGTAAACATGCCTTTTAAAACTAGTACAAGATACAACTTTCTTTGTATTGATGATTCAAAATAATCTAAAATAGAACTCTCACATTACAGATTTAAATATCAAGCTTACCAAGTTATGTTATGCCATCTGCATCTTTAAGTCAAATTCTAACTTAGATACATTACAAACAATGTACTTTGCAAATATTCATTCACCTCTAAAATATGAAATTCCCCAGGAAGTATGCACTCTTTCATCATCTAAACACAAATATTGAGAACAATGACAAACATTCACAACCATGAGCCCTGCAAACCACTGTTAAAAACATTACAAATCCTAATACTCCCATTCACAAACGTATGTGAAATAGTTATCTTCACAAAGATTGCACTTTTCAGAAACTAGAATTCTTATACTCTAAATGCCAAAGTTTATAATTATGATACTAGACAAAAAGTAAATCTGCATCTCACTCACAATGAAATGCCACTCTTTTAAAGAAGTATCCTTATTACTTTTTATTACAATACCTACACTATATAACACACTCCATAATGAATTTAAAAGACTTATCTCTTAATTCATACATTTCATAATAAACTGAAAGCTTTCCTGTTAAACCATATACTTGCAGTACAATAGAGAATATACTTCATAAACATGCATCTACATCAATACAAACTATTTATAACTTTGTATATTCTATTCCATATTTGACTTCCCAAAAAATGATTGATGGACATAAAGAACATATCCAGCTCAGGCTTCAAATTGATTTGAAAACTGTTTTTTCTTTTGTCCTTTCTTGCTTTTGTTTATTTTTATTGCTATTATTATTATTATTATTATTATTATTATTATTATTATTATTATTATTATTATTATTATTATTATTATTGTTATTATTGATATTATTATTATTGTTATTGTTATTTTTGTTATTATTGCTATTATTATTATTATTATTATTATTATTCATGTTAGTATCCTAGCACTGCCACTTATAAAATTAATATACATTGTATTATATTAAATTCTTATCCATTACAGATTACTTAAACATTTTCTGTATTGTATTTAGTGTCCAATTTGTATTAATTTTTTTTAAATAATTACTTGCATACATTATATGATTTATGTACTCAACTTCACTTGTCATATACAGCTTATGCGGTATTTATATGACAAATATATTATGATGATGATTAAGAATATGATAATATTGATGATGAAAACAACACATGTAGTAATGTGTCAAGACATGAGTTTCAAAATGCTTTTGGGAATGAAAGTAAGCATTTCTATGGAACTAATTAATAAATTCAAATAAAATTATAACTTCTTAGGCAAACATTTCTGAAGAAAAAGAGTGTATCAAGGAATTTAGATAAAAATCACCAGCTTTCTATGAGAAGATACACACAAAGGAGATATGAACAGAAAATGAATAATAATGGGACATTAGTAGAGAGATGAAAAGAAGAAAGAAGTCATACTCCATGAATTTTGCAATTCAATGCAGTACATCAATGGTGAAAACAATACAGTAGAAAAATAAAAATTAAAAAATATTAAAATGATACTTAACTTATGTGGTTAATGAAATCAGTAAATTTTTACATGAAAATATGTGGTTAGCAATTATTTAAACATGAAAGATTGATTATCTTTTTGCTACAAACATTAAATGAGATTTTCCTATTCATTAAACTTTGAAAGACCAATGAAGAATATGGAATATGAGAGAGTTACTGCTTAATCAATTGTGTAATAATTAAAATAGTATTTTTATCATTGTGAATCAATAATGACATAGATTGCATTTTTGTAATATACGTAATATTCAAGAGATGAAATACTAAATTGAAGTTAAATTTCATCATTGTTATCTTCATACTATTACAAGTAGGGCATCTAGTTTCAAACAAAACTAAATTTCTAAAAATGTTGACAAGTTTCGAAACTAAATGAAAAATATTTACGTGTAGGCATGGACATAGTCAATGATTTTGTAAGAAATCAACTGTTCTAAAAAACATTTGAAACACATAAAAATGAATTCTTAACCCGAAAATTTAAATCCCTGCGTTATATTTGCTTAGTTAAAAGTAAGCGCAATTGAAGCGAAAAGAAAAAAAACAAAACCCGATGGACCGTAGGGGGCGCTGACCCAATGAGGGAGAAATTTCTCGCGCGATGCTATGCGGGACAAATTGCACCTGTTGACAGCGTTACTTGGTGCTTTTTGCTCGCTCGACGTACCAGTGGCCTCCTCTACCGTATTGATCCGCGCGGGTTCGTACCAAAACAGTTTCCCTGTGACGTCACATACCCCCGGGGCCGGTTGTGCATGCCGCCGCTAGAGGCGCTGGTGGGCGCGGCCGTGGCCTCAGTCTCGCGGCAGAGTTCCCCGGGGCGGGTGGCGCGACAGCGCGGAGCAAACTTCGCGCAGCGCAGCGCAGCGCTAGCGGCGACCGAAAGACAGAAGACGAAAGACAGTCCCCGCGACGCGAGAGGTGGGCCAGCAACCCGTTCGCGTCCACCGCCGGCTTCGAGCGCCGTCGCTCGCCCGTTCTGTGACATGAGACAGTGCTCCGCTAGGCCGCGAACGCTGGCCTCCTAACGGCGTGAGGACAGGATGGGTTCGGCCTCAGGATACAGATGAAACGATGTGCCCGCCAGAGTTGCCGGTAAGTCATGATTTTTACAGCAGCGCCGGTGGAGCGGGAATTATGTTGCCACGTTCAATAACAGCGGCGTTTTGACTTCTAAATGTGAATAAGTAATGTGATATTAATTTATAAAATATGAGTGTGGTTCTTTTCGCGACCCCAATGAACCGTCAGTCATAAATAACAAGAACCTCAGAGCGTTGTTGTTCCATCTACTATTTTTTGTACAATTGTATTAAGATTTGGACATACTCTGTCCGTGCAATGAAGAATAAATAAATAAAGAACAAATGTGGCGTACTTATGACATAAGAGCATCTAGGGCGCAGGGCACCTGCTGCGCTCGCTTCTACGTCAGTGGAAGCTGTTCGGTAAATTGGAACTTTTCGGCAATTTCATGACTAAACCTCGTATCAAACTTACTTTCCGCCAGCTCTTTGTTAATAGACCAAATGTCCGCATACTTTTAGCGAAGAGATAATGATTCATAAAATGCCTCAGTGAAAAGTACACCCATCACCAATTGGTGTCGGATTGTAAATTTTAATTCAAGAAGTAAAACGCCTTATTTGCGCTTCGTCCTTAACGTTTTCCACACGATGAAAGCCTCGCCTTCATTCGTAGAAACGTATTTATTTAACAACATGAAGGCCCAAGAAAATAGGTTTCCTAAAACCACTACAACTTATTTGTAGGTTGGTTCTACAACCTATTTGCAGTGTCATCTACTACTCTTATCGCAATGGGTACGCGGGAGCGGTTCGCAGCCCACAGCTGTAGTTGGCGCTAAACATGAGCCGGGTGGTGCGGTTGGCTTTTGAAAACGACCTGCGCCGCACATCCCAATTAGCCGGGTGATGTTCGCGGGTTTTTCCGACCCGCGCTGACCGAAGCCCCACAGCCGCCCTGCCGCACGCGCCCCGGAACCATTTACAACCGGAGACGTGCCTGCCGCAGCAACTGGCCTCGCCTTCCCAGTTTTCCGTCGACGAGAATGCTCTTAAAAGTCTCGACCTTGGCCCACATCGCGGTAATAATGATTTCGACCGTTTCCAGCATACCCTGGTCGTCTGATGTATCTTTAATGCTGTTCAAAATTTGAGCTGCTTCTCCGAAACCGCCGTCAATTATAGCTGAACGATGCCGATCGGTTGTGTATTTTGAATGAGGACCACTGAATGATGCAGCTCAGTTTCTTCCACGCTCCGTGAACTCTTGCGTCTGACGGAAGGATGCCGGCGCGCGTGTGCGTGTGTGTTGTTTCCGATTAAGATCGCGGGGCGCGCGCTCCCTTCATGTCAGGCCCCGTTCTGCAGTTCCACATTCGTGCTCTTGCTTATCTTCGTATATACGCTCGGGCAAAATACTTAAAACTTGGTATTTGAATACCTTTTAAATAAGTATTTCATTACATACTCAAAAAACATTAGGTTTAATTAGCTAAATACGTACGTATTTAAAAACTTGAAATACTCCAAATATATAATTCAATTGTATTTCATTTAATTTTATTGCAATAGTATATTGTAATTGTTAATTACAGCAAATTAGTTATTAACACACAAATTTCGTAACAATAACTATAATATATATGTATTCTTAATGTAATTAAACCAAAATTCAACGAATGTAAAACAAAAAAGTTGAGGCGTATCAGAGTTAATAGTTCCGCAAACTTTAGAATGAAAGCAAAAATGAGTACCACGAATTTGATTTTTATTCAAGTATTTTAAGAATTTTTTTGAATACCTATTTTATTCATTTAAATATATTTCCAAAATACATGTCCAAAAAACTCAAAAATACAGATTTTCAAATACAAAATGTACTGAACATAACTATTTCAAATACAAGTATTTAAATACATTTGTGCAATCGTCCAACCCTGTCTACAGAGAAATATTCGCTTTGGAATTCAGATCTATCCAATGCGTTCAACATTGTATACTAAGATCGATAATTCTCTTCATTGAAATTAGTACGTTATGAACTATCATGAAATGAGTATTAATTCACGGATGTGATATTACTATAGCGAGGAACGAGCGAGTATCGTAAACTTCACAAAAGTGTATAGATACCCATTACATTGTTTCATAGGGTACTTTTTCTACGACTTATGGCTACTTTTGTAAGTTAAACTTTTATGTTAAATCGTTTTGCGGAGTTGACGTGCGGGATACCGCCAAGGCCAGCAAGCGAACGGCTTCCTAGTCGCAGGTGGCTTTGTTTTACCCGACCGCCTGCGAGGGAGTACAAAAGTGGCGGCAATAATTCCGAGGTCACCGTTTTCGCGTTTTCTCTTATTTCTGGAGATGTCAACTCTACCTTTGATTCAATAGACATTTTAAAAGAAGGAATTGGCCGGTTTTTAAGGACAACCACACGGCAGCAACATGTAAATCAAAATGACTTGCGTTCAGACCTTCAGCATCAGTCAAAAATGTTCCCTCCAATAACTACCACTGCCCTAGTCAAACAGGATCATAGTGAAATAATTTATTTTAAATTGTATTCCACGTAAAAAAAACTACTAATAAAATATATTAAAACTGGTAAGCATAATATAATATTAATTGCAATTTTAATGTACGCAATCGAATGAAATATTTACTGTAAAGATTCTCAATGATTAATTAATGCCAATACTTGGTTTGTAAGCTGTTCTGTGATTGATCAAGAACCTGTAACACAATAAAATCTCTATCGTGATGTCTATCATTATGCAACGAGTTGCAGCCATCAAATGACAGAATTATACAATGGGAGTAGAAAAAAAATGTTTTTATTCACATTCGTGAGGAAAAAAATACGGTAAAATTATAAGTAATGGCATAAATTTTCTCTAACTAAAAGATATATAGAATTCTTTTGGCTTTATTAAAAAGCAAAACATATTTGATTCCAGTATTGGAAACTTGAGTTATCATATCCAAACAAGACAGAAATAGCGAGGCTTTTGAAAGCGAAAATGAAACTTTCGCATCCCCTTTATCCAGCTCAGTTTTGAATTCGAGGTGGTAATCGTGGACTCCGTGTTTCTTTTCCCTCGCAGCACAGTGTGAGTGGAGGCAACGTCGCGTCTCACGTGGGCGAAATTACTCCAAGCGCAAACCGGAGAGGTGGCTCAGGACATCCACTGATGTCACTGCAGCGCCTCAGACCACGAGGTCCTAGGTTGGAGTCCTGACGGTGACAGGATTCTCGACGCTGGCTACATAGCTAGGCCGAATTCAGCCACTGTGAGGAGAACTCTACCGGCCGCTGCTCTGATTTGTAGTTTTTCAAGATTCCTCAGATTAACAAGGGCCTCGGACCGCGCGCGATCTTTCGTTTCTTTTCCTTTCCTATTCTCATCCCTTACTTACACACACACACACACACACACACACCCACTTACATGCACTACACTACCACACATGCCGAGCGACCGCTCGGGAGCTTAGGGCTTGTCCCGGCTGGGGCGGTGCCCCGTTGGTGGGAGATACCTGACTGGGGAAAACCCGCAAACCGACTTGTAGGTCGGCGCCAGATCTCAGCATCCAGCGGGGGAAGATCACAGCCATCTCCTGAGAAAAAACACACTCTCCACTCACAGGAACAATGCCCTTAGCGGTTGACGAGCCCGGAAACACGAAATAATTATCGATTGATTTTTCAATAGACTGGGGCACTCTGTTCGCTGCACGCCTGCACCCGGGCAACTTTGCGCTCTTTTGACTTCGCGTCCACCCCTTTCTTTTGCAGTGTTCGTTGCAGAGTCGTAACACAATTACCACGAGTCCTGCGCTTGTCTCCACTCTGAAATGGATCACAATTCTCAATATTCCAATACACTGAAACAATATTTTGCTTTGAAAATGCCAATATGACGAAAGAAAAGTGCCAGTTGGTGAAAAATTCGGTGTTGTAATCCCTACGTACTTCTTTGACCATATATATCAATAATGTCCACATTTCCGCTTTCTTTCTGTGCCACCATACCCTATTTGATCAAAAGTATCCGGACACGCCCAAAATGGTGTTGTGGTGTGGTCGTGTTTTTCGTGGAGGGGGCTTGCACCCCTTGTTGCTTTATGTGACACTATAACGGTACAGGCCTACGTTGATGTTTTAAACACCTTCCTTCCCACTGTTGAAGAGCAACTCGGGGATGGCGATTGCATCTTTCTACACGATCGAGCTTCTGTTCATACTGCACAGTCTGTGGCGGAATGGTTACACGACAATAACATCCCTGTAATTGACTGGCCTGCACAAACTTCTTGACTTGAATCCTATCGAACACCTTTGGGATGTTTTGGAATGCCGACTTCTTGCCAGGTCTCACCGACCTATATCGATACCTCTCCTCAGTTCAGCACTCCGTGAAGATTGTGAGGCCATTCCCCAAGATACCTTCCAGCCCCTGATTGAAAGTATGCCTGCGAGCTGTCATCAAGAATAAGGGCGGAATAACATCCTATTGAATTCCAGCGTTACCAATGGAGGGCGCCACGAAATGGTAAATTATTTTCAGTCACGTGTACGGATACTTTCGATAACATAGTGCATATTTTCTACTTATGTCTCCGCAATGACACAATTTTAAGATAATTGAGACACCGGAGTTTGCAATGCGACTGAAACTACTCTTGTACAATTTCCAGTCCAACCTCTAAGATCCTCATTCCGTTACTTTCTGCCCCGAACCCCCATCCCAATTTTTAATTTCCAGTCCTTAATCCCCAGTGCTCAATCCCAGTCCGCAGGTCTCTAGTCCCCAGACCTCAATTCCTAATCTCAGTTCGCAATCCAAAATCCCAGTTCCCAATTCTTCATCCTAATCCCCAATTCGTAATCGCAGTTCCCAATCCCTAATTCTAGTTCCCAATCTCTAATTCCAGTTCCCAATCCATAATACCAGTGTTCAATTCCTTGTCTGCAATCCCTAGTACAGAAGTCTCAGTTCCGGTGTTCAATCCTTAGTAGCACCCAATCCCCAGCCTTCCCATCACCAGCTCCCCGACACCTCTGCGTTATCCCCCCTTCACTTCACTCCACTCCAACCTAACCCACCGACCTTCCCCACCCCCTCGCCGCCACGTCACTTGCGCCAAATTATGGGCCAACGTCTTGAGCTCTCCCTGACGATTCCATTGGCTGCCTCCCCAAAATTAAGATAATTCAAATCAACCAATCAGCCGTATACTATCTTCGTTTTGCTCATGCTTTTCTTTATAATTCCTGTAGCTTTATTTTTATCTTTTTGTTTCATAAAAGTGAGAGAGAATGACTTCTATTGTTTCTTTTTTATTAATAATAATTGAGAGAATAATATTTCTACCTCTATTTCTGGTGAGAATAATTTCCTCAAATAATCCCCAAAGATTTACGCGTCCATTTATGTCCCCCATTATTCCCCCACAATGAAAAAAACATCCCCATGTTGAGGACAAAATTACCCAATCTGGCAACCCTGCGTCAGGCCTCCGCTTCAAGATAGTTGCCACCTCACTCCACCCCACCCAATGCCGACGCTAGTACGATCGCCCAGGGTCCAATGATAGGACTGATGGGGGAAATTAGTAAAAAGTTGAAAAATAATTTAGAACTCGAGAAAATTGTTAACGTAATTTTTCAAATCGCGATACAGTAGTATTATATTTTATAGAATTTCCTATTAATTTTTTATATAAAAATTAACTTAGTTTCTTGATACAACTTTCACATTTTTTAATTTTTTTTACGGGAGGGGGCTACGTTTCAGCTATGCCTCTGAACCAAAGTTGTCTAGATCCGGTCTCTTCGTCCCCCCTCGCATAGCCACCACTTGCCCTTCCTCCCCCCCCCCATCGCCTGGGCGCTCGGCAGGCGCCGCACGTCGCGAGGAATTGAATTCGGAAACGAGAGCAGAGCGGAGCGGAGCAGAGCGGAGCGGAGCGGAGCAGAGCGGAGCGGAGCGGCGCGGCGCGCGCGCTCCCGCTGCCACGCGCACCCGACGCCTAGCACGCGCGCCGCTCGCTCGCATTGCACGCGGGCGGGGATAGAAGGGAGGCGGAATTCATAGCTTTTGATCGATCGATTCGTTGTTAGTGATCCGAGCGCGTCAACTACAGAGGTCATTCGTTCCGTAAGTGTAGTGCACGTTTTTTTCCTGGGGAGGAGGTGGAGATCTTCCCCCGCTGGGTGGAGAGATCCGGTGCCGACTTACCGTCAGCTGCGGGGTTTCCCTAAAACCAGGTGTCTCCCACCAGCGGGGCACTGCCCCATCCGGTACAAGCTCTAAGCTCTTGAAGTCTCCCGCCGTGTGTGGTAGTGTAGTGCATGATAATGTAAGGGTATGTAAAGGTAGAGAATAGGACAAGGAAGAGGAAGAAAAGATCGCGCGCGGTCCGTTGCCCGTTAAGGAGGGAACTGCTCTGGCAGTCGCCTTTCATTGATCGGAGAAACCACAGAAAACTACCGATCAGAGCAGGAGGCCTCATAGCTTCTGAATTGTAACACAGGAGTTATGTTTTCATTAAATATTCTTCTTAGTTGTAATCTTCTCATATAGTATATTGGTAGGTCAGAATGCTTCACTCTTAATTATAGACAACACGTCTCATTAGTCTCATATACAACACAGATTTATTTACTTAAACTCTTTCCAGTTTAGGTTTAAAGAGTTTAAGTAAATAAATATGTATTTTATTGTTGTTGGAATTGTTGGAGTATTGTAATTTGTTTGTCCTGGAAGATTCTACATTTTGCGAGCTATCGTTTTTTTTTCAGTAAAAAAGGATGACGTATGTAAACTACGATATACCAGCCTCTGTCGCTGCATTGTAGGCTGTTGTTACTGTGTGGGGGTAAACGTTCCGTTGAATGTCTCAAAATAAATGTTAGAAACTTCTAGAGCGTGAAGAGGGATTGAATAAATTACTTTTAGCCTATGAACATCTAATGGGAAATTCCTTATAAAGCAGTTGCACATGTGATGCTTATTCCTAATTTATAAACAACTCCTTATGCACAGATCCGTTTCATTCAGCAGATCACGTTATGACGCAGTTGAGGATATTCTAAGTACTTACAGGGTATCTGCGCATGGCTGGTTGCCTAATAATCAAGTACAAATATAATTAGTGTAACACTGTCGCATGCAACGTACCATTGTATGTTCATTAGCAAAAATGATCTTTTTCGTGCCTGAGGAGTTTCTAACAGTTATTCCGAGACACCTTCGAGAAGACTGCGCAGCGACGATGCGGTGCAAAAGAGCGGGCTTTGTATTAATGGGACTCGTGCGTTAATAAAATGGATTCTAAATCTGTAGCTTCTGAATCGTAACACATTATAATCGTCTATATATTGTAACTAATCCGTGAGGATAACCTGCACTTTCTAAGCTGTTGGTTTTAATATTAAAGCTACCTTGCCAGCCCCGCAGTGAGCGTTATTGCAGTGTGCGTGAGTGAACATTAAAATATTGCTAATCGTCCAGGTAAAATAGTCATTTTGGTCGGAATCTAGTAATCACTTGGCCTCTTTCGTGGAAGTTTACTTTTCTCTATTTAATTTAATATTATTTTTGATTTTTCATAGAAATAGTTTCTACTCTTTTCTAAGCTAGGGAGTGGGGTGCTCAGAGGAGCTACTTACTAAATATGGAATCGTAGATTTTGGAAACGGAACATAAATTGTCTCTCTTCAGGGAACTCGTTTTTAAGGCGATGATAGCGTCATAGGCTGAATTGTCTATATGATCATCCTGAAAAGATCGAATCGCTGTTATTTCTGTATCTGCAACGTGCATATTGCAATATCCTTCCAGGTCAAAACAATACTACACTAGGTTCCGACCGGGAACAAACCCATATTTCCCGCTCCTTAAAGAAGGAGAATGGATGTTAAACGCAATGCCGGCAGCTGGCCGTGAAGCAGCTGGCTTGCGAGGCGTGCCGCCGCAGGCCTGGAGCGGCAGCGCGTGCCGAAGCGTGGCGTGTGCCGCGGGTTGCGTTCGCGTCTACTTATTTTACAAATTATGACGCACACTGCGGCCTTCTATTTTTACTCCTCGTCCTCGTACTTTCTTAGTAAAGATAAAGTAGTGTAATGCTGTGAAAACAATCGGCAGTGCTTCCAGAGAAAGACTCGTGGGGCCCTGGTATCGAAAAAGGGCTAAATCTAGTTCCTATATGTAGTAAATTACTCTTTCTAACACATCGTATAGTCAGAATCCACTTTTGGTTGGCCTTTGATACTGAAAAATTGTTGGTCGGGAAAACATCCGTCTATCTGTCGTGAACTCTTTCGCCTGAGCTGTTCAAACGCTTTTCTCCAAAACTGCATTTTCGATCAATTTGGGTATTTTGAGGCCCTACGAATTTGAAACGGATATTTTGATTTTGTGGTGTACTTTGCATGAAACCTCAACTACAATTTCAAAATTTTAACAAAAATTGATGTATTTTTTTTAATTATAGATTTTATCGGATAAAATAAAGCACAACTTTTGAAAATGCCGTGTGTCCATTGAACATTCAAATGTTGGTGGTTTGTTGAACTCTGAATTTTTGAAAATTGCAGAACTTCAAACTATTTTCGGTAACTTCCTACAACTACGATATTGAAGACAGATTTTTGTTCTTAATAAAATATGTTCAAATACTGATCTTGAATAAGGTCATGTACACTTTATACGAAAACTACTCACATTTTTCGAAAATTTTGCGTGAAATATAGACATTTAAAAAAAAATTATTTTGTCAAAACAGACTCTTATTTTTTTCTTTGAATTTCTTCCTCGGATAAAGAATCAGACGCTAAAAATAGCGAATTTCCCGTTTCATCGGACTCTTTGTATTAAAAAATTGTAACTAATTGAAAAGTACAATCTTTATAATAAATATTGTTTTACTCGACGAAACTGTTCTAAATCGTGAACGTTTTAGAACAGTTTCGTCGTACGTAAAAACGTGAACGTTACGAAACGACACTGTTCTCAAACGTGATATTTAAATCACTAACAATGTTGTTTAAAAACAAGTAGTTTTTACAGAAATATTCCTTGGAATTAACGGAAATAATAAAATAAGTCTCAAAACGGCTCCAAATGTTTTCTTAAAATTTTCTCCTCAGAGCAAAGGACACTTAAAATATGGCCCAGGTCTCAGTTTGGTTGCACACTCTGAGTTTTCGAGAATTGCAAAAGTTGCAAATCATGTGAGAAAGTATGTGCTGTTGTAGCACCACTAGCGTCTTAAATTTGAGGTAAGAGGGGCAATTCTTTATCCAGCAATAGCATTCCTTACCGTACCGTACTATTATTAATAGCGAGGATGGTTGTAATCGCCGTTTTAAGTGTAGTAATCCAGATAGGGTTACAATTTCGGTTGAAGTTGAAATACAAACATATCATTTCTAGCGAAGAGTGAAGGACTTGGATCTTGTATTTAGAATGCTAACGACACTTCACAAATGAATAACGAACTTCGGCCAAATAAAATATGAATTTAGTAGAGATAAATCTTATTCTTGTCTGCTTATGCACTGTACAAAATGTGCGTGTGTCATATATGCACAATATATACCATATATCGCACCATAGCGTAGACACAGTGCAGTATAGATTCTACAGTAAAGATCAAGATATTTTTTGAAGGAAATTTAATTTAATTTTTAAAACGTAATCCTCTTACTTAGCAAAGATTTCCAATTGTGTTTGCTAAAACAGGTACTAAAAAGTTTCATTAACTATCCAACATACCTAGAATCATATTATAGTTACAACTATTAGTCAATTGGTGAAGTATTTTTGGCATTCCAAATATGAGAACAAAAGGCATTGTCTTGGGCTACAGTGTTGTCTATAAAACAGCAACTTTTGGTGGAATAGCCAACATTATCAGTTATCTTGTACGAAACATATTAAAAAACTATTTTAATAAAACTTTCAAATTATAAAATGTATATTTAAGGAAAAATTTAAATTACCGAAATTTATAAAATATGTTTTGTATCAAACATCTCATGATGATAATTAAGATGATGTTGATGATGCTGATGATGAGGACAAGGGCTAATGACTAACTCACCGAAATATGCTATTATAATAAACAAAAATGTTGGCCTAGATAATGCCTTTCATCCTCATATCTTATGACAAAGTTGACGTGTTCATCAAGTATTGTTGCTTCTTTTGAAATATTTTAATTTCATAAGAGCATAATTTACCCTCAATACTTTTCTCCATTGTGACAGATCAGTCTAAATTGCTCGTTTTCGTCGTATTGGAGACTGTATTGTTATTTCTCACAATTTGACATGTTTGAGTTTCTTTAGAACTGAAATAATAATGCCCGCCCCCAAAAAGAAAAGAAAATATATACGGAAATGACGATGTACAGAATGTTCAGACGAGATTCCCACTCATCCAATTCCCAATCAATTCGACAGAAACACTACAAATAATGTCCTAATCTAACGAATACTAATAAGTGTCTTTAAGAATGTAGGGTTCGCGTGCTTGCAAATAGAGTGCAGATACGTCATTCCAGCAGTAACCTGTCATCTTCTGAGGAGATCGTTAAGGGAGATATATTGCACATAATCTCATCTTCTTAATCTGTGTCATCCAGCAGATCATATATTTTTGAGACACATTTGCTTCAGCACTAACGCATCTCTGTTTCCAGTTCATTTCTGAGTTCTTGATTGGGCACGACCGGGAGAGGTAGCTTAGTTCATCAACTGGTGTCACTGCACAGCCTCTGACAGGGAGGTCCTAGGTACGAGTTCCGACAGTAGCAGGATTTTCAACACTAGTTAGTCGCTAGGTTTAATTCAGTCGCTGTCTGGAGGAGAATTATAGAGGCCGGCTGCTCTGATCGGTAGTTTTCCGTGGTTTCTCAGATCAAGACCAGGCGAATGCCGGAGCAGTACCCTAACAAACTGGCCACGGATTGCGCGCGATCTTTTCTTTCTCTGCCTTGTCCTATCCTTACCCCTTCCTTACACACACTTACAGTAACGTGCAATACACTATCATACATGCCGAGAGACCGGTCGGGTGCTAAGGACTTGTCCCGTCTGGGGTGGTGCGCTGCTGGTGGGAGATACCTGTTAAGGGAAACCCCGCTAGCCGACGATGGGTCCGCGCCGGATCTCGCTTTACAACGGGGGAAGATCAGCGCCACCTCCCGAGGAAAAGACTTGCACCACACTTACGGGACCGATGACCTTAGTAGTTGACGTACCAGGAATCACTAACAATCAATCAATCCGATCCCTTGTTTGGGGCTCGAACAGTTGCGAAGCGGCCATTCATCTTGTGGGCGGATCTGGAGTGCAGAATTCCGTGGCTGATCTGTGTTCGAGCGAAGTCGTTTTGTCGCCGGAGTTGTTTTTATTCATCGGATCAGAAGTGCCCTGCGATATGGCTTCGGTGCGGCTTCTCGACCGCCTTCAGAATGCAAACAAACCCATTTCTTCGCCCCCTCCACGTTAGAGGGCGTTGATCTCTCTGCCTCCGGTTCTCTCCTTGCTCTCCGCTCTCAGAGCTCGACTCTGCTCTTGCACGCCCGAATATTTCGTTCGAGCAAATAGTAATTTACAAAATTGCGAATTTATTTGTTTTTCTTTACTTCATACTGAGAACCAAAAAGATTGATCTTTATCAGTTAAGTTAACACATTGTGATAATTTTAGTACGTAATTATCTTGCAGACTATAAATCGTCACATACATAAAGGAAAGACAATTTTTGGTATGTAGTACATAATTACAATATTAAATTTGCAACTTATCGAAATCAATAGTTTACATTAAAGTACTTTTATATGAAAATATTAAATATCGTGTGTTCCTTACTGATACGCTATAGCTTGTTCTTGCCTTCGATACGGAGATTGATATACGGTGCATAACGTAACTGGACCGTTGTTACTACGGAAATATGAAAACATGTGAATGATGCTACGCGTTTCCTTACGGAGGGAATTACTAAAGGTAATTATGGGAGTGAAATATAAAAAGGCAAAGAGAGTCAAGTTAACATCGAGTTAATTAGTAAATAAGTAAGTTGGAATAAATGCAATGAGGTAAAAAATAAAAATATGTATGTACCACGGGCGTTAGCTGGTTCTAATGAGCTCGGGCCAAAGACTCTCGGGTATTTTGTCATCGCTTGGTCATTAGAACACTTATAACGCCCTCTGCACATATATTAATATCACTAAGATAAGCGTAGAAACAAATTTAATGGGAAAACTTTAATTCAAAACATATATTTTGTAAATGCTTGTTTAATATTAGCTAGGACGAATTCAGACGTTGTTTGGGGGAACATTCTAAGGAGCCGGTGCACTGATCGGTAGTTTTGCGTGATTTTGCTTCTCAAATTCAGGCGAATGTCAGAACAGAACAGTAAGAAACGGCCCACGGACCGCGCGTGATCTTCCCTTCCCAATCCTTCATCCCTCTCCCCCCTTTCCACACATGCTTCAAACACACACTTACAAGCACTACACTGCCACACGTGTGGATATCAGTCAGTGATTCAGACCTCCCGCTTTAGATGGTGCCCGATGGGGGAGATCCCTGGAGAGGAGAAATGTGTGTAGGTCGGGGGGGGGGGAGGAGGAGGGGGGACGGACATCTCCTCTCCTGGCTCGCAGCAAGCATTACAGCCAAGGAAGCAACGAGCAAAGTAGTTGGAAACACGAAACACTCCCTCACGTGACTTGTTGGAGAAGAGAATAAACAGCTTTATAGTTTACTTTTGGCAATGCTGACGATTAGAAAATGGCCGAGAGAGGGTGGAAATGCGAAAGAAGTAACTAATAGTTCTTACGAAGATACTATTAGAGATACTCTGGAGGAGAATGGCTAAAGGGAAGGAAACGACGACTCGAGGAACCACTGGAAGGAATTCCGGAAGTGGTCGACGACGGAAACTTGACCAATGTTGGCGGCAGCTAGAACGATACAGGGTAAAAACGATTCAGGACGGACAACAAAATGACCAAATAGGGATACCTATGTGAATTGAATTGAATTAATGCCTTATTTTACGTGGCGAGACTCGGGCCATCAGGCCCGCTCTTCCGTCTGACCACACAAATTTCGCTACTCTCCTTTCACTAACTAGCAGAGAAAGGAGGTATTTCTTGGGCGAGAAACAGGCGATTTGAATTAAACTCGGAGCCGTCATTTGGGTTGAGAATATTTTACATGCAAGTAAATGTAGTAATATGGGACAGCCGGTTTTACTTCCCCTCTGAACGAAGGCGTACGAAGGATTTTTTCGCCCTTAAAAATCCAGGGCTTCGATCGGGTTTGAATATCGGGTTTAACAGTCCTCTACGCTAACCGTTATGTGCTTCTTTTATAGCGTTCTCTTAATAGTAAATCAGTACTAACGATAAAGACTTCGATTTCTAAACTTAGAAGTTGCAATTTTGTTAAATTTCTAGAAAAAATAATGTTTCTTCTTTGGAAAATAAAGTATTAAAAATTCATTCGCCCATACTATCCATACTATAGTGATTAAAATATTATTTTTAAAATTCGAGAGTGATGTTCAGTTACAATCCGAGCGTAGATCTGAAACGAGTTCACTAAAACCTATTTCCGGGCGAGCGAGAGAAGAAAAAGGTGTCATCCGCTCCGAAGATTAGTCCATTTCAAAAACGAGACCCGAAAGAACAAGATGTGTTGCACGCGCTGTCCTTATCCTGCACGCACTACCCTTGAAAGGCTCGCCCGCCCGAATACGCCCGTCCGCCCGCACCCGCCCGCACCCGCCCGCACCCGCCCGCACCCGCCCGCACCCGCCCGCACCCGCCCGCACCCGCCCGCACCCGCCCGCACCCGCCCCGCACCCACTCGTCTCGCCATCTCCGCCAACCCCGCATCCACCTTTCTCCCTCCCTCTCTCCCGCTCGCCCACCTGCTCGCTCACCCGTCCGTCGGAGGGCAGCCGGTGAGGCCGGGCGATCACGGAGGTGTCGCCCTCCCCGAGATCCTATCTCGGACTTAATTACGCTGGAAGTGGCCGGCGGCGGCGGCCGGCCCCCAGGCTCGTTGAAGTGGCCTCGGGCTGATAGGCCGAATTGCCCGCCTCCCTCACCCCTCCACACCCCTCCCACACGTTTCATTTCGCTCTCTTTCTCAAGAATGGGTTTTCTAGATTACTAATTGAGTGTACATTGGATTGGAAAATAAGGTTACAAAGTTATCTTAGAACCTGAAATTGCCACTGATTCATATCTCTTGCCGTAATTATATGGTTAGTTGTTAGTTATTTTTTTGTAATACCAAAATAGAGGATTCTATTGAAATACATTTCAGTGGGAGATTTTAAAGAGTTTCTCAGAATAAATATTACAAACTTCTAAGGCCCGTAGGGCAGACCAAGTGGTCACTTTTTGCCAATGAACTCACGATAGAAATCCGAAAAAACAAACTAACGAAGTTGCTCATGTGACATTTGCATTGGATTCGTAGGCAACTTGTGCTGCACTGCTATTTGGTGATTGATTACTGAGTTATTCCGGGGGCTAAGGTCATAATTACCGTAAGTGTAGTGCAGTGGTCTTTCCCCGCTGGATGGCGAGATGCGGCGCCGATCTACCGTCGGGTAGCGGGTTTTCCCCCAGCCAGGTATCTTCCACCAGCGGGGCACCGCCCCATCCGGGACGAGCTCTAAGCTCCCGACTGGTCGCCCGGCATGTGTGGTAGTGTAGGGCATGAAAGTACGTGAAAGTATGGGTTGAGGATAGGACAAGAAGAAGCCTCCTTCAAACAGCGGCAGAATTCGACCTTCCTTTGTAAATATTTGGTGGTGAGCGAAATCTCACAGACTGCGTTAGAACGCTACCTCCCAAACGCTAGTGGAGGATGAATTGTCTTTATATTAGGGGAAATGTCACATTTGTAACATTTGAGATTACCAACCGCATGTTCATTTGAAAAAATAGGTTATCTTTGATCGTTCCACAGATTTAGACGTTTGTAATATTTACTTCAAGATATCTTGAATTTTTCGTGTTGAATTCGTATTACTATATATCCAGAATACTTCGAAGAAATCATTGTTTTATATTATTTACCAAACGATTCTCAATGATTCATTGCATAGCCACTAGTAAATTTCACCTTTCAACAGTCCAAATTCCTTATTTTTAGAAATTTGTTTTATATATTATCTACTAAGAATATTTCAACATGAATTGCACTTTAGAGCAATTTTCCTACTGTCTGGATAAAGAAACTATGAGTGTTTGTGTATAAAATAAAAAAAAAAACGAATATTTGATTGTACTCTAGGAACACATCGCTGTTTCTGAGCTTAACCTTTATTATTTTCTAATAAATAAAGCCTTAAATTCTGAACGTCTTAAGATATTTAGATAAATAATTTATCTAATAAAAGATTTCCGATTACAAATGGATAGTTATAATAATATTAATGATATCTATATTACTAATTTCATTTGACCGCATAAATTCAGGGAAAAATAAGTCGCCTATCGTCTTGTGGAAGATGTCAAAGGTTTCATTAGGAAACTATGATCTCTAGAAAAGTAAAAACATGACAGTTTTGATAGGTCCGAATAAAATTAGAATGGAGTTGACATTTCGTGGTCACGTGATGACGCCAGCGCCGTAACCTTGGGAACAGCGAATCAAGAGCTTCGGTATTTGCATACTATTATCTAAATTAGGGAACAAATGTTACGAGCAAATAAATGTTAAATGTTTCGAATAGATTTAACACATGTTCAGAACAACTTGTGACGAGTGTCTCGACATTCTTTTCTTCTGTTTGCCTGGTTAGTGTTGAGAGCACTTGGAAAAGCGCGCCATATGCAGCAACACCGCCCTCCCCACCCCCACACACTCAAATGTCAACTACATTCTAATCTTATGCGTTCTATATGAAACTTTTTGGCCCTGGAATGGATTTTGCACCCTCGATCGAACACCACGCTTGTGATACTGTTGCCCACGCCTCGATGCTGTCGAACCCCCATGTACCGAGGGCGTCTCTCTCTCTCTCTCTCTCTCTCTCTCTCTCTCTCTCTCTCTCTCTCTCTCTCTCTCTCTCTCTCTTTCTCTCTCTCTCTTTTTCTCTCTCTCTTCCTCTCTCTCTTTCTCTCTCTCTTTCTCTCTTTCTCTATCTCTCTTTCTCTTTCTCTCTCTCTTTCTCTCTCTTTCTCTCTTTCTCTCTCTCTCTTTCTCTCTCTCTTTCTTTCTCTCTCTATATATATATATATATATATATATATATATATATATATATATATATATCGGCCGAGCCTTCGCACGTGTCGCATGAGCGGGAGGGCATTGATCTTGAGCGTCGAAAGCGTCGTGATCCCCTGTTGTCTGCGATTATCAGGACCATTGTCACGAGTTAATGGAAGCCACAAGTTCGTAAAACGGCCGAATTGCCTTCTTGTTCTGTGGTTTTGAACGCCTTGTTTGAAACAAAAGGAAACTAATGCTATATGTAAAGTACTCTGTAGTTTTCGAGAGATCAAAATTGTTTACTGAATGTGCAATTTAAAGAAATGAAGCTGACACGAAAGAATGGAAAATTATAAAGACTTTGTCGACTTGAAACTTATAAGATAAGATAAGATAAGATAAGATAAGATGAGTATCGCAGAAAGGTCCAATTCAAGGGAATATGTGTTCTCAAAATGCACGGAAATTCCTTAAGTGTATTTCCTTTCATAAGAACTTTATCTACATCATCACGACCTACAACGGAATGTATTTGAAGAATTTTGAATCAACTGTGTGGCCATTTTGCGAAATGACAATGTGTCAAACGAAGTTATTTCTCACCAGAGGTTGGTAGCAACTAAGCCCGCTAAAAGGTTTGTTTTTTCTGCCAAATCGCCTTCAAAATCTGTTCCAACTTCGTACGTTTGTTTTTGAAAAAGTTAAAATATTATGAAATAGTAAATGAACGAATACTATTATAACCAAATTTGTAGATACTGCAGTTAAATATTACTCACTTGTAGCTTGTCCTTTCATATCGTGTACATTGGAATAAACGTAAATTTGCTGCAGATGCTACAAAAGTTTTCTACGCTTTGCTATAATCTTATTGAATAAATAAAGCTATCTTTAAGAACATTATAACAACTTTACGATCATCAAAATACAAGTACGTTATTGATTTTTTGATTTTTTACATAAATAAGTTATGTCTTTGAAATGTATCTGCTTGTTGATCAGAGGGTAATGAGTGACCGCCTCAAAGGAAGCGCGGGAAATTCAAATTTACCATTTCGTATTTTTTCCAATTTTTGTAAATACAGGGAGTGCGCCAAAATGGAAGAAGCACCACTTTCTGTAGTTGAATGTCTCACCCTGCCGAAAATTCTTCAGTAGCACCCTGATCAAAAGACAAAGTAGACGTAGGATTTGAGAGAGGAAAAGGAGAGTTAGACAGGAGAAAATGCAGTTTGTTGCTTCCGCGCTGGAGATCTCAAGACAAGCAACAGTTGACGCACGTCTCCTTCGGCGGCCTCCTACAGCGAGAATCCCTCATCGCCAGGGTTGCCAACAACGTTCATGTAAAGGGGAGGGCACTCGATAAGAAGAAAAAAACATCAACACGTTTCTTTTTAATTTAATTTAATTTAGATTAACATCAGCTCCATTACTTTATTCTCTTCATTTGCGATTCAAGTGGAAAGATTCGTTCTCAAAATGCAAATAAAGACGGTCTGCGTGTCTTCTATTTGTTTTAGTTGCTAGACAGACACACTATCATGTATGCGTGTATCATGTGCGCGTGTCAGCGTTCAGAAAAAGGATTTTCATGTTTTCTATCTTCAATTAAGCAATAAACGATAGCAGATTGTTAGTCACGTGATAAAATACATTGATTGGATAAAAAGTAATGAGAATATTGCTGTAAATTAAAGCCGGTGAGTCGGCGTGCTGCCATCTGTCGTTCAAAAAGAAAGGACTGTTATACGAGTGTGTGCAACGAGCAGGAACGGTACTCTTGTCGCACTAATGCAGTGTGAAAATAGTTGAACTTCGTAGCAACAGTGCTACAGCCTTAACGACATGTTTACAAAGGTAAGAGCAACGTTCGTGGCTCAAAATTGAGGAGGTATGAGGTTGGAGCGAACCAGACTCTTTTTAGATACTGGTGATTCAGAGTTGCCATATTCCACAGCCCTGCGATTAGTTACAGCGTTCAGATTAGGCAGAGACGATGTGAAGGATCACCCCAGTACAAGTGAACCCCACGTGGAGAACTCCTGCGCCGCTGGCAATGGGATATTGTGAAACATCCACCTTACTCACCCCGTAGTAGTTTCTCTTCAGCAAAATGAAAGAACCATTGCGAAGAACCCGGCACAATACCGGAGAATAAATTATTCATGCTACAGGGCGGTCAATACGGGACATCAACATAAATAAACACGCAGATGTGCACGATGCCTTCGTAACATTTGGCGTAAGGTGATTATTAACGGAAGTGATTATATTGAATATGTGTAAATGCAAATACGTCTGTCAATAAAGTCGTTTCAGTAAAAAAATCTCATTACTTTTTATCCAACCCGTGTAAATGAAAATTTACTAAAGGTAGAACATTTAAAATACAAATGAGGACGACAGGACAATTGACGTCAGTGGAGGAGGACCTCCCAACTGGAGGACGATTGGCAACCCCACTCGGGCCCCCAAGCGCCTAAGTGCGGGGTGGGGGTGGGGGCGGGGGCGGGGGCGGGGGCGGGGGCGGAGGATGTCCCAACTGGAGGACGATTGGCAACCCCACTCGGGCCCCCAAGCGCCTAAGTGCGGGGTGGGGGTGGGGGCGGGGGCGGGGGCGGGGGCGGAGGATGTCCCAACTGGAGGACGATTGGCAACCCCACTCGGCCCCCCAAGCGCCTAAGTGCGGGGTGGGGGCGGGGGCGCGGGCGGGCGGCGCACGGAGGCTGAATGATTCAGGCGGCCGTGACCGGAAGAGCGCGGTGCCCGTCGCCGCGACCGCCCCGGAGGGTTCCTTTTCTCAACCTTTTTCACGGCGCGATCGATTCCTGCTTTAACGAGTTCGGCGGGCGGGCGGAGTGGTCCGGGCCGAGGTATACATAGCCCGCGAACCTTTGTCCTCGCCGGAGGAGGTCTCGGGAAAGGGGCAGTAAACGGGGGAAGCCTCCAGGGCCCTTGGCGTTCGTGCGACGCCGGACCGGGAAGATGGTCGATTGTTCCTTGTATTGATTGGCGAAATGCCTTTGTGAGTTGGGATGTACCTGGTCTTGTATTGGTTTTCTTGATGTTTGGACACACTGTGATTAATACATCACCATCGAGCTGGCTGGCTAAAGGGACCCGAACGGTTTTGGTGGGAGCCGCTTCTGAGTTGCTACAACAGTTGACTATACTCGGTAACTACATTCTACTTTTTTTCCAAGACTTTTATCCACCTGACGTACCGTTACACTTCACGTCCCGATGGAAAGCATATTCGACGGTACACTAGGCACCATCACTCTTGCAGGCTCCTCCGATCTGGGGTCAGCAGAACGCAAGGCCCTCCGCGACCACAAACACATTAGAGACAAGGGACAAACTACCATGCCCAAGGCTGGCCTCGAACCCGCGACCCTTCGGACAGAAGCGCTGCGTCGGTACACGCTTTCAGCCACCCATGCCATCAAGGTGGGCAGCTGCATTCTGCTTTCTGTTAAAAACTTGAAGCGCAGTCAGCAAGTGAGACAGGCTAGTAGCTTTGTGTGGTTTCGCTGATCAATATCAAGTGAATGCCGGAGAAGTAGCCGAAAAATGGGACGCCGACCGCGCGCATGCTTTCATTTCTCTTTATCCCACGTCTCCCCTTACGCACTCACGCTGACATGCACGCACTCACACTACCGCACATATCGGGAGACTAGAGCTTATCACGACTGGAGAGGTGCCTCGCTGGGGGAGAGATCTTGACGGGGAAATCCACGCAAGCCGACGTGTAGACCAGCGTAGGATCTCACCATTCAGGATGATAGGAACACCGCCGCCTCTCGGGGTGAAACATACACTACAATATCGGGACTAGTGTACCTAGAAGTTGACGAGTCCGGATATCTCAGTCAAAGAATTAATAACTATCAGGCTGTCAGCAGGGATTTACACAAGCCAGTCGCTGTGGAGAGAACTGTCGGAAAGTTAACTGCCCTTGTGTAAACGGTGCTTACTACTTTACCCTCTCGGTGTCTCTTTTCGTGAAAATTTGCGTCTGTAAAAATAGAAATATCGCACACTGCACATGCGGTTTGCACGAGCGGCTTGTGACAATGAAGGACGCATGTAATAGCACGTGACTTCCCACAGAAGACGGGATTCGAAAGCGAATAATGGTCATCTTTCAACGCAAATAAGTCATGTTTAATTTGAATGGCTACTAAATGTACAGTGTAGAGTTTGTGGAAAGTTGGGGGAAAATATTACCATATTCATATACCTTTCAAGAAAGAACTCGCAATTTATTGAAGATTGTGATGAAGGTTGGGTATTTACTAAAAAGAACACAGTATTGAAAAATGTCGTGACGGCTTTAGCGCATAATTTATTGTAGACCGAGCCGTTCAAAGTAAAGTATTCTTCTGTCAGGCCTACATTTCTCCTTACTCTATTTTATGCAAATACTTTTATGTTGAGGTGCTTCGTCTAATTCTATCGTGAGCCAGTGGTGTGCTAGATGACACAATGTAACACATACAGACGCAAACAAGGTAGCACGAGGTACTGTTGAACGGATAAAAATATCACCAGTTCATAATCGCTCAGCAATTGATCCTCAAACAAACGCTGAAAAAACATAAAAATAATTTGTATTTTAGATTTACACACTTTTTAACATTTTCGTCAAGCAGTAACAGCAGAATTGTATTTGATGTGAGAAGAAAAGTTAATTAAACATTTTATTTTTAAAGTGACATATCGGCGAAAATTGCAATTTTTCAGGAAGGTAAAACAATTTCGACGTTTAAGTTAAAAATAGGAATCAGCGGTTTTTGGATACATTTTTGTCAAAGGAGAAACGCCATTTTTGAGGAGAGTAACTGATTTAGAATCGTTTTAAGCATATATTTATATGTAAAATGTAAAACAAACGTAATTTATGATGCATTATTTTGAGAACAAACTCATAAGTTTACTGGCTGCAAAACATTGAGACAATCTCAGCATTCGTGGATAGTCGTGAAATTGAGAGAAAAACTTCTTACTACGTGGAAGGCATTGATGTAAGAATTATAACGACTACAATTAAAATTAAAATGTAATTTTTGAAATAAAAATCAATAAAGTAAAATAAGTTTTGCCTTAGATTGTAATCCTGAAAGCTGATATGTTTTTACTGATTCACAAGTGGGGGCAGAGCGAACTCGTTAGAAATCCCCTACCAGCATGAATTGCTTTCATTGACACGAGAAGGTGAGTGTGGGTTGACTATTATTAGCCTATTCCCTACCGATGAAAGCATGTCAATCATAATTTGATAATATTATAGTTTGAATTAACGTACTATTTATTAGTGACTACGAGAAATATCAGAAGCTACAGTTTATCAATACTAACAAAAAAATAATATAAACCAATGACTGCATCCATTATTATATTTGACATTTAATAGAAATTTTGTATTCAGTTATTTAATGCAACCCTGATAACTAGCCACATTCATTACTGGATGTTTTCGTGCATGAATGGGTGGATATTCTGTTGACGTTAGCTGTATTTTATGCAAATCCCTATCTCACATTTCAATATTCTTGACACGTTTTACTATAATTTCGAATTGTATCGACACATTTATCATATTGTGAATGAAAATCAAAATAAAAGTGTTAATACTTCCTCTCTCTCGTATTGCAGAGTTGAGAATTTACATTGGAAAAAATTGTCAAGACAAAAGTGCATTCTCATTTTCCTCGTAGATAACGAAGTTCAACATATTTTTGTTAGTTAAAATTGCTGCTGTTGAAAATAAGTAAATATTTTAAAGTGAAGTTAAATGATGTGAAACGATTTCTCTCCTGAAATAAATTCTGAAATAGTAAATGAGTATTAAAATTCGTCTACTTCGGCAACCGATTAATACTTTTATTCGTAAAATATATTTTAGATTGCAAAAAAACATCAAATCATTTTTAAACTCATTTTTTATATAACGAAATGCCAGAAGTGTAAACATATCTTTTTAGTCTAGTAATATTTATTAGAAACAGTATTTCAAGCAGATTTATTTATGAAAACGAATTTTTGAGGTTTTTTGGAAGTTCTACACAGTTTAGCGTAACAGAAATGTTCGTGAGTGTCATGCGAAGCTACGAAAAGCTCTCAGTGATAGGGTGTTGCCCTATAGAACTGTTGCATGTTGGGTGGAGGCCTTCAAACGAAGACGCGTAGCATCTGTTGAGCTGCGCAGTGGACGTCCAGCGTCTGCAGATGCAGGGGTGCAATTGGCTGTTAACGAACACTGTTTAGCAGATGAAAAGCGTTGGTCTGTGGCGGAATTACACGAACAAACTGGTATGTCTGCATCGACAGTGTTCCGAATTTTACGGAATGACTTAAAGATCTGCGAAGTGGGTGCCACATGGTTTAATCGATGTGCAAAAATGGAATCGGTACGAGACATGCCGTATCAATCTGGAGCGATTCCAACATGAAGGAAATGAGACGTTGAATCCCATTATTGCAGTTGATGAAACGTGGGCACGAGCATATTATCCAGAACTAAAGAGGCAATCAAATGAATTGAGTTATCATGGTCTACGACGAAAACATAAGTTTCGGCGAAATCAATCACCCACAAAGGTCATGCTTATTTTCGCTTTTGACAGCCAAGGTATTCTCGTGTCATCTAGTTGGTGAGGGTCAAACTGTCACTGCCACGTACGAAGTACTACTCATCATGCCCGCTGCATGCTCAGCGTCGAATATGCGCCGGAATCGTCCAGGACTTCTCAGCAATGCAAGACTCCTCCATGATAATTCAACACGCGACACTGCAGCCTGCGTACAGAACCTTGGGGTGGAAAGGCTGGGGGTGGGAGGTCTTGGATCACCCTCCGTTCTCTCCTGATCTCCGTGCGACGTTGATCTCATTCCAAAACTGAAGACGCCGCTGCGCGGGAAGCGGTTTGCAAAGAGGGAGGACATGCCAACAGCGCATCGGCGAGGGGTGGCGCGCACAGACGCATCGCACACAGCTGATGCTATTCAGCTTCTTCTTCGTCCTCGGCAAAGATGTGTGGGCGCCTTAAGGGGTTATTTTGAAGGTTGTTAGCTCGTAAGAGTACGAGTATTTTGCGCACAGGTTTGTTTTGTGCTTATGAAATACGAATAAAACTAAGATCTCTATTTACGCCTCTTTTAATGTCCCTTAATCGAAGCACCCTGTACCCGGATCCCAATTTAGCACCAGCATTGCGAAGAACATTCCAGCGACTATCAATATTCAATTATATTCAATCAGCGATTATCAAGTTATCATGCTAGAGTTTCAGAGTATTTTAGTTTTTGTTTTTATTTTTCACACCATTAACTTAAAAAAATAGATAAGTAATCTGAATATCTGAATCTCTAATATCTGAATCCCCAAGTCCAGTATATTTAATAGTTCGAATTCCTGGAAGTACACTACACTCAACTGCCGTGACATTAAAAGCACTAGCTTTGTGCTATTAAGTGCAGAAAACAAAGTTTTCCTTTATTTCATTCTCTACACTCTCGCGTCACGTTTCACATCCACCGAGAACATTGGAGAAGGGTAAAACAGCCCCACGCGACTGCAAAGAGGCTTTCGAACACTATCCATCGCGCTGGATTATATTTTCCGCCGGGGGGGAGGGGGTTCCATAAAAGCGCCTCCGGATGGGAGCGCCGGTTCGCCGCCGCGTGCTTCTACAGTTTCTTTTCCCGGACTGTTGACCGACGCGCCGGCGCCCCGCCCGAGATAAAAGACGAGGGGAGGGCGACGGAACGCGATCCGCGCGTTTTAGCGCGCTCTGCCTCGGCTGCGTCCGGCCGCCGCCCCCGCTGCGCCCACGGCCCACCCACGCTCCGCCCTCGCTCCGCCCTCGCTCCGCCCTCGCTCCGCCCTCGCTCCGCCCTCGCTCCGCCCTCGCTCCGCCCTCGCTCCGCCCTCGCTCCGCCCTCGCTCCGCCCACGCCTCTGCCCTCGCTTCGCCCCCATACGATTTTCCCTCCTCGACCCACCACGTTCCCCCAAACACGCAGCGCACGTCTTTCGCTGCTTGGCCCCTTCCGCGCACGATCTCTCCACCGCGCCGCCCAACCCCACTTCTCCCCCATACGCCTTTCATGCGCCATTTGTCAACTCGGCCCTTCACCGCTCCGCCCTTCCCACTTGCCACCACCTTACCCCACCCCTTACCCCCCTTCGCACTCTTCATGCGCCTCTTCCACCCCGCTGCAGCTCGCACTGCCGTCCCCAAACTGACCCTGCCCAACTCCCTCTCCGGTCGGCCTCACATCTACTGCCGCTTTCTCTCGCCTCTACCTCGTTATCGCCCTTTTCTCTCTCTCGGCACAATTTTACTCCACCTCCGTCGCCTCTGCCCATGCTCGTCCTCCCCTCCCCCTTACCCTCCTCCCGAGTCCCAGCCGACCCTGCCGCCTTCACTGCTGCTTTCTACCCTTCCTTCTCCTTCATCGCCATCTCCCGTCCTCGTTCTGTCGTCTCAATCTGCAGCTCCATCTCGCTCTCCGCCTGAACCTCCTCCTCCTGGTCCTCTCCCGCCCACGCATTCGCCAGTGTCCTCGCCTCATGGCTAACCGTCCTCGTCCGTGAGAACCTTCGTCCCTTCTATTCCGTTCTGGATTTTGTTACCTTCGCTCCGTCTCCAAATTTATCATCACCAATGCTTCCACTACAACCTACTATTTACCACATCACCTATCCACCTGCCTATCTGCCTACCTGCCTTTCCCTTTCCTTCCCCTTCCTCCTTCCCTTCCTCACTTCGACGTCGCCCATCTTTCTCCCCCGCTTCCATATCCATCCCTCCCCTTGCCCCGTCCTAACCCCAACCTCCTCGGAATCCCGCCCCCGCCCCCGTCCCCACCCCCGCCCGCGCCCCCGTCCTCGTCCCCGCCCCCGCCCCCGCCCCCGCCCCCGTCCCCGTCCCCGTCCCCGCCCCCGTCCCCGCCCACGCCCGCGCCCCTGCCCCCGCCCCCGCCCCCGCCCCTGTCCCCGCCCCCGCCCCCGCCCCCGCCCGCGCCCGCGCCTTCGCCGTCACCTGCGACTCCCCCAATGACAGCCTCCGAGCGACTGGCCGGGAGCGATGCGCTGACTGCACTCATGTCTCGTACAAATGTCTAGGTGGTCGAGTGGTGGTGATCAAAGATTATCCCATTTGATAATAAACATGTGGTGAGAAATCTCATATTTCGAAGTTACCCAAGACCCTTTTTGGCATCACCCTTGTGATTGGTTGCTAACTTACTGAACTTATTGTGGAGGCACTGGCATTATATGAATTCTCAGGAGACTAAAAACGTTTTTTAAAGTGAGGGGCAGGAGGACTGATGCATCCTGATAACGGCTACACTCGTTATGGCGCAGTCAAAGCTGAATAATAATGACAGAAATCTCGGTATTTTCATTTGCAGTGTGCAGAGTGTACATATCACTTACGATAGTTGGTACACCCGCCAAACACCAGTCCGTAATGATTTGCTCATCAGCCATTCACGTGCGTGCTGTCAAAAAAACAACTTGTGCAGATATGAGATTTGTCTGAATGCTCATTGTCAAAAACTGATAACATTTGACGCCTCAGATTCCCTCGTTTATAACTAGGAGCAGATTTTGCTGAAACTGTATAGCGAACACAAGTAGTGCTAGTAACTTAAATAATAAAAATACCCCCAAGAACCTGTTTTACCTGGGCCCACCCGTGTTGTGGTCCCGAACGTATACGCCACTTTCAAGAGTCTACCGCCATAGTCGATCAGTTTCTTTGCCCAGACGCATGCCCTCGGAGAACTCATGATCAGAATTTTGTTGTATGGTATCTTTTATAGTGATATATTTTGCGTTTCCCACAAAAAAATTTCAATCGTATCTTATTCGATTAAAATTTTTATTTTTTATTATTTTAGGAACTATTGTGGATGTAAACAAAATATTTCGCGAATCCTTTTGCTTAGGGACAAAAATTGTTCGAATCAATAAAAAAGTACTATTTGGACAATTATTTTTTCCGCAGTACACAATGTGTACTTTTGGCTTCGTAGCTTTTATAATTTTAAATATTGTGTGATGAAAAAACAAAATCAAGATCACTGACCAAAGTCAGTTCAGTTCTGTCCATATGATTTTGGAAGGGGTTTTTGTTTAACCTTAGAGAACATCAGTAACTCTCTGCAATTGGTGCAATACAAAATTGCAATAGAAAAAACTTTTCGAAACAATTTCTGACATATTAACTATTTTGAAAAAAGTGTGACTAGAATTTTCTCTCTCTCGCTCCTTTGTTTCCTTTGATATTTTCTCTAATAATTGATAGATCTTTTATTCCTTAACTAAAACAACATTTCCATATTCTTCACGGACCTCGGACCCGCAATGCATTCAATTTCAGCCCGTTAAGTAAATCCCGTTCTTTCATCAGGAGATTTACAGGCAATAGGGGTGGCAGGCAATAGGGGTGGCAGGCAATAGGGGTGGTAGGCAACAGGGGTGACAGATTTTGTAAGGTAACGATTGCTTTAATTACTTCTCATTCCATAATCACAATTATCCTCATTCATCATTATCGTCTCATCCTTTCGAGCTTTAGTAAGATGAATTAACATCCACCCAAAATAAATTAAAATACCTGAAGGAGAGTGTCAGAAAATAGGTTTAAGGAGAACGCGAACTGAAGTTAAGCTGAAATGTACGAAATGTATTCTTTGCTATTCTGCTCTTCCTACGAACTGCCGCTCTCTTGCGTGTTCGCCCGCGCCCGCGCCGTCTGGCAGTTCCCGCGCGGCGTGCCGTGCGCTCCGCCCCCGCTCCGCCCCCGCTCCGCCCCCGCTCCGCCCCCGCTCCACCCCCGCCCCGCCCTCGCTCCGCCTTCGGTCCGCCTTCACCCCTCTCTCGCCACCGCCCCGCCCCCACCCCACCCCGCTCCGCCTCGCCCGCCCTTACCACACCCCCTCTTCGCCCTCGCACCGCCCGTGTCCCGACGTCGTCCTCGACCTCGCTCTATCTCCACAGTTCCTGTCCCCGCAACCGCACCTGCCCTTGCCTCTGCTTCCTCCCTACCTCAGCCTATCCCTTGCTTCGGCCCTCGCCCCCGCTCCCGCTCCCGCCCCCGCCCCCGCTCCCGCCCAGTCACCACCCTTGCCCCAGCTCCCGCCCCCGCCCAGTCACCACCCTCGCCGCTACCGCTCGGACACGAAGAATCAATGCGAGTGTCTTCCTCAAAATGGGCCCAATAAAGCCATATTGTTTCCCAGGGGGCGGGATCAATAGCCACGGTCGCCTGGCCCTCGGCGGAATTCGCCCGAAATAGCCGCGCGACCCGCGACCCGCGATCAGCGACCAGCATCCGCCGACCGGCGACCGGCGACCGACGACCAGCGACCGCGGTGGAGGAAGTGGAGGAGGATGGGAGAAAGTGATTATGTGGATGAATCTGTGGAGGATGCGGGAGATTTTAGGTTAGGGAGTCGGGGGTGGAGATTCGAGGACAGAAATTCGAGCTGGGGAGTTCAAGGCTAGTGAATAAAGAATTGGAGTTCTGAGGGTGGGTACTTCAGGGAGGAGAATCCCCCGAGGAGCCTCAGGGCATCAGTTGATGTTGCAGTTGGCTCTGTCGGCGAATGCCGGAGCAGCTCTCTCACGAACAGACCTCGGACCGTGCGCATCTCTCTTCCGCGTTCTTGTCCTATCCTCACCCTTACTTACACTTATCCTCGGGCCATATCTGCAATTTACAATCAAGTACTATACCTAGGGTCTTTTTGGACCCCAAGCTTTGCTGACAAGTGGTGGGCATAAATATGTATGGCAATACACTGAGTGAAAATAATTAGTTTTATGTAGGCATACATTTTATAAGTTATTTGCAATAACATTAGAAAATATACTTCATTCATATTAATTTTATATAGAGAATAACATCTACCGTACGTTATCTCACTGTCGATACATGATGCTTCAGAAATATTTATAATAGTTTATGAAAGTTCTTTCGAAATAAATGTAATATTGACGGTATCAGACACATTTCTTGAAGTTCATGACTATATATTTCAAGTGTGAATGGGAAAATAACTTATGTGAAACCAGTCACATGTAACGAAAAAAGAGTAACTCTCTATAAAATTTGGAAAATATGTGAAAATGGTTTGGTACCTACTCAATAAGTGCACGACGACTTTTATCTAGAAGAGTGTAATGATTGAAAATATGGTACGAGGGAAACAAACTACAGGAAGGGCGTGATTCGGAAGGTCGGGTTGTCAGGAGGCGGGGCTGAGAGTACAGAGAATTCACCGCTCCGATCGGCGCTATTTTAGTCGTAGAACCGGCGTGAGAGACTGCCCGGCGCGCCCAGGTTGCGGCAGGGCCCCGCTGGGAACCCGCAAGTTGACGCCCGTGATATAACGTGCACTTCACTTTCGGGACTTGGCACCATAGCTTTTGGCACGCCCGTAAACACAAAATAACCAATCTCATTCAACCTCTCTACCATAGTAATTTGGCTACCTCAGTACCTCCCCACAGCGGGAGGCGAGGGCGAGCGCTGATCGCGGGGAGTCGCTTCATCCGGCGCGGCGCAGGAGAGGTTTACGCCGCGCTATAAAAGTGCGAGAAAGCGCCTATTATGTGCGGCGTCCAATATGCATTTAACGATGTGCGAAACGCCCCTACAAAATTTCGTAAATGGTATTAAACAGAACATTGGATTTTTGATGAAATAGTTATTGGGGAAAATAACAAACGAGAAAGTTGCGGTCATGATATTGTTACCATTTCTCGGTTTGTGAAAATATGAGCTATAGAGCTATCGAGTTATGATCTGTATTCATAAATGCTGCGTATTAAATAATTGCGATTGACTTTTTGAACGTAGGAAATCTGAACAAATAATTAGACTAACAAAATCACCCACATTTGTTGTAACGACTGAAATTGGGGCAATTAATATGCCTTCAGTGTTTTAGATATATTGTAGGGGGCTTGAGACCTATCTGCCTCAGACCTAGGTTTGTTCGAAAGGAAAGTAAGATGTTGAATATACAGTTATTTATTTTTATATTGTTATATACGATATTTACGTATTATATACTGTTATATACAATATATTATATTGTTATATTCATTGTTACGTTCGCAATTACTAGTGGTAACTCTTGTCATACTGCTTGCTTGACTATTAAAAATGGTAATACCAGTCACATTTCTTTATTGTAATTGGCCACAAATTTTGACCTTCTCTCACCCTGCATCGTTTCCGCGTTGTTAGTGCATGTGTCCAGTGCAGTGATGTGAAGGATGATGAGATTTCTTGATAGTAGGGGTAATTTAGTCCCGAGTTCCTCCACATCGCACAGCATTCCCCAATGTCCTGTCACATCCCACCGTATCCCTCCACATCCGACAGCATTCCCCAATGTCCTGTCACATCCCACCACATCCCTCCACATCCCTCCACATTCCACCGCACCCCACCACGTTCCACCGCACCCCACCACATTCCACCACATTCCACCACATTCCACCACATTCCACCACATCTCACCACATCCCTCCACATCCCTCCACATTCCACCACATTCCACCACATTCCACCACATCCCACCACATCCCACCACATTCCACCACATTCCACCACATTCCACCACATTCCACCACATTCCACCACATTCCACCACATTCCACCACATTCCACCACATTCCACCACATTCCACCACATTCCACCACATCCCACCACATCCCACCACATCCCACCACATCCCACCACATCCCACCACATTCCACCACATCCCACCACATCCCACCACATTCCATCACATCCCACCACATCCCACCACATCCCACCACATCCCACCACATCCCACCACATCCCACCACATCCCTCCACATCCCTCCACATCCCTCCACATCCCTCCACATCCCTCCACATCCCTCCACATCCCTCCACATCCCTCCACATCCCTCTACATCCATCCACATCCCTCTACATTCCTCCGTATCCCTCTAGATTCTTCCACATCCCTTCACGTTTCTCAACTTCCCTCAACACACGTCCATATTCCATGAATGTGTGCGGGATTGAAATAAATATTTCTGAATATTTGTAAATATATTTCAAACGATTGTCTGTGGATTTATTTAAATACATAATCAATTTATGTATTTTTGAAACATATTATATTTTATTTATATTTTTAAAGGTTTTCTCTCACTTCAAACTTAAATTATTTCGGTAGGAAAAGAAGCACTGGTAGACATATTTATAAAAATAATATTTTAGGTGTTGAATTTAAAAGTTGTGTAAAGATTAAAAAAACATAAATTGGAATTAACGTATAAATTTAGTAGCTATTGATCGCTTGAAGCTTCAAAATAGTTATTATATGTGAATTAAATTTAAAATGTTTTCTTGGATGTTCTAAAATGTTCCGTTCCTCTGATACATGAGAGTAGAAATGAGCTGAAGTGTGGAAGCGTAATAGCAAATTAGAATGTTTTTCTGCGGAGTATTTTCTTCAGTGTCCGTTGCTAAACGTCGAGGCAACGAGGTGGGGGTGCATGTAGTACCCTGAGTAGTCGCGCATCCAACCAGCATTCTCACCACGAAGTCCACTTCGTGACTGGGACTCGAATGCTGGTCAGCAGACGTGAAATGGGCGCTGCCCGTAGGCTAGGGGCAGGCGAACCGCAGGACTTGGCAGCAGTGGTCTTCCCATCCACAAGCTTTGCACAGCTCGGCGCCGTGGCACGCGGCACGAGCTTCAACTCTTAAATGTTATGGCACTGATGCCTACGGTGTAGAGCTCCTCACCTGCGCTTTCTTGCAGGAAGCTGTACGTAGCGCATTCAGAAAGTACGTTTCTCTATTTAGACAACATAATTACATGCAAAACTTTATTGGCCATAGGTACAACAAGATTTTTTTCGACGTAGTTACCACAGTAATTGAGACACGTGTATCGTGGTATCAACTTTTGTACACCTGTCTCATAAAAGTGTGCCACTTGCGACTGGAACCAGCGTGAGAGACTTCAGCTATTTATCGTTGTGATAACGGTGACGAGAGAACAGGAATGAATTCAAGTGTAAGAAAAAACGGCAATCGGTGGGTGCGAGATCAGGACTGGATGGGGGGTTGTCGAATAGCCTCCCACCGAACAGCTGCAGGACGGTTGGTGCTTGATGCGTCGTGTGTGGGCGAGCGTTGTCATGATGCATCACAGCACCTGCAGTAAGAGGTGACTGGGACGGTGAGTTTCGATCGGCGCGATGTGTTGTGCGTTAAGCAACTTTATCACGGACCGCACCTCCCAGACGGCGGGGGAACAAATAAGCGCTGCCGCTTCGAGCCACTTCTAACTCTCGGCGGCACCTGTCCGGCCCGCCCGCGATTGACACGTCAAAGATCTCTTAGGCACAAGCAATTTACAGGCATAAATGCATGTACTTTCGAAGGAAAAAATAGGGAAATTTACTTTTGGTATGCACGTCATAATACGCCTACCATAGACTGCTGCCAGCGGTGTTGAGATGGCGCGTGGATATTGTGGGACCCAAGTAGGCACGCCCGGTGAAAAAGACGACGCAGTTGCTGGTACTTTATACAGCCAAGGCTCTTTCATAAATATAAATTAATTATATATACTATCATTTTAAAACTAGCTGAGCCCGTGCGATTATATCTGACTGTAGAAAAGTTACAACAAAAAATATTCTACATGTTCGATGTGGAAAATCAAAAACCTGAACAAATATTATTTCATGTAGTTCAATAGTTATTTTCCAAGGCTTATGAGTTGAGAGGTTTACAAATTCTGAAACATTATAATTACTATATCCTGCGGATATAATGTTACATAAACATGTTTCTGAAAATGAAATTAAAATGTTTGATATTTATCGAGATCTAGTCACGTATGTAGTGGACTGTAGGAGGAAATGATACAATGCACAGTAACTTAAAAACCGTAATGCATCATGTATAATAATTATCCCTTGATTTTAATAATTACAATCACTCAATATTTTTGCAACACGAGTCTGACGATTGTTGGGCATTGCGTGTACGTAAAGTTTCCCCCACAATAACTGGCGGGTGTAATTCTATTTTCAATAACGCCCAGACAAACTTGGACACCCTTCGATCCGGGGGACGGGAGCGTTGACCAATCGCTAGCAGTCATAACCTTCGTGCCTATGTGATTGATGTGATTGGCGCAAAATCCCTGGGGGCGGGAAAGACGCTGTTCCATGGGGGCGGGGTTTTGACTGTTTACGTATTAGCCGGAAATACAGTCATCTTTCCTGCGGACGGAGAGGTTTTGCAAGTTCGCTTGGCGTAACGAAAGGGTTTTCCGTCCAGAACTACTGTCAATAGACAAGCAAATATTTAGCATTTTAGCAACAATTATACTATCAATTCTTGTGGGGGGAACTTTACACTCACTAATATTAACATTTAAAAACTCTTAATAAACTTTGTACTTCAAAACTCGCCATGAAACATTGATTGCTTTCTAATGGTCTATTACAACATGTAAAACAAAAGATCAAGACAACAAATAACGTGAAATGTAGTAGGTCTTGGAATCGACGTAATGATCAAATGACGGCAGATTCGCGTTTATTCTATTAATTTTACAATATTATTAAACTTGAGTGTTTTTTCTATAATTAGAGTTAATACGAGAAATTGCGAACACATCTAAAGCTTACTTAAAAGATAATTCATTTAAATAAAAAATCACGGAATTTCGTTGAGTTAATGCTAAAGTTTCTCTCTAAACGAAAACACCTTTTTAAGAATGTGTGTACCAACTCCAACTTATGTACTTCTCAAAATGCGTAAAATTTCTATAGTGCCAAGTAGGCAAAAGTTAGGCAAAGGTGATCCTAGCGTTCTCGACCGCGCATCCTGTAGGTTTGCGTCCAGTTCGAACGGGGAGTCGGCAGGCCCTGCGACCAGGAGGCCCATGCCGGCCGCAGGCGCAACGCTGCGCTAGCGCTGGGCAGACTATTGACCCACTTCCGGCTTGAAGGTTGCCCGCCCGCTGTGTATACGGCATTTGCCAACACTGCTCGCCCCCCCCCCCCCGCCCATCCACGCCCATCCCAGCCCAGCGCCGCACGTTGGGACAAGATCTCAAAAGGCAGGCCAAAATATGAAAAATTTCTATGCAATGGTTTTTGAGCCCGCTGATTAATATTCCAATGTCAAAATTCAAAAACAAAACGAAATGGCGGATCCATTATGGTGGGTTGAACATTAAAAAACGTCTAATAATGTTTCAATTTGCATAAAAATTTGTATACAGGGTATTGTGGGTTTGTTAATTCCGATTACAATGTTAACATCGCAAGAAACAAAACGAAATGGAGGATCCAATATGTCGGATTAAAAATAGAAAAATTTCAAAAATTGTTTCTGCACGAAATGCAGAATATCAGGTAATATCAGATATTTTTGACATATCAACAGTAGATAATAAAATATTTACAAATTTCGTTGTGAAAATCTATGGAACGTATTACTGTTTTTCACTAAAAAGTAACAAGAAATTAATTGTATCATTTTGTATAAGTATTAATTATTATTTAATTTTAACATATTTTTAAAGTATTTGTAATACATGCAAACAATGTACTCACCTGATTTTCATGGACGACTTTCGTCCATGTTGGAGGAATGAAAATTGCTCAAAACCGAAAACAGCAGCACGTTCATCGGCCACGTTTCAAATATTGCCGAAGGTCATTGTGACGCCTCGGACCTTTTCTAACCGTAGAATTTGACACTGTGGAAACCAATCTATCCAACTGCTTACTTAAATCTCCCTAAATAAAAGTTTTTCTTTTTTCGATTTTGGTCAGCTGTTTGAGGCCTCGCCCCAATGTGCCCCGCCGCGCCCCGCCGCCCGCACCGCCCGCACCGCCGCTGCAACGGCTCCCGCGGGGCCAATCCCTTGCAATTCGCCTTTGCGCCTTCGTTCCTTCGACTTAGCCCCTCTCCCTCTCCCTCTCCCTCGCGATCCTCTCTTGTTTCCCGACTCCCAAATAAAACATGATCCTGTGTTGGACCTGCCTGCTCCCGGTTGCGAAATGGGTCCGTTTTCCGCAGAGGTTTGGTTTTTTTGATGCGAACAAGTGTTCAAATTGAAACGATGGGAAATAACATCTGTTCTCCAAATGTTGCATGATAAAATTTAGTTGCTTACGTTAGGTATGCAATGACTATTAAATGGGAAGTGGTTGGTTCACAGTTTGTCAGCGAACTGTTAATTTACCGTAGATGACGTTAGCTAAAGCCGGATGATATAAATTTTAGGAACTCCTTTATAATTCTTGTAAAGAAACTTTCACTAAAAGGTAACGGACTGAAAATTTAATGTTTGATATGCGTACTTAAACGAAATGGAAAACATTTTAAAATATAATTTATTTAAAAACTGTGAAAGTGAATGTTCATTTAGAAGTAAAAAAATAGGAAATTGACCAAGATTAAATATTCAAGCAAGTAATTATGCAACCTGAACTAATGACAAATGTACATTTTTTTATAATAATATTTTATTTTGCAATGTTTTTTGGGTACAAACATTTGGCAAAATTACATACAATCTTAATAACATGAGAGGAGTAAGGTCCATTGACCGTACTCCTAATATTACATTTTTTTTCAGATTAACACACTCTAAACATATTTGATAACTAAACTAACATACTAAAAGTATAAGATGATAAGCATATATAATAATAAAACAGAAAATAATATAACAATTTATAGTCGATATGTCAGGTCTAAAGTATGATATCGTTTAAGTCGTCTGGTAGTGTCACTATTGTCTAGTAAGTTAATGGCAAGAATATTTTGATGGTTATGTAGTCGTAAGTATTTTGCGCTGGTCTTGTTAATTTCTTCTTTTATTGTTGTCATTTGTAAGTCGGTGTATTGTGGCGTTCGTTACGTACCAAGGAGCATTTACAAATTTTCTTAAGCTTTTAGATTGGAAACGTTGTAATATTTCAATATTTGAATTTTGAGCTGCTCCCCAAAGTTGTATTCCATATGTCCAGACAGGTTTTAGTAATGCTTTATACAGAAGAATTTTGTTTGCGATGCTTAAGGATCAGTTTTTTCCTAATAGCCAGTTTAATCTGATAATTTTGAGATCTAATTCTTTTATTTTATTCTTTATATGTGTTTTCCATGTAAGTCTTCTGTCCAGTGTAATTCCAAGATATTTTGCTGAGTCATTTTGAGGAATAGGTTGTGATCCGATTTTTATAGGAGGGCATGTTTTGTGCTTCAGAGTGAAGGTAACTTGGGCAGACTTCTTGTCATTTGTCTTGAGGCGCCAGCGTTTCTGCCACTTGTGAATGGATTGCAGATGTTCTTCTACGAGACGTGATGCTTCTGCTGGATCTTTGTGTCGAGCTAAGATGGCTGTGTCATCCGCGTAGGTTGCTGTCAATGCGTTTTCTGATGTTGGAATGTCGGCAGTGTATAATGAGTAAAGGAAAGGTGCAAGCACACTTCCTTGAGGCACCCCCGAATTTATAGGGATAAGTTCTAAAGTTACACCGTTAAATTTCATTTGAAAATATCTCTCCGTGAGGTACGATTTTAGTAAGAGATAGTAAGGATATGGTAAGTTTTGTTTAATTTTATACAATAAACCTGGGTGCCAGACCTTATCGAAAGCCTGGCTTATGTCCAGATACACAGCAGAGCAATATTCTTTATTTTCTAGCGATTCACTAATTTCGTTTACTATTCGATGGATTTGTTCTATAGTCGAATGGCTTTGTCTGAACCCAAATTGATGATGGGGTATTATTTCTTTTTCTTGTAGAAGTGGATTCAAACGTGACAGAAGTAGTTTCTCAAAAACTTTGGATAGTGTTGGTTGAAGACTAATAGGTCTGTATGATACTACTTCATGCATTGGTTTGCCCGGTTTAGGGATGACTATTACTTGGGCTATTTTCCATTGCTCGGGGAAGTGTCCTAATCTTAGAATGGCATTGAAAATGGAAGTAATTAAGGCTATCAATTTTCTTGGTAGATGGCGTGGAATTGTTATAGAAATCATATCATATCCGGGAGCTTTTCTTGTTGGTAAAATTTTGATTAATGTTTCAACTTCTCGAGCACTTACGGGCTTGATTTGGGGAGCTAGTTGCAACGGTGAATCTAGGAAGTTGTAAATTTCTTCCTCTTCTGCTGCAGATATTTGTGGAGGAAATGGTTGAAAGACGTTAGAGAAATAGGAGGCGAAGCATTCCGTTTTCTCTTCGTCACTTTTAGCCCATGTACCACCAGTTTTTCTGATCGGAGGAATAGGTTGTATTGTTCTCTTCAAGCATTTGGTGGTTTTCCAAAGAGAGTACTCTGAATTTGAATTTGGAGTCAATCTTATAAGTTTATCTTGTAGAGCGTTGTTTCGGTGTTCTCGAAGTAATCTTTTCAGGTTTTGTGAAGCAGAGTTTAGTCTTCTTTTAGTTGCTGGATCTTTAGTGATTTGCCATTGTTTTTTTAATTTGTGTTTTGCTATCACCTTTTCCTTTATTAATTGTGGGATATTTGTTGTTTTATGTTGCTTAATTTCTGGTGAAGAATACCTTGCAGCTTGATGAAGTTGTCTTGTTACGTATTCTATTGCTTCATTTACATCGAGAGCACTTTTCAATGGTAGATTAGCGGTGCTGTTATTAATTAGCCATTCTGAGAAGTATTTCCAATCTGTTTTATTGTTATGAATTGAGCTTTGCTTGTTGTCTTCAATAATGAATGAGCTGATGATTAGTAGAACTGGTGAATGGTCAGATGATAGATCTTGTGACCAGTAGGTGCGAATGTAACTTTGGTTTACTCCCTTTACCATAAAGAAATCTAAAACATCAGGAATTTTGTTAATGTCAGACGGCCAATAAGTGGGTTGTCCAGAAGAGTAAGTGGATAATCTTTCGTTTATTATAGATTCATAGAGAGATTTCCCTTTTGGAGATGTTAGTCTGGAGCCCCACAAAGGATGCTTAGAATTGTAGTCACCGCCAGAAATAAATCTTGGTCCAAGTGTTTTGAAGAAACTTGTGAACTGTGAATTCTGAATTTTGTGTTTTGGAGGGCAGTATATAGCAGCAATATTCAATGTTCAGAATGCATCACTTACTTGAATGGATGTTGCCTGCAAATACATGGTGCTATATTGAGAATGTAAATGATGTTTAATTTTTTCCCGAAAAATTATGGCTGTTCCTCGATGTGCTGTACCATCTGAATGGTTTGTGTGATATATGGTGTTATCCTTGAAGCGAGAAAAAGCTCTTATTAGTGAAATGAGTTTCTGAAATGAGCATTTTGTCTGTATTTGTTAACTGAAGAAAACACTTAACTTCATCTCTGTGTTGTAACAAGCCATTGGCGTTCCATGCTGCTATTTCTAATGATTTGTTCATAATTTAGTTAGCAGTTTTGACACAAGATTTAAAAGTGCATTTATCTGTTCTGCTTGTCTGCTTAATATAGTTTCAAATCTTTCGAAAGACTGCTGTATTATTGAGAATAATTGATTATTAGACTCCATGTTTAATGCATTATTGTTTAAGCTATTCTTCTGTTGTGAGCTGTTCAGTGCTTGTGCATAAGTCCCACGCTGACGTAAATTATTTGTTGAAGTAGCCCTCAGTTGTGAGACGTTTTCTTGATCTGTATTCACTTTAGTTTGTAAAACAATATAGTTTGAATGTTGAAGAATTTTTGTTGCCTGTGGATATTTTTTTATTACGTATTTTTTGATAAATTTCACATCCTTTATAACTCGCCGTATGTGGACCACCACAAAGAGCACATTTTGGGAGAATCGTCTTGTTTTTCTTTTTATCAGAGTTTTTGCTATCGTGATTCTCACCGCACACTACACACCAATAAGGATGGTTGCAGTAGTGCTTCGTGTGCTCCCAGCTTTGGCAGCGATGGCACTGCACAAGATCTCGCTTTACTCTTGGAGCTTCAATTATTATTTTGGTATTTTGAAGGTACTGCAATTTATAAACGTCTTTGCTATTATCTTTTGGTTCTAAAACAATAAAAAATACGGGTAGGGGAATTTTTGTTACACGGTGTTTGCAGTTGTAGATATTTCTTACAGTATGACTGTTTCCTTCTATTTCTGTTTTCAATTCATCAATATTTACTGTAGGGTGGATATTTTTAATACTATTCTAAATGCCCTTTCTTGTTTTAGCTGATAACTGTGAAATTCAATTTCCTCTTTAATAAGGTATTTAGTAAGTGATCGATAAGCTTCTGGTGTTGCCGGTAAAATTTTAAATGTATCTTGGCCCACAAGCTTGCAGCAATACTCTTCTTTATTCACGGCATTTTGTAAAGTTTCTGTCATTGCGTGGAAGTCATTTACCCCAGGGAGAAATATGGGCGGTGGCTTTTGCACCTTTTAAATGTTGTTAGATTTGTGATTGTCATTGGATGTTTTGTTATTGGGTTCATCGTCATTAATTAGTTCGAGATCTGAAAATCTATTGTCTGTTGATATGTTAGATACGTTTGCACTTTGACGTTTCGGTTGTTTTTGATTTTCAGGGCTGTTTGATTTACTTCTCTTGCGTTTGCTTACAACAACCTGCCATTTATGGGTGTTGTTATCACTACTTAAATTACTGTCAGATCGATTAAGTTCTGGATTTATTACATCGGTTGAACTTGAACTTGACGACTGTACTGCAGAAGGGAATAATGGCAAAGTACTGCTTCTTGATAGCGAAAACTGTGATTGCTGCGTCAGAAGTTGCTGTAGTTGATCTAGTTGTAGCTGTTGTGACTGCAGTTGTTGTTGCTGTTCTTGCAACTGTTGCTGTTGTTGTGCAATAACATTTTGTTGATATTCACATAAACTGTTTGGTATAGGCACGGTTCCGTTCACTACTTCCATCGCTGCTGCTATGCTCTGTCCGAGGTCAGAGCATGTTATTTGACTTTCACTGATGTTTTACAGAACACTGCACTAATTCACAAATTTGAAATAAATAGGTTTAATTTCCGTGCAGTTTCTGAAGCCTACACTGAAATTATTCACACGCACACTGAATAAAGTAACTAACTAGTACGCTAATACACTTCGTTCACTCTGAGTTCGCTTATCTTCTGCGCATAGCGACACGAACAAGGTAAGCACGGCGGAGCAGCGGCCACGACCGTTCACCTCCGTTGCCAGACGAGAACTGTTCACAAATGTACATGATCATGTACAATTAGTTGTTTTTTGTTTACGTATGTTCAGATCATAATTTTTCTTAAGGTGATTTTTCAAGAATATAATATTTGTGTTATTTTCTGAGTGTAAACATTTTATTGTGTATGTACTTCTGATTCTTTTGCATTACTGTTGTATTTTTTAAATAATTTTGATTTTTTTATGCATTGTTTCAATTATATGTCTCTGTCATTGAAATATAGTAAGGATAATTATTGTCTTTTCTTAATTCTTGTATTTTTAGAGAAAGAATGTATCTTCTTTTTAAAGGGCAAATAGGTACTACATTATTTCTTTCATTTCTTAATCGAAAAACGAAACCCTGACCCTGGTCACAGTCTAAAAATTCCTTTAGCTGTGTTTGTTCTCGTGACATCCAGTGTGAACCCGGACACATCGAACATTTTTGTTTTACATAATCGAATCTTTGGGATCAGGAGCCAATGGCAAACTGAAAGGCACAGGGGTGACACATTGACCCTCAACACCCTGGTGCAAGTAAAGTCACAAGTTATGAAATAGAAACCCTACCTGCAATTTTAAAAACATTGGTGAAAAGGCGAAATGATATAGACAAACAATCTTACATTTTGAAATTATTTATTTATTATATTAAAATATTTAATATTCTTCTTACATTTTAAAGGCAAATTGTGTTTAAGTTAATATATCTCTAATAATAACATTGTTATTGTTAAGGTAAAATTATGTGTCCATTGATTTTTGATTTGAAAATATCAATAGTATTAGCCTATTTTTATTCTTATTGCATTTCTCTTAGCATGGTTTAAACTAGTAAGTTACTTGAAAATTTTTTAATTAATATTTTATGAACTTACAAATAATTAGTTTTGTATAATTTCAAAGAAAATAAACAAGTGGAAAACTTGCAATTAATTTCTGAATTTTATAAGTTATTAATTATATTTTCGTATACTATAGGCTTGAAGGGACATTAGAAATTCAATATTATTAATTGAATTACTTCAAAATAATAAAGAAATGAATGATGATACAAAATATTTGTGTATATAAATTTTAACTAAAACAACTTGCTTATTTTTTAGTCAACGAAAAAGGTTAATTAATGTAAATTGAAACGCGCTTGTTTTTATAAGAAACTGCTTACTTTTAGTTCATTGTTTACCGTACTATGGAGTACATGTGCCGAGTTTTAGTGGATCTCGATGCAAGTATTCTTAGTACTTAAGCTTTTTAAGTCAGAAGTACAAATTATTTCAAAAATGTTATTAATATCATGAATTTATTTGATAATATTGATGGGTAATATTTGGTTGACAATGGTTGACACTTCCCTTGCGGCATCTGCTATATCCAGAGACAAGGGATTAACATTACTCCTGTGTACTGCTGAGGGCGTTCTTGCGAGGAACGCGCCCCTTTCTGCCCGTCCTGCGGCCTTGTCCCGGATGAGCCGTCCGAGGGCGTTTGCTATCTTGCTACCGTGCGTTTGCCATTCGGCCTCTCCGGCACTTTTGCCCCATTTGCGCATCGCTCGCGTAGGCCGGCGGCGCGCAGATGCCCTGGGAAGGGCGCCAAGGGCGACGGGTTTATCGCGTTGGATGGCGCCCTCGCTATCTCCTCTCGGGCGTTGCTTTGGCACGTTGTGGAAGGCTCCGGTGTGAGGGGTGAGACGAGAAACGGACTGTGTGTGCACCGTTGCGTCGGCTCTGCAATCGCTACCTGGTTTTTGTAAGCTGTACTTATATTTGTCTTGTCATAATTTTTGAATTATATATTATCATTGCCCAATATGTAAGGACAAATAATCCTTGAAGAACTAGTTGTAATAAAAATCTATAAGAAAGAAGCAAGGGAGATTTTTTTTCTTTAGATATTGGTCAAAGCTAATATATCATCCTTATCTCTCTTTAAGGGGAGTCTGACAGCAGAAATATGAAACTTTTGACATTTTAAAAAATTGGGCTTGTTAAATTATTTAGACTTTCCGGAACACGGTGATACTCCTTTTTGAAAAATTCGGTGTAGGAGTGAGCTTTTTAAAATATTTAAATCTCTACCTTTATGCTGTCAACCTAATTTTATAAATGTGGATTATGTAAACTCTTAGAAGGTAGTTCTGTAAATGACATTGGAAATACTGTCACAACTGTAACTTTTTTAATCCTGTAATTTTGTACACTAACATTGGTTGGTTTACACATGTTTTGTGTTTGTGAGTTTAGAAAAACTGTTTTTTAAGGACGTTTACCTTATTTGTTAGAAAAATGACAAAATGAACAATTTTTTAGATAAAAAGATGAAATTTTCAGGACAGAGTTACATAAACATGATTGAGGTACGTAACGAAAATAAAGAGGGAGATTGCAAATTTGTTTGAATTTTGGTTTACTATGTGTCTAAGTTTTGAAATTATTTTCAATTATTTTTTAAAATTTTGTAAAACGGTTTAGTGATATCCCATTCAAGAAATTATGCTTAGGTATAATAACGAATAGTTATATAATATACTGTAATACTCTCAAGGTTTTAAGGAAAGTGGTTTTTGAGATAAAGGGTCAGAATCGTAGTCAATATAGCGCAGGCTAAATAGGGCCGTCAGATTCCCCTTAACCACACTTACTTGGATTTACAGATACAAAAAGTAATGTATGTCTGGCCTACGAAAACTTTTCAACCTAAAAGTATAATCCGAATTTCATGAAATTGCCTTTAAAGATACATCTTCACTTGGACTAGTTCAACTCTGTAGTATGTTCATCAAATCTCTCAAAACGGCGGAAATGAGTTCCTGAAAGATTCAAAATTTTTGAATGCTCGTAAACTTTCTTTTTGTCTAACAGCATATAAATTTATAAGATAACAAAAATTAATTTTTGATCCAACTATTTTGTGACGTCACGGGTATTTGACATCGTGCGAGAAAACGGTGGTCGTCTGCTCGGTTTGCTGCTGCTTCACCGCTTCGGAGCGGGGAGGGGCGGAGCGGGAGGGGCGGGGAGGGGAGGGCCGGAGGGGACGTTTATATTTGGCAGCCCATCTGAAGAATATCGATAAGGTTGTATCATGTTTGCTGCTCCTGGTCCCCCGGTTCATGCCTGAGATGTTCTCCATTGTGCGCCATGCGAGGATGAAACGTATTCAGACGTGGGATCAGGCCAACGTTCTGTCTTAAGTGTAAGCGTGGTAACAGTGTGAACCAAGGAATGATGGCCGGATTCGTGAATAGTTGTGTAGGGTACCTCTAATCCACCAGGAATTCATTAATGGAGACGGCGGACTTAATCGATCAGCGTCGCCGAGGCCTAGACCTCAAGCAACGGTCGCCTTCATTGCACATAATTAGCTGTGTCGATCCGCGCTCCGACGGACTCGTTCCTAGAAATTCGTCTACGAAGATTCATTCCCACTCACGCAACCGCACCGGGAACACACTTAGCGCAGAGTGTAGGGTGTAGCCCCAATGTGGCTACGGTGGGCAACAATAGCCACTCGGAATTTGGGGTGAGAGAAATACGTCAAATTCCATAGACTTCCACAAATTGTTAACCGAGTTTATGTAAAAATGCAAAAAGCAGCGCTGTTTTTGCCTTGCAAAAAAGAACTCTGCTGAATTTTCGTAAAATAAATGTGATAATAATTTGATGTCAATTTAATGATAAAAATAACAATTTGAAAAAAAGTTTTGTATTTTTCCTTTCATATACTTTTTCGATAGGTGATGGAGGGGGGAGAATGAAGGGGGAGCATCACCCGAGACAATTACCCACTCGGACTAACACCACCTGCCGGCCCTGCGCAGTGGATTCTTGCCACAAGTATGCAACAATCGGAACTGTGAATATCATATAGTTATTCTCTGTTCTCTGCCACCGTGACGATTGGAAGTCAATGTTACGACACTCCAGAAATGAAGTGTAGATCAATTTAATATTTTTCGCAACGCGACGAGTTCCTATGGAAAATGTGCGATGAGAGAGACAATTGTCTTAGGAGACCTGTGGACTAGGAATTCAGAGTAAACCGATAGGTGGAACGCATTGGACGCTAAAATCAATGCAAAAAATCACAAATTTCTTCACGAGTGATTTCGAGCGTCTTTTTCTGAACGGTACTTTTCCCAACCAGTTAACCTTTCACCAGTGAAGCCCCGCCCAGACGTAACACGCTCTCAGCTCCCGGGCGCTCTCCCGCCATACGGGGCAGTGGAGTGCATGAACGTGTGCCTGAGTAAGGAGTACGACAGGCCGAGGAATGGGGCGGAAAGACCGCGCGCGGTCCGTGGCCCATCGGAGTACTTCTCTGGAAATCGCCTGGTGTTGACCGGATAAACCAAGTAAAACTACGGATCAGAGCAGCCGGCTTCTAGAATTCTCCTCCAGACAGCGACTGAATTCGACGAGTTAACAAGCTAGTATCGAAACTCCTTCCACCGTCGGGACTCGAACCTAGGTCCTCCCGCTCAAAGGCACTGTAATGACACCAGTTTACGCCCCGAGCCACCCCTTCCGGTAGGAAGATAGGAGAAATAGAATACATGGGGTAAGGTGAAAGTACTACGTTGTACGTTAAGTGCTTTGTGTATGTATTGAATATGGTGACTTGTAAATTTACAATCTTGAAGTGGGATATTTAAATAAATAAGGAATTATTAAAATTATTCACATATTACGTAAAATGGAGAAAAAAGAAATGGTGTACACATACTACATGTACATTCTTTTGCGCTAACGCTCTTTCGCTGCGGTGGCTGTTGCAAGGGCGGCGGTACCTATTGATTTCCATCTCCAAGGTCGCAATTGCGCAGATACAGCAGTTCCAAGAGGTCTAAAAGGCGAGAGAGACAGGCGCGGCACCGACGTTCCACGGCGCAGACAGCCCATAGGAGCACTTGGGCGAAGACAATGAGGGGGAGGGGCGCCGTTGCAGCGGCAGCACCGCGCCAGAGTGCCGTCGAACGGAGCAGAGGGGTCCGCCACTCGGCGTCACTTGCACCGCCTGGCGCCTGCTCCCCGCGCCGCCCCCGCCGCCCCCGCCGACCCCCGCCGCCCCCGCCGCCCCCGCCGCCCCCGCCGCCCCCGCCGCCCCCGCCGCCCCCGCCGCCCCCGCCGCCCCCGCCGCCCCCGCCGCCCCCGCCGCCCAAGGCCGCCCCCCGCCTCCCCCGCCGCCCCCGCCGCCCGCGCCGCCCCCCGCCGCCCCCGCCGCCCCCGCCGCCCCCGCCGCCCCCGCCGCCCCCGCCGCCCCCGCCGCCCCCGCCGCCCCCGCCGCCCCCGCCGCCCCCCGCCGCCCCCCCGCCGCCCCCGCCGCCCCCCGCCGCCCCCGCCGCCCCCCGCCGCCCCCCGCCGCCCCCCGCCGCCCCCCGCCGCCCCCCGCCGCCCCCCGCCGCCCCCCGCCGCCCCCCCTCGCCCCCCCCCTCGCACCCCGCAAAAGCCCCCCGCCGCCCCCGCCGCCCCCCGCTGCCCCCCGCTGCCCCCCGCCGCCCCCCGCTGCCCCCGCCCCTTCACCCTTCCCTCGTTCCACTCCCCGCCTCGCGCCGCCCTCCCCGCTGCGTCCCGCTCCCTCGCCGTCGGCGTCTTTGCATCTCGCCTCTCCACGCCCACGCCCTCGCCCATCGCCCTTGGCCCCCCTGCCAAATGGAGGCGCACAAAGAGCAGGAACCGCTCTTGGAGGACGTCAATCTGCGTCGAGGGCCTCGCCTTCGCAGAAGCGCCGCCGATAAGTGACATTCTTTTTCAGGGTCGATTTGCGCGCAGGCTGTCCAAGGTGGTTCCCAGGTGGGGCCTCGCTTTTAATAATCTGAGTGATGGGGGCTGGGCGGGTCGAATAACTCTGGGCGCAAAGGTGACGTTTCAATAAAACTAGTGGTGCTAAAATAGCACGTACTTTCTCGCAAAATTACGCGAAAAGTACTAAGATAAAAAAAATTGTGCACAGTCGTTTTCAAAATCTCTCTTTAAGCAGATTTCGTTAAGGGACAATTTTGTAATATCTTTAATATTTTTGGTTGGAGGAAGACACTGAAAAAATGTTAACTTTCGCAATTTTCGAAAAATTAGAGTTTTTAAAGAATATGAGGCCTGTACCATTCTCTTACGTCTTCACACTATGCAACAACACAATTTAATAAAAAACGATGGAGCCTTTTTTTGAAAACTTCAAAAAGGTGTTAGGGGCCTCTTGTAAAGTACCTCCAAAATTAAATTATCGGTTTCAAGTTCAAGGGGACAGGACATCAGCCAAGTCGAGAGGGAAAATATCAATTTTGGTGAAAATCGGCTGAACAGTTTAATATAATAGACTCACAGAAAGGACGGACGGACAGACAGACAGATAGACAGACGGACGTTTTGCCGTCATTCGATTTTTCGGTATCAAGGACCTTCGAAACATGGATTCTAAATACACGTGTTAGAGGATTTTTTAATCTAAATTTAGCAACTGCATTTATCAACTTTTTCGTTACCTGGGCTCTGTAATAAAAGTTTTTCTGCCAAAAATTCGCGTTTGTTCACGCAGTATTACGTGACTTTCCCTCTAATCCGTAGCGGGAAAGTAAAAACACTGAAAGGAAACTTTTTATATGACAGTTCAGAAAAAATATTCTAATTGTATCACAACTCTGACCACACATTTTGTTCTTTTCATCTTAAAATATAGTTCCTATATCTACATTCGTAAGTGAGGCATTATGAAAATAGATCAGTTAAATGAACAGAAAAATTTTCTTAATTTTAATTTCACTGCATTGGTTTTGAAAGCTGGGATCTGAATGGCTTCTTGGAATGGATGCCGATACTTGATACTACTGGACGAAATTGGAACATGGAAAGAAAGGTTTAACGTCAATATCTCTCCCTGATCTGGTCCGATCTGGATGAGTATATTGCGTGTGTGCTTCGACTACAAAGGAATCTTTTTATTGTGGGACATGTTTTATGCTTCAATGCGATCTAAAAACAAAAGCACAGAAGAAGAAAGAAATGAATGAAGTAAATGAAAGAAAAATTAAAACAATGTCTGTAGAAAAATGTTTTGCTGTTCGTTATTATATGCTTAGTTTTAATATAATCTTTGACGAATGAATTTTTAATATTTTTCGACATGACAAAATGTAAAAGGAAATACTCGACTGGCAGTTACAGTTAGTAATACGTACATATTTTGCCATGAAATCAGGAACTTCAGGAATAATCAAGTCAGACTAAATTAGCTTGTAAACTTGCTCAAAGTTTTTGTCATAAACGTAGTAAATGATATGGCTCAGTGATGTGAAACGGCGATTTAACGAGTGTTGTTGGTGTAGTAAATTCGGGAAAGCTCATGGTTTCCAGTATAACACCACTCGTGTTTTACTTTTATCCACTTTTACCATGTTTTACCCGTGATGATAGGCATTCGATGTTTTTGCATCCTCGATCCATCAGATGGTTTGGATGTAGGTTGAACCAATTATCGTCGCTTCGCATATTGAGAATGTTCCCGCGGGCGAACGACCAATGCAGAGTGCGCCTGCAAACGTCCTCAAAATAACAATTCGAAAATTCAACGCAGTGGGTGATCCCTAACGACCGCTTGCCCGGGAGCGGCGCGAGGGCGACAGGAGGCTGGAGGAGACGGAGGCTGGTTGCGCGTCGCGCCTTTGTTAACAGCTCGCGGCGCGGCACTGCGACGGCGAATCGGAGCAGGGGAGCGGGTTGGGCGCGGGGGTCTGGGCCAGCGGTGTGGTGCTGGAGTGGGGCGCTGGGTGGGGCGCAGGGTGAGGCGCAGGGTGAGGCGCAGGGTGGGGCGCTGGGTGGGGCGCTGGGTGGGGCGCAGGGTGGGGCGCAGGGTGGGGCGCTGGGTGGGGCGCTGGGTGGGGCGCAGGGTGGGGCGCAGGGTGGGGCGCAGGGTGGGGCGCTGGGTGGGGCGCAGGGTGAGGCGCTGGGTGGGGGCGCTGGGTGGGGCGCTGGGTGGGGCGCTGGGTGGGGCGCTGGGTGGGGCGCTGGGTGGAGCGCTGGGTGGGGCGCGAGGGCGCGGGGGGGGACGAGGCGAGGCAAGGCGGGCCAGGGAAGCGGGTCGGGTGGGGGGTGTGGCCCGGCGGAGTGGCGCTGAGGTGGGGCGTGGGGTGGGGGCGTGGGGTGAGGCGCAGGGTGGGGCGCTGGGTGGGGCGCGGGGCGGGGCGCGAGGGTGGGGGCGAAGGCGAGGGCGAGGCGGGGCGAGGGAAGCGGGTAGGGCGCGGGGATGTGTCCCGGCGGCGTGGTGCTGGGCTGAGGCGCGGGGAGGGGGGTGAAGGTTTGCTGAGGAGCGTGGGCAGGGCCCGGGGCCAGCGTCGGGGCCCGGGGTTTCGTGAGGGAGCGGGGGCGATTAAGGTTTCGAGGGTGGGGCTGAGGACCGGGCGCAGGGGGCGGGAGCGGGGCGAGGAGGCAGGGCGCGGAGGCGTGGTGAGGTGGGGGCGGCGGGGCGTGAGGGTGGAGCGGGGGTACGTCGTGGGTGCAGGGCACGGGGACCGGGCGCAGGGTCTGCGCGCTGAGGCCGGGCGCGGGTGCGGGGCGCCGGATCTCTGGGTGGCCGGGGTGGGGCGTGGGGCGGGGGCGCGGCGCGGAGGCGAGGTGGGAGGGGGGGCGGGGCGAGGAAGGGACTCGGGGGCCGGGCGTAGGGGGCGGGAGCGGGGGTGGGGCGGGGGTGCGCCGTGAAGGCAGGGCGGGGGGCGGGGCGCGGGGGCGAGGTGGGAGGGGGGTGGGGCGCGCGTCAAGGGCTGCGAGCGCCGTGAATGAGGACGCGGAGGGCGCGCCAGTGCGTGCATAGGTGCGCTGCCTCGAGTGCTTCCCCGCATCGATTCGCGCTCCGTGCCCCCTCCGCCCCTCCGCCTCCGCTCTCTAACGAGGATCTTGCAAAGCGCGGCGGAGCGCGGCGCTCGGGCTCGCAACGGCGAACGGCAGGGTCGGGGGCGGGGGGCGGGGCGGGGGCGGGGGGACGTCTGGTACGGTTCAAAAGCTCGTGTCGCTCCCTAACAAACGCCAAGCTTCGGGTAAACAAGAACGGAAACGTTTAAATATTACAATAATTCACTTTATTACAATAACGTTTTAAATTATTTAAACATTGTTGTTTAAAATACCCTTAACAAACTTTCCTTTCTATGTGTGGGAAATGGTGTGTCCGACTTCTTTTCCAAAATTAAATAGAAATTTTCTCTATCAAAAATTATGTGTTAATAAAATGAGACTTATGATATTTGTATTAAATGATCTGCCAACATATTTGTATGAGAAGTGCTTGTGCGGCAGCCATAACATCTACATAATCGTGGATAAATTGGAAGTTTTGAATCGAAATTAGGTTTCGTATTTTTTTACGTAGAACATGTTTGTTACAAAGTGTGCTTGCTAGGTGAGGATGAGACACATCTATAAATCATGTAACCATAATGATGCCATCGCACTTGGTCATTCTCGATGTTTCGTAAGATTAAATTAGAAATATTAAAAAATACATACTATTTAACTGTATAAAGTATAACAATAAGAAGAGAGCGTATTTTAATAAATGTCATTTTTATTATTTTCGCTTAAGAAAAATGCCTTTTGTATAGATATTGATTTTATGTTATGACAGACGGAAGTGAACAATTTTTATGTGACAAAAAAGTTTCTTTCGAATAGTTTTTCGCAATTGCTTCTTTACTAGCTAGCATTTTGGAGTCTGAGTAGCATGTATTCACAGAAAAAGAGGAAAATTACATTGCATGCATATGCTAAGTTTAGTTGATACATAAATGCACATGTTACAAAGCAGCCAGAATGTCTGCAGCAAAGATACCAGTTAAGCAACATTTTTTCCTGTTTACATTACTGGCAGGTTCCATCTCTTTCTCGAGATGTGCTTTTCAGACTCTCATGAAATATGCAAGGAGACAACTTGTGTGGCTTAGGAGATCGTCTAGAAGTGCTCTGGAGTGCTACATTTTCATCGCATCATATGACGGAAGTTGAGTGGAAGAGAATAATAGCTTACTTTTATTCATATAAATGTGTAGGTTTATGTATTTATGCGGCGTTGGAATTAAAACAGAATCGTCTAAATATGAAAATATATAATAGTTTGAAATATAAAAAAGTGAGCATGTTTAATACATATGCAATTTATTATTTCTTAAATTTTAATAGAACTAATCTTCAATGATACTGTATCTTGTACGTTTCGTGGTATGTAGCTTTCCAGATCATACGTTTCAAGTATCTAGTATTCCTAGTTTGTGTGGTTAATTTTTTTTTCAAGCATTTCTTTGTATTGTTGAAGGCGTAAATTTGGGTCTAATATTGACTAAAATATTTAAATAATTCTTATTTGTACTTAAAAGTTACATCTTAGGAAAATAATCGCAGATGAAAGTCAAAATAAAATGAAAAAAGATAGTACGTTTTTCTGTTTATTCAGTCCTCTGTTGTTTAAGAAAAGAAAATTAATAAAATTCTACTTTTCCTCAGTTTCTTATATTCATTTTTTGATTTTATTTCTTGATGATCTCAATGTTTCTGGGAGATGCTGTTTGCGAACGGCCACCGCTGCCCGCTGACTCTCGGTCAAATCAAACTGAAATAAACTCGAACTCATTTTCCCGACTATTCACATCTACATATCTGGTAATGGGCACCTTTGAATGACGAAGACGTAAGAACAGAAAGTATAGAATGATTAAGGTAATTTGGAAGGAAATTCTTTTCTGAGTTTGGATCAGATGATATTAAAATGGATATTGACTAATAATTAAGCATCTTTTCATACATACCTATTATTCTGTTTTTTATAAGGTTTCTCAGAGAACAAAATATTCCTTTGAAAGAAGATTGTTATTTGGTGAAGTCTACTACACATTTATAAAATATGCTAGTAATTCTAATATATTCACATTGCCATGGTTAGCAATTAACTACAGCTACAAGGTGAAGATACTAGAGTACCCCGAAATACTGTTGGAAGATTTGACTGTATTGGTTGCTCAAGTGGTTAGAGCAACTGGGCGCGAAACACCGGGAGGCTCGGAGTCGATTCCCAGACACGCATTCGATTCTTTAAACAGCTTAACCATTATTACGTAACTAGCTAAACCCACTGACGATTACATTGCACAGAAGGAAGAAGGGTACAAAAGAAACATCACATACACTACAAGAAATATTATTACCCCAAAAATAATGTATCACGTCTTTCAGTATTTAATCTTCAAAACTAATGAAATTAGACACGTTAACAAATTCTGGAACAAAAGAATCACTATTTTCGGGAAACAAAGAGTTAAAAATGTTTTTAAAATGATATTAAAACGTTTTATAATTACCAATGGTTGGTTGGTTCTGAATGTAACGTCTAATATGTATATTTAAATACACTCAACCTTTGAATATAAAAAACGCCTTCTCTAAAATCTTCCCTTTGCTAACAGTAACGACGACGTTTGCTCCAAACGAGTGATTTCAAAACCTGAAACTCTCACAACAAACAATAAAAAATGACGATAGTTAAACGTTCATTCTATTAATATTGTTAGTATATACATATTAATTTACATTGATAAAAAACTTACCTTCCACGCACTGTTCCACACTATTTCAATAATAAAGTATGTAAATGCCACAAGTCAAGTTAAACTCCCAAAAGCTTAAAACGCTACACAAGCACTGCTCTGCGCTGCGAATGTCACGTACGTAATACTGAAGGCAGTTCACTGTCGCTTGTATACAATGTGCCGTTCCTGCGGTGAAATTCTTCGATTATTTTGTAGTTACCAAACGCTTATTGTAATAGTCTGTCAAATCAGTAAGCAAACTGATAAGAACAGGGAAGGCGGAGACCTTTCTTTAAAATGCAAACGCCGAAAAACGCTGTCAAATGATGAAATTGGTTGGAAATGTGAACAGCCAGGTATAGAATCGGAGTGCAATGAAATTATGTTAATTTCGTCTGAGATCGAAGTTCAATATATATTTATTTTTTATTTCTATATTCAGCCATTAAATGTCCCGTAACGGGTCATGACCACCTAATGAAGGGTTGTTAAATTCTACAAGAGTTGCCTTGCAGAGGTCCTCGCTAGGACACAAATAACTTCCTTAGTCTGTCGGTCACGGTGCATGTTATGGAGAATGGGCTTAGCTTTTCTACGAGTTAGAAGCTGAAAACAAATTTTTAAAATACCTTGCAAGTTTTTTCTATGGTAACCATACCTATGGAGTGTAAATGATTAATAAATTCTTATTGGTAACAATAAAAATAACATCATGACACAGTTTTCTACGCCAGGAATTACTCATCATTAATAGGTGACATTAACGCATATTTTTTGCCTTTGCCTGTATAAAATATATGGATATTTTTAACACGAGTTTGTTCCAGCATTTGCATCTCAATGTCTGCAATAAGTCGTAAAACCTCTCTATAATCATATCCATTTAGAATGTCTTTAGGATTGTTCACCCACTATGTGTCATGTTTATTCGGGTTCTGCATCTTCAAAAAATGTTTCCTCTTTGCCTTGCGGAGAGTGCATAGCAGTGTTTCAAATTCATCTAGTTTTATATGACTGCAGCTGTATTTTCCCGAGTGAAGCCATAGTTTGCCTACCACTGTGGAGAGTGCAGATTGCTTCCTGCTCATCTGCCTTGTACGTTATTAACAAGACACCTCCTCTTAAGTGCCATAGTTCGCTTACCTCTCCAGCGTAGCGCAGTATCTACCATGTTTATCCAGCTTCAATCACTTTAACAAGATTTCTCCTCTTGCAAACCCCTGATCTAAGCGTAGTGCATCTCTTGTTAATCTGGCTTGTGTAAGTTGAAGTAAGTTTTTTTTTTTTGCTCTTCGGGATTGTCGGGTTGAGAGAAGTACTGATAATTAGTCTTTCATCTTTCTAAGCGCCTTTCGTCTGTAACTTCTCCTATGTTTGAAGTTAATGCATTATTCCGAGCACGCCTACTGCTATGGCCGTTAGTCCCGTTAGCGTAGTGAATGTTATGGCCCTGAAAGTGGCGGGTTCCTTTCCTCTGGATGGTGAGATCTAACGCCGACTTACACGTCAGCTTGAGGGAAACTTCCCATCCCAGCAAGCACCGAGACAACGCGGACAAACCCAAGCCCTCGTTTGGTCTCCATCCGAGTGTGATAGTGTAGGGCACGTAATTGTGTAAATGTGTCGGAGTAGGGAAGAGGATAGGGCAGGGAAGAGGGAGGAAAAATTACTTGAGGTCCATGGACCGTTTGTAAGGGTACTGCCCCGGCATTCCCTAGTATTAAAAGGAAGAAAACACTGAAAATAACAGATTAGAGCAACCAGCCCCTAGAATTCTCCGAGTCTGAATTCGACCTTTCTAAGTGCGAGTATCACTCCAAAAGTATATACACACCAATTTTTCAAATAATCAATTTATTTTCCATATCTTTGCTATTTTTACATTATGTTTATCCATCTTGAGGAACCTTGAGGAACAAATAGTCACTTCTCCACATAATTTCTCTCTCTCTCTCTACTGCCTCTCGACATCTTTAAAAAAGGGCATGAACACTCGCACGGTAGAAGCCTGGGCCACTGTTTATTAGCTTTCACAATGGAGTCATCTCAAGCTGACAGAAAACTTTTTCAATTGCAGTTCTTTCAATATTCTGCCCACATTTGCTTCTCTTGTGCCCACATTCATTGAGAATTCTTTCATGGTTACGACTTTTGTCTGCCAAAATGAAATTGTGATTGCGTTGCACATTGTCCGGAGACTGAAGGGCGCCCTCTGCGCTGCGGGGGAGATCTGAGTATTCGATTGCCCCAGTTGACCGAATAGTCTGGAAGCCCATCGACTGCAATCAACAGCATCGTTTTCATAAACATTTTTTAAATCTCTTATGAATGTTTGTGACTATCACATTCACACAGCACAGGAATTCCATCACAACGCGTTGCTTCCGACGAAAGTCTATTGCAGCTGCCATCTTGAACGAGCTCTCCCAGAGCAACATTTGCGAAAACAGGTTGAAGTAAATTCGAATTCAAGCGAGAACAATGCCACAAAATCTGTAAGGGGCAAAGTCGTAGAAAAGAAAATGAATTAAAAAAATCATGTGTATTACTTTTGGAGTGATCTTTGTCGAAACTCCGCCACCGTCAGAACTCGAGCCCCTACTGGACCTCCCAGCAATGCTTTATCTGAGCTAACTCAGCCGGCTCTCACTTGTTCCGAGCGACGCGGCGCCTGCGCTGCTGGGAAGTTGCGCGCGCCGGCTGCCATTAGGCTGAGCGACGAGGCCCTGTCTATGACGGAGTGCCGCTGGTTAATTACGAATATGGCGGGCGGAAGCGAAATCCTGAACGCCTCCATTACGCAAATGATGCGGTATGACGCACGAACGAGGAAGTTGCCTCGAAGCCTCTGGCGAAAACGATGCACGCGGTCACAAAGGGCATTCTCATACGCACGAACCATTTTATACGATCTACTCCTTGGTTCTCGTCACGCATTTTGAGTAAAGAAGCTATGAAGAAGGCGAGAAAAGGGATCGGAAGAACAAAAATATTGTACTTCCTCTGTAATTTTTTGGGTCACGAATTAGTCATCTTGGACCACGCGAACGCGCAACCCACCGGGAATCAGTTATAATTATCGAGGGTATGTGCGAGCGATTTTTTATGGCATTTTCATGCTGAATCCGTTTTACACCGCGAGTTGTTAGCTCTGGGGTATAAGGTTAAATGATAATGATAATGATGATGATAGTTATGATGAACGATGAAACTATCACAAACATACAGACACAAACAACCATGCCCAAGGCGGGACTCGAACCGGCAATCCTTCGGTCCAAGACCGCCACGGCAGTGCTAGTTTAGCGATCTCGACTATCCTGATAGGCCCACTGTCATTTATTAATTTTACTTAAATTTGAGAATATTTACATTACGTAATGCGCTGATGCGTTCCCTTTTTATTATACACAATTATTAAAGTAACTATCATATTAATTGATTGATTGGTGACTCCGGGCGCGTAGACTGCTGAGGCCTTGAGCCCCACAAGAGCAATGCACGTGTTTCCTCGGGAGGTGGCGGTGATCTCCCGATGGATGGTGAGAGCCGCGCACGGCCTACAAGTTGGCTTGCGAGGGTTTCCCATCCAGGTATCTCCCACCAGCGGGGCACCGATCCAGTTGGGGAGGAGCTCTAAGTGCGTGATTGGTCTTCGGACGTGTGTGATAGTGTATGGCATGGTGTAGGGTAAGTGTATGTAAGGGGTGAGGATATGACAAGGAAGAGGATGGAAAGATCGCGCGCGGTCTGTGGCCCGTTTGTTAGGGTACTGCTCCGGCATTCGCCTGGTGTTGATTGGAGAAACCATGCGAGACTACCGATCAGAGCAGCCGGCCGCTAGAATCCTTGAGACTGTGGCTGAATTCGATCCAGTCATCAAGCTAGTGTCCAAAATCCTGCCTCACCGTCGGCATTCGAACCATAGGACCTCTCGGCCAGAGGTACTGCAGTGACATCAGTTGATGCTCTGAGCCACCTACGCCAGTATCATACTAATGCGTAATAATAATAATAATAGTAGCAACAATAATAACAATGTCTATTAATACGGAGGCTTCAATGGTAAGGGTTCTGCCTACCCACTTCAATATTTACCTAATACTGTATATTATGACAACTATTTAGTCTTGTATGCGTATGTATGAAACATTGCAACACACGCGCATACATAACTATCGTAGCGCGAAATCCCCCTACATTACGCAAATTAATTTAATGGACCCTGACTGCCCGCGCCTTGCAGCCAAAGTGTCTTAATTTCGCCGCCGTCGAAAGAGCCTTCTCCGCAATACCCCGACCAAACAAGCCCCTGGGGGGGGGGGGGGGGCGGTTGGGGGGGGGGCGCCGGGCGCACGTCGTTACGGCGCTGCGGCGGCGGCGGCGGCGGCGGCGAGCGGCCGCACGCCACCCATTCGTTGTGGCCATCTTAATGCAAAGATTACAAACTTTAATTACTTCATTTTGCGCGAGCGGACGCCGCCGCCGCCGCTGCCGATGCTGCCGCCGTCGTTACAGTCTCCATCTTCCTCTTTGCTCCCGTTGTCGTCTTCTTCTTCTTCTTCTTCACCTCCGTCTTCTTCTTCTTCTTCACCTCCGTCTTCTTCTTTTTCACCTCCGTCTTCTTCTTTTTCTTCGCTTCCGTCTGACCATTTCTCTTCGCTTCTTGTTTTTCACGTCAGTATTGTTTTTGACGTCAGTATTGTTATTCAGGTCAGTATTGTTATTCAGGTCAGTATTGTTTTTCACGTCAGTATTGTTTTTTCACGTCAGTCTCGTGTTTCACGTCAGTCTCGTGTTTCACGTCAGTCTCGTGTTTCACGTCAGTCTCGTGTTTCACGTCAGTCTCGTGTTTCACGTCAGTCTCGTGTTTCACGTCAGTCTCGTGTTTCACGTCAGTCTCGTGTTTCACGTCAGTCTCGTGTTTCACGTCAGTCTCGTGTTTCACGTCAGTCTCGTGTTTCACGTCAGTCTCGTGTTTCACGTCAGTCTCGTGTTTCACGTCAGTCTCGTGTTTCACGTCAGTCTCGTGTTTTCACGTCAGTCTCGTGTTTCACGTCAGTCTCGTGTTTCACGTCAGTCTCGTGTTTCACGTCAGTCTCGTGTTTCACGTCAGTCTCGTGTTTCACGTCAGTCTCGTGTTTCACGTCAGTCTCGTGTTTCACGTCAGTCTCGTGTTTCACGTCAGTCTCGTGTTTCACGTCGAAAAATGAAAAAAAGTGAAATAAAAATGGATAATTTCATTTGTAATAACATAAAATTGTTGTCTTTACTGAAAGGAATTGCTGTAAAGTAACAAGAAAAATATGACATTTCATAAAAATCTCCCCACTAGTGATAATAATAATAATGGTGGCATCGAGGAAACAGTAGTGTAGCCCAGAACTCCACTCTGTCTGAGAGGTCGAATATGTCTGAAGACGTCGACTGCGATAGCCGAGGACGCGGTGTAGCGGGGAGCTTTCATCCAGTACCCAAGTCCATTACCCAAGTAATTAGCTTAGAGGCGACCGACACCGCGCCCAACCAGTCGGCCCACCCAGACGGTTTGTCGTAATCTCGTTGTTGATCGGGACAACTTGCAACAGCGCGGCCAACCTGGCGTGGGCCGCTCGAATCGACCCAGTACACTCCCGCGCTCTGGTTCGCTCAATCACATGATTGGCCTGTTTGTAAGGGAACTGCCCTGGCATTTCCTGGTATTAAAAGAAAGAAACCACGAAAAATACCGTTTAGGGCTACCGATCCTGTTAAGGCGGAGTTTATACTTAAGGTGTGGGAGAGCTCTGATATTTGTGCCGAAGATCCGCAAAAACATGAGTTTTTGTCAAAAAGAAGATTCTTAAAATGTCCAGTAATAGGACTATTAGCACTCCTTGGCGGTAAAAGATGATTTCCATCATTGATCATTTTAGGAAGATATCATGTGTTACATGTACTAAAAACCTTTACATTCTTTCAACGCCCTTGCCAATTTTCGCCGACTGTCCCGCGTCGACTATTGGTGCGAGGAACTCGACCCGTACTTATTGTCATGGAAATTTAATAAGCATCGAGCGTTCATAAAAAGGAGCGTCGAAGTATGCGTGGATGTTTTCCATTTCTGCACGACGCAATCGGACAGGCAGAAGATTTGACTGTTTAGTTGTAAAAATGCTGCTAGTGGCGTCTTAGCTTGACAAGACGGCAGCTTCCCCGGAATAGCGGTGATGCCAATTTGAATCGCACGCTCATGCTCTCGCCCACGCTTACGCTCTCACTCTCGCAGTCGCTCTCGCCTTCGCCCCCCCTCCGCCTCCGCCTCCATCTCCGCCTCGCTGTTTCCCTCTCTCTCGATCATCCCTCTGGATCACGTCCTCGCCCTCAACCTGAACCAGCAACTTCGTTGTCATCCTCCCTGGTTGGTGCCTCTTTCATCACTTCTTTCATTGACGTCTTTCATTGTTCCTTTGAGTTCCATGAGTACAAGAGATATTAGATAGAGAGTCGATTGCTTGTAGACATGTAAATAAAATGGTAGTAGCTATTTAATTTGATAATAGTTCGTTATTTATTATATCATTCTTATATTATAGGAATTGATGGTTATAATCTCAGCAAAATGAATTGAGTATTTCTATTATTTTTTTGAAGTTTGAAAGGAAAAATAACAGTAACTTGATATTATATTGTTAATATTTTAGGTAAATAATCAAATAAGCTTTTTCTCGACTGATACAACAATTAGACTGAAATATATTTATAAATTGAATTAGTCGGTATCTACTTTTTGATTTCGAAAATCGTCGCTTTTCCACATGTCCCGAGTTCCAAGTTACTGCGATCCATATATACTATTTTATCTAAGACATCAAGAGGTCACTCGTGAATCTCCGTGGTGGGGGAAATTCCTTGGAGACTTTTGATAAGCATCGGAAATGCGAGAAGCAGTCGCCAGTTGTAAGTACTCTGAATATGTCTACAAAAGGAATATTCATGTAACAGAATATAAATACAATTTAATTAATTAGTTAACATCTTATTCTTGGCGGACCTTGCAATTCCTTTTCGTTAGAGTAGAGACTTATACCACTGCTTCGAGTTTTAGTGATTCAGGGCGCGACAACTACTAAGGTCATTAGTCCAGGAAGTGTTGCACATGTTTTTGCCCGGGAGGTGGCGGTTGTTGTCCCCCGCGGGAAGCGAGATCCGGCGTCGACCTACCGTCGGATAGCGGAGTTTTCCCCAACCAGGGGAATACCTCCTAACAGCGAGGCGCCCCAGCCGGGGCAAACCCTAGGCTCCCGACCGGTCTCCCGGCACGTGGGGTAGTGTAGTGCCCCTGCGTTGAGCGCGCCCTGAGTTATCCTGCGTGGTCGGGTGGCAGGGGCGCTGGTTTGCGAAGAGCAGGCGGGGGGTGAGGGCGCCGCGCGGAGCCCTTAGAACTTGGGCCGAGCGCTCGGCCCCGACTTTGCCCCCTGGGGCACCCCGCGCCGCGGCGCCGCGCGACTGCGCTCGAATTTCGCAACTGCAGCAACACAGCGCTGCGTTTCTGAGCGCAGTTCGGTCGCGGGTTGACTGTGAGGTGTACGTGTGCCGCAAAGGAGAACAATTGGCGAACTGCGTTGTGTGTTGGGGCAATTGCTGTACTCCTTTGCTTTAGCCTCGAACAAGAAATAAATCCGTGTTATTAAACAATTTGTAGATGCAGGCAGGCCGTTGTGCTAGAATAATTTAATTCGGAGGTGCTCCAAAGATCGATTTTTAATGAAATTGCGATCGATTTATAGGCAATTCGCATATTTATACTAGTTTATTTTTAACGTTTTTGAAAACAGTCTTTCTGTGATACAATGATATGGCTTGGAAAATTTCATCAAATGGTACTTTACGAACTTCTGGTGGAAACAATTTTTGCCCAATGACCAATTATAGTCCCGTAAGCAGTAGCTAGAAAGTACAGACGGTGATTATCCGACAGGAAAACACACATTGTAGGACCTTGACACAGAAAAAAAACAACAACGAATAAATCTTGTTCCAATACGCAGTAAAGTACTTGCTCCAACATATTGTGTAGCCGAAATCCACGAATTGTGATTTCTTGATACCAAAAATTCATTTACAGCAAAACTTCCGTCTGTCCGTCCGTCGGTCTGTGAACAACGCATAAACTATTAATAGTGTTTTCTCCAAAATAAAAATTCCCGGACATTCTGGCTCGGCTCCAAACTCTGGGATTTTGGTAAGCATTTTCTAGCTTTTGGGGTACTTTATACAGAACGTTTGCTTGGAAAGTTTTCAAAATTTTCTCAATGGTTTCAAATTTTGTGTGACAAAAGGGTTAAAGAGTCGAGTGAAATATATTTATACAGTTGGAACAGGTCCGATCTTCTCTGATAACTCTAAATATTCGAAAATTGCAAAAGTCTGGGCTTTTGCGGCATCTTCCAACTACTATTTTAAAGATAAACATTTTTTCTTCAAATCATATTTGTTCTCACTAATAAGGTCTTTCATTAACTTATGCACATTTTTTTAAAAAAAATAGTAGTTTTTGCGCAATTTTGAATGAAATATAGGCAGTATTAAAAAATATTAATAACAGAAGTTTTTCAAAACCGGCTTCAAATTTTCTCTTTAAACTTAGCGCTAAGATTAATGATAAATGTACTGTATATAATTACATAAATTACTTCATTTCGCGTATTCTTTTGTTTTTCAAAAATTACTCAAAAATAAAATTCTGACCTCTCTCACGTCGTTAATACTTACAATACTGGCAATTTGTTAGCATAATTAGATTTATGTGTACATCTGCTTTAAATGATGTCCGGTAAAGGTTGTCGAGAACTCAAAAGTTTTCTGTGAAATAAAGCTCAAAATTCTTTGTCCGATTGCTTTTTCAGATTTTGTGCTAAATAGAAAGAATATTATGACACACACCGCCACTTTGATTTATTAAGTTTGTTTTAAACAAATACACAAATGTAATTCTGTTGTTTTTTGTTTTCAAAAAATACACAAAAGTAATTCTTTGAAATATCTCTGACGTCATGACGTCTTACATTACCGCCGATTTGTATACACTATTGTATTTGGGAGTACAATTACTGTAAATAATGCCTTGTGAAGTCTCTCGAAAACTCTTAACGAAATGCCGACGAAAAGGTAAGAAATTTTTTAAAATTGAAATTTGTTTTCAATAGTTAGGTCTTTCATATTTTGTGAAAAAATGTGTTTTAAAATATGGACAAAACGAGAGTTCCGATTTTCGTAAACTTCACCCGATTGTAGAGTTTACATAGAGTACTTACCCCTTACATAGAGTTTAATACGGTACTCTTTCTACGATTTGTGGTAACTTTTACATAGAATCATTTCATGGCAGTTGACATGCAGGATTCAGCCAAGGCTACCTAGCGGACACATTCCTAACCCTATCCTTCCCTGCCGCAGGTGGGTTTCGTTACCAGTTGAATTGAATTTGCCTTATTTTACGTGGCGAGACTCGGGCCATCAGGCCCGCTCTTCCGTCTGACCACGCAAATTTTGCTACGCTCCTTTCATCAAGTAGCAGAGAAAGGAGGTATTTCTAGGGCGAGATACAGGCGATTTGAATTTTGCTCAGAGGCGTCATTTAGGCTTGAGGATATTTTACATGCAAGTCTACTAACATGGGACAGCCGGCTTTACTTCCCCTCCGAAGGAAGGCGTACGAAGGATGTTTTCGCCCTTAAAAATCGAGGCTTCGATCGGGTTTGGACCCGCAAACTTGGGTACAACAGTCCGGTACGCTAACCGTTACACCATCACCGCCGTTTCCACCAGTTTGCCTGCCAGGGAGTACTGCGCTAGTGAAACAGGTTCAAGTGAAATTAAGAACCAGTTTATTTTAAATAATATTCCACAAAAAATTAATAATGTTAATAATATTAATTATAATAATTATAATATTATTATTATTAATAAAAGAAATGAAAACTGACATGCACTACACAATATTACAATTTTAATGTACACAATAGAGCGAAATATTTACTATATAGATTTCCAATCATTAATTGAGTGTCAATACTTGGTTTGTAAACTTCTCTGTGATTGGTCAAGAACCTGTATCATAATGAAATCTGTATCGTAATGAGTATCAATATGCAACGGGTTGCAGCCATCAAATGACAGAATTATAAAATGGGAGTAGAAAAATAATATTCAACCTTTCCTTCCGCGCGTGGGGCGGTTTAAATAATCGTATAACCCGCGTTTCCAGCCCAGGCCCAAATCCACTGGACCGGGCGGGAGCAGAAATATGCGTGGCCCTCGACGATAAGGGCAGGAGAGCGCGAACGACCGCCGCGCTCCCGGCAGAGCGCGCGTTGCACTCACGACCTCGCAGAAAAATTGCACGAGCGCGGGGTTGGCGGGGTCGGGGGTCGTCAAAGCGGGCGGGCGCGGCTCCTGTCACGGGAAGCGGGAGGGGGCGGGGAAGAGGAAGGGGTGGCGAAGGGGAACGGGGCGGGTGGAGGGGAAGGGGCTTGGGGAACGGGCGAAATTCGCGAAGCGGGAAGATCACGGCGGGGGTCTACAGGAGGGGATACAGATCGCCCGTGGAAGGAGGAAACTTGGGAAGAGGTGGCGAGGGTGGAGGAGTAAACGACAGAAAGGAATGAAGATGGATGAGTATCAGTCGTGAAGTGAACGTCCAGAGGAACGACCTAACTTTAAAGAGGAGGTAACGTGAATATAGGGGTGGAAAGGAAGTGGAACGAGGATGGATACGTGAGAGGAGAATCGTAAAAGTGAGAACCATTAACAGCACAGTTGGGAATTGTAAAAGGGCGGAAACCAAGCCTATAAAGATAGATGTCGCAAACGGGATGTATGGAAAGAGGAGGGGAGTAAACCCCGGGGAGAGAGGACCGGTGCTGTAAACGTAACGTAGTAAATGAGAGAGAGAAAGAGAGAGAGAGAGAGAGAGAGAGAAAGAGAAGAGAGAAAGAGAGAGAGAGAGAGAGAGAGAGAGAGAGAGAGAGAGAGAGAGAGAGAGAGAGAAAAATGAGAAGAGAAGGCGCCGTGGAAATGGCGAGTGCGAGTGCGAGGGCGCGGGTCAGCAAACAGCAGAGCTCACGCGACCTGAGCGCCGCCGCCGGCAGCCGGACAAAATGACGTCATCATTCAAACTTTATCCCGAACGTAATCCCTTGGGAGAAAAATGGCGGCGATCACTGCTAGGTATCGAGACGCCCCTTCGATTTATGGTCGGCGATGTTCGCCGGGCAGCGCGGACGGGGCTTTACGATACACACGGACGGCGGGTGCCTGAAGGAGGGAGGCTGGTGGGGGGAGGGGGGTTAACGGGATTGGGATGGAGAGCAACGCAGAGCAGTAGATCCGCAAGGAAGCTTTGGTAACGATGCATGCGTGACGTTAATGTGTGCACAAGACAAAAGAGTTGGGTAATGGCGTTGCTCGAGTTGGTGTTCCTCAGGGTGGTAACAGTGTGGCGTGGATCCAGCATTTGTTTTATCGCTTCTACTTTTCGTATTGGTGTTACGGTATCATCTTCTATTATATAACTAAACAATATTTTACTCGTAAATTGAATGCATATTATAATCTAGTTGGCAATGTCTTAATTCTAAATTTTCATAATTAATTTTTGTTAGAAACGCAAATAAAGACAAATAATGGATCCTTGAATAAGATGTGGGTGCAATTGGCAACGGGGGTGACGTGGACGCAAGTACCGGTGGCAAAGGACAATGAAGGCAGGAAGCGTGAGTGGAGTTCCGAAAGCCGGATTGGAGAAGGATATTGCTGAAACACGGCGTAAATTTACCGCGTCTGGTTTATTTTCACGTCGACTCCGTTTGTCCTAACCCAATTTGTTCTGCCTTTTCGGGCGTTGGATCGGGGCGGCAATGGGGAGACGACCATCTCTCGTATGTTCCGTGCGCTGCTGTGGCGACTGAAAGCCCTCGACACCTAATACATATGAATCCGCACATTAGATCAATTACCGAACACAGTATGATGAAGCTACCTATAATGTGTTATTGTCAATTCGCATTTGATGGAAGCGATTTATAATAAAAAAGTAATATTTACTTACTATAGTAACTGAGATACATTTACCACATAAAAAACTTCTAAACATTCACAAAAGTAAATAAATCTTATAAATGTAATAGCCAGGTAAAGGTAGAAAAGCACAAACAAAGACTACGCAATATTAATAATATCCATTTAAACGAACTTTTATAGTAAATGTGTGATACAATTTTGACATACACACGTGTAATATCTTTCTACAAGTGTCGTGCACTCTTTTTTCTTCATTAAAATTAATATTTTCGCAAATGCCTTATTCTTTCTTCTTCTACTTATAGTTTCCTGTTTCATTTCATGTCACTCACCACATCTGGAATTCGAAAACAAAAATCAGTGTATTCATTTTCAGGAAAGTTATAATAAAAATTTCTTTAATTAACCTATTTGCAAAACGAATGACTCCTGCTAAACTCGAATAGTTAAGATGATCCTAAGCGAATAATCTTATGTACAGGAAACGTAATGTGAAAGTCAAGGTCATTAGAAAGAGAAATAAATACCGATGAATAAGGAATTTTACTGCAGCACTTTCAATATGTTGGCGCCTTGTACAAAATGCATAGTTTTGGAGAATTTTTGCGGGTATGTAAAGTTACAAAGTGTTTGAAATTGCTCCCAGCTGTCGAAGGTAAGTCTTTAAGAGTCTGAGAGCACGCTTCACATATGCGAACTCTCTCCTGCTAAACTCGTATAGTTCAGATAATCCCATAAGAATGGAATCGGTAATGCTGTACCACAACTAAATCTTATGGCCCAAAATATTGACATTCTCCAGAGTTTCTGCACGCTCTTTAAATCGTTGTCAGTCAAGAGATACTTATATACGAAAGTTTACTTTTCACCACCCCTTACTTGGCCCTCCGGTATTCTTCCCGCCTAAAAGGGAGAGGAGAGGAGGGGGAAGGATGTACGAACAAATACCCCCTCTCTCGACCGGGGAAAGCTTTGTCTGATGCCATCTTGGAATTAGTTCGCACAACGTAGTGCTAGCCTAATGGGCGATAGTTTGTTCACTGTATGAGCGCTCTCGTGCTAGTCCTTTAAAAATAAAATTTAACCAGATCAGTGGAATTACTACTTTACAGAAGAGTACTAGTTTTATGTATTAATTAAAATCAATAGCGGCTCGAAGTTACAAGTAACTGTAAATTAGCGCACTATCATACCCCTATTTCTGATCGAGGACATCCCCATTGGGTACGTCTACGATGATTGTTGTTCATTTTGTGAAATTGAATGTAACAACAAGGTAAGCAAGATGAAGATAGAGAAATGGCACAAAGCATCTGTAGATTAAGGGGAACAGAATTTAATTCTTTCAGGAGCAGCGCTGCTTTTCCTGACGCTGATTGTCTCCGTTAGGCGCCTCATGTCCTCAAATATGGGAAAGTTTTTTGAGCAGCTGAGGGTGAGCACACTGACTTCTCAAACTAAAATAGTGAAACAAACCCTGTGGGGAGCGGTAGATTTTCTATGGTCAAACAATTCTGTTTGCTTTGTCACGCTTGGGGCGTGAAGAACAAGCCCGGTTTAATCGGTTGGTCGTGTTAAATCGTCCGACACTCTCCCTCCTAATCGAATTCGATATTGTTCGGCCTGAGAACGAAGCAAGTACCCGAAAACTGACACCGCTGCAGTTTGTCAGTGATGTTAAATGTGAGAGTAATACAGGGTTTTTCAAAGGATTCAGAATCGACCCCTGGGGTCGATGAAATTCTGAAGGGAATGAACGATAATCAAGGGGTCGATTGAGGTTCTAGAGCCGAAGATTAATCGGCGATTGATAGGCATAGTCAATATACCATTGCCTACAATGAATACTAAATGATTGTGACGATATAAATTTTGTAAGAGTTGGGTGTAACTCATGAAAAAGAGCAGTTGAGGGAATAATCGGAATGTGTCGTTGGTTACCATGGACGCGGGGTGGTTGAGAGAAGAACTGAGTTGAGTTCGCTAGAGAATGAACGCCTGTGCGTAGGCATCTTGAATATCCATTTGGTATTAACTAGATAAGATACAAATAGTAGCGACTTTGAGGTAGATTAGATAAAAACCTGACCGAAGCGAAACTTTGGAAACAAAAATTCCCAAGTGAATACTGAGAAGGTAAAATTACTGATAGGCCCCTTATGTATGAATTCATGAACAGTATACTTGTTTTGTATTTAGAACGTGAAGTGTTATAATTTATACTAACTCAAGGGTAGCCAACCGACAGTGACGTTTCGTAAATGATACTGTTGCTGCAGCTGATTTAGTTATTGGCGTTACAAAAGGGTTGGAGGCATTTCATGTGCCTACGCTGTTGCGGAAGCGTAAAGTCCAGCAGATTCGTAATTCGATTCATAGTATTTTTTCTAATAGAGAAAAAAATTGAGCCGTTTTCCAGGCAATAGTGTTTAAGCGATTCCGAAAACGTGGACTTTTCTACTCATTTCTACAGAGACATTTTAGACATCATTTCAAGTACATGTACTCATAAATGCAATTATGTACAGAATTTGCCGGTTATATAAATGTTAACGACGTGAGAGAAATTGAAATAAATACTTTTGTGTTATTTTTGAGAAAAAGACAAATCAATACAGCAAAATTGCGTTTGTCATTTTATACAGTACACTTGTACAAATCTCACACTCGTGTGTTAATATCATTCATTACATCATTGTTTCGTGATGTACTGTTGTAATTGCAAGTGAACTCCGAATTCTCGCGAATAAATTGTTGTGCATGAACTTTGTTTTTATACTCTTTATCGTTGAGCAATTTTAGTCCGTCAAAGTAAATTAATTTAGTTGATTGTATTTGTAAAATAAATCATTTTACTCCGCTGTGATAAATAAGTTAGCATTAATTAAAACGTGAAAATGTTATTGGCAATAATTCAAAATTTCCCTCTCTATTATACTCAATACAGGTCAATCGTTGAATGGAAGATATGAAAATACGTTTTACTAAAAAAATACACTTGAAAGTGTGTAGAATGCATATTTTCTGTAAGGTTTTGGTACATAAAATTGTTGTTGGTTCAAACTGACAAAATATTTTCCTTTGACAAAATTCATCAACCTATATAAGAAAACAAAAAGGTTGCTCCAGAAGCTTTCTACTTCAGTTGAGAAAGTTCTTCGTTTACGGACGATTCATCACAAAACCGTATAAATAAAAATTGCGATTATAAACAAAAAAAGTCTTAAGGGATTTAACAATTGCCGACAGTGCTTTACTTTTTGGCTGATGTATTCGCATTTACTAATCCGAAATGGGACATGAGAGACTTTCTGTGAAAAAGAATGTCTTCAGTATCTGAGACCAAAACCACCCTCAAAAGATCATACTTTTTGAAGATTTGAATCTTGTCACAATGTAAAATTATTATTACGGAAATCGTTTTTCACGATCATGATATAAGAGAAAGCTACGGGTAGGGTTTTATCTTTGAAATTATTATTTTTAATATCCTGAAAATTTCTTCTAAAACATTATTTTCTTTCAAGTCATAATGTTGTAATATCTAAAGACCAGCAAGAACGCTTATCTAATTTTCTTTCTAAAATTCAATGTAGATCTGTAGACGAAAACAGAAAAACGGAGTTTCTACAACGAATAACACTTCCTGCTAAACCACTTCTCGTAGCTCAAGAAAATATTCTCTAGAGAAATCATCTTTCTTTTCCCTGCGCGAGGAAAAGTGGATTTACTCATTCGTAATTAAACGAAACCAAACATGCTTGATTAAATTTTGGAACTTTCATCCAACTGAAAAATAAATTCAGTAGCTCGACACAAAAATAATATTCACATCATAGAAGATTCAAGAAAGACATTGAATATGAATCTGATTTCCAGCAAAAAAATCATAAGTAAAGTAGGCTACTAGTGTCCTAGTACTTCAGTGTTCTAGGAAAATGGCTAAGTACTAAGAAATTTTATGATTTATAATTCTAGACTATTGCTTTTAAAAACCTTACATTTATAATCATACTTTTATGTAGTAATAAATTTGATTGTCAAATACTACTGCAATTTAATAAAATAATGCTTGACGTATAATTATTAAATTATTCCAAGCAAAGCAAATATTCTGTAACTTAGGAGCCAGCGCTTTCCAGTGGAAAGAGAGTTTTCGAAATATTCCAAAGATTGTTAAATAGTTTTGTAAGGATTTTCAGGAAGTATATTCTATGGATCATGGCTATTTTTTTTATAAGGTGTGACATACATTCCAAAATCATCATTATCTTGAAAAATACAATGCAGCGGACTACCATACCCTGAGACCTCCGGCTTTGGGCACATTCGTGTTGAACATTTTTAATTATGTTATAAGTTCCTATTAGTAATACTTTTTAATCCAGAGTAGCCCGACTTCGACCGGTCAGTCACTGCAGAATCAGAGGCACTGCTGGCTTAGAAATAAACTCTACCGATTCCCTTCAAGCCAGCTTCCGGAGGTTTTCGCCTCCACGTCTGCCCGCGGGGCAAGCTCTTAGCGTCATACTGGTCTCTCGGCATTTGTGGTAGTGTAGTGCATGTAAGTGTTGGTGTAAGTAAGGACTGAGGATAGGACAAGGAAGATGGAAGAAGGATTGGGTACTGTTGGGGAACTGTTATAACCTTCGATAGTATTTGTCAGAAAAACCCAGAAATCTCCCAATCAAAGCAGGCGATATGTATAATTCTCCTCCAGGCAATGATTGAATTCGATCTATCTTCGTAGCTGGTTTCGAAAGTCTTCCATTGTCTGAACTGGAACCCTAGAAATGCCCTGTTAGAAATGTTGCCTGACAACAGTTGATACCATGGGTCCTTTCAACCGATTTGACATTCCGAAGCCGCGTAAATACTCAAAAGGAAACATCTATACCGACATTCGACATTAGCAAAAGCAAAACAAAAGGGTCTCGGGCACCAATAGAACCCGAAGGCACAGCCCGAGCACCGCCCAGGGACAGATCGGGATTCGCGCCTCGGCGTGGGAGGGGCAGGGCGTCTCTTTGTTGGCGCCGAAAACAAAGACGCAAGCGTGGGCGAGCGAACACGGCAAGTCGACGGTGGCGCTTTGTTCGCCTTGCCTCGCCTCGCCCACCGCTCCCCGCCCTCCATGCCGCACCACGCCCTGCCTTACCCCGCCCTGCCTCACCACGCCCTGCCTCACCCCGCCCTGCCTCACCCCGCCTTGCCTCGCCCCGCCCTGCCTCACCACGCCCTGCCTCACCCCGCCCTGCCTCACCACGCCCTGCCTCGCCCCGCCCTGCCTCACCACGCCCTGCCTCACCCCGCCCTGACTCGCCCCGCCCTGCCTCACCCCGCCCTGCCTCACCCCGCCCTGCCTCACCCCGCCCTGCCTCACCACGCCCTGCCTCACCCCGCCCTGCTTCGCCCCGCCCTGCCTCACCCCGCCCTGCCTTGCCTCGCCCCGCCCTGCCCCACCCCGCCCTGCCTCACTCCGCCCTGCCTCACCACGCCCTGCCTCACCCCGCCCTGCCTCGCCCCGCCCTGCCTCACCCCGCCCTGCCTCACCCCGCCCTGCCTCACCCCGCCCTACCCCTCCCCGCCCTGCCTCACCCCGCCCTGCCTCACCCCGCCCTGCCTCACCCCGCCCTGCCTCACTACGCCCTGCCTCACCACGCCCTGCCTCACCACGCCCTGCCTCACCCCGCCCTGCCCCACCCCGCCCTGCCTCACTCCGCCCTGCCTCACCACGCCCTGCCTCACCCCGCCCTGCCTCGCCCCGCCCTGCCTCACCCCGCCCTGCCTCACCCCGCCCTGCCCCACCCCGCCCAAAAATAATTTGGTAAATAATTGTATTAAACAAGGGAAAATTGTATTTATTTAAGAACTGATGTTCCATATATTTAGCAACATATTACAATTATTTCCTGCAAGTTTTATATCATACCTTTCTCATTCGTTATAGCCACTTATCGAAGAGACTCTTAATGAAGCAAGTATGTTTTTCAAAGTAAACACTCGTTAATTTGATCGATAAGCTTGTCACGTGTTGGCGTATCATCAGCACTACACAATTTTTCTTTTTTCAAAGGATCATTAATCTTTCTCGAGAGTTGCACACATACGTTCCGCAGACACCTCCTGCCTGTGTCATCGTTTCGCAATTTATTACACGTGTAATCCACAGATCATGGCCGAAATTAAATATATATCTTGGTATCGTATATTTTATGTTCACGTGTGATTTGCTGACTCAAACGAAAATTCAATTCGATTATTTGTTAGATTAAAGAGGGAAAATATATACGGAAGTAGTTTTTCATTCCAATGTCATGAGAATGACTCCAAATAAATTAGATTTTAGTCATTTGCAGAATGTGCAAATACTTTTTGTAATCAAAAAATTTAATTCGAAATATGAAAATTTACCGTTATATCGTGTAATACAACACATTTCTGTTAAATGCTTTTCATTGTCGATTAGATGTTCACATCAGCATCGTATTTTGAATTTTGCAGGTAAACATATGTAGAATGTTGAGCAAAATGAATTAAATATCAAAATCAATCATTTTGAGAAATAAAAACTGCTCTATTTTCTTATTGGCAAACACTGGCGTCGTGTGTGGTTCTTCTACTTTCGACATTTTTTCATCAGTCTAAACTACGCATAATTTTGTGTCACAAAATGTCGCAGATGAATTCACCTGAGGGTGACGTGCAAGAGTCAGGTGCTCACCGGGAGAGACGTATTGCTTTCTTGAACTTGTCACAGGTGTCACTGACAGTGCATCACCTTCCGATTTGGGCTGTTGTTATTCCCACTATAATTTCGTTAATTAAAACAATGTTTTCTATTTGGCAATGATTAGTATTATTCTAAACGAAGTTACCACACCATAAAAACAAGCTTATGAATTCTTTGGTACATCATCGTTCCAAAGCAATGTCGTATCATCTTATTGACTATATGTGCTACATTCCTCATATTCTGAAGGACACACTGGTGTTCATAGTCTGACATGACTCACTCTGTCACACCACACGTGATTACATAAATTTATTTAAGAAGCATATGAAAAATAAAAATGCTTTCCCATCAAAGGAAGCGGCAAAATAAATCTCCTATAATTCCAGGGTTCTAAGTTTGTATTAATATATATGTACTTGTTCCACTTTGAATACTCATTGGCGTGTGGGGAATTTCCTTCTCTAGGTGTCTCGTCCAGATCTCTCCTCTTTACATATCACTCCCATCAAACCCTCCAATCTGAAATGGATGTTGCAAGGAAGTTGCGAATGTTTCTTGCTCAGTTAACTTTATTGAGTAACATTTAAAAAATTTGCGTGAAAGTAATAAGGCAATTATTATTACCTAAAGTAGAAGCTGACTGTCGGTTTGTTTTCAACTGTTCAGATGTGACTAATCATTTTTCTGATGTGACTAAGCGTTTGAAGTCGAGGGCTGTAACGTAGCATATTATCGTTGTCAGTTGTCATGTCGCAACGGTACCGTTGTTATATTGGAATCATGCAACGAGCTAAAATATACTACATAGTGGCTGAAGCGTCTCCATCTTTGCAGCAGATTGAAGCCATGTTTTTGTGCAGTCGAAGAATCAATCTTAATTGGAATAAAGCGACTATTAACAGTACTTACAGTTATTGCTGCGAAAGCGAATTTTGAATTAATAACTATGCGAATAAACTTTGTCAGTCTGCGCATACCACAGCATGCTTTGCGATGTTCCGGGGTCAATTAGGAAATATTGTTAAGAATTTGTTGTAAATTGTGAAGTGTAGACAGAAAGACTTGAAATTGAATTATATCTAGGAATGTTGCATGAGTTTTTCGTCATCCAATTTAAAAATTTCTTAGTTCGCGAACGTTTCGGAAATTTATTGTTCCGTCATCAGGGCCGAGGAACACACATTTACACTGTTACTTTATCCATGTTGAATATATTACAACAAAGTAAATAATACCTATACAATGATTAACTATGATATTAAACATAAAACAATAAACTTACATATTAATTATAATTAAAATACCATAGATTATAAATATTATGTCTTTAAAACCCACCTTGCTAAGATTGAATATTTAAGAGCAATATACCAATCATGCAACACATGGCATCAGGAGCATCTGCACAAGAACACCTCCACCAAACTAATTTTCTATTTATTTTGCCGTTGAGAAAGTGCAGAAAGATTATTTCGCAACCAAGAAGCGATCCACGGGAAGTCGATGAAAGCGTAGCTGTGACGCTCCGGCGATTGAGTCGGGGCCAATATTTCGTGATTACGCATGCGAGCGAAGGCGCCCGGGGCGGTGGCTGTCCCCGCGGCCCCATTTGGCAGCGGCGCGCTCGTCCCCCACGGCTTCCACGGCCCCCACCGCCCCTTCGATGTATCGATAATGAGGCCTCGGATCCAGTTTCCAGCTGGCGCAGCACGGCTGCTTGGCCCGTTCGCCCCTCCGGGTGCGTTGGTCCTTAGAGATTCCGGGTGCGCCAACTTCTAAGGTCATTAGTCCCATAAGTGAAGTGCATGCTTTCCCCTAGGGAGGTGGCGGTGATCTTCCTCGCTGGATGGCGAGATCCGACGCCGACCTACCGTCGGCTAGCGGGGTTTCCCCAACCAGGTATCTGCCACTAGCGGGGCACCGCCCCAGCCGGGACAAGCACTAAGCCCCCTACATGTGCCGGCATGTGTGAGACTGTAGTGAATGTTAGTGTGTATGTAAAGGGTGAGGATAGGACAAGGAAGAGGTATGAGATGTACCCACAGGGTGCTTCCGCGAGCAGCGTGCAGACCAGGGTCTTGCAACCACCATATAACGTGGTGGGACCATTAGAATGTCGCGCTCTCTTGCAGCACCTTATTACTGGAACTAAAATACGAACTGCTGCCAACGACACTTAAAAACGTGCGTGAGTTCGCGGGTCGCAAGCAGACTCGAATGTTACGAAAGACAGCGTCGATGTTCGCGCTTTTTTCGGAGGTTTCTTATACGAATATATTATGAATAATTGAGCATTTAGAATATTTTTTTTCTTATTTCTCACAAATTAGCAAATATTCATGTGTGGAAGTAGGCGAGGCTAACCTGCAGTTGTATCCGGCGACATTAGCGTCTCCTATACTCGTTGCTGACCCTGTTTTGATGGAGCGTTCAAAGGCCCTGATGCTGACTTTCTCTCACTTTGGTAGTTTGGTTGATTAGTGTTTCCAGGCGTGTCAAATGCAAAGCTTTTTATTCCCGTAAGCGTGTTTTTTGTGCAACTTGGTGGTGGTCGTCCCCCTCTGGATAGCGAGACTCGGTGCTGACCTACTCGCCTTGCGGGGTTTTCCCGACCTGATATCCCCCACCGGCCAGGCACCGCCCCAGCCGCGGCAAGCCCTAAGCTCCCGGCCGGTCTGCCGGCATGTGCGGTAGTCTAGTGCATGCACATTTGTGTGTGAATGTCTAAATGAAGCGAAATGAATACATATGACAAAGAGATAGCGTGCAGACGCTAGCACGTTTGTTAGGGTACGCTTCTGACACTCACATAGTATTGACTACGGATCAGAGAAGCCGGCCGCTAAAATTCTCCTTGAGAGGGAATTCTGCCTAATTAATTAATGTCAAAACATTATGATCGTCGTTCCTGATTCCGTGGTATAACGATTTGCGTGTCGGGAGTTTGTACCTAAGTTTGCGGGTTCAAACCGGATCGAAGCAGTGGACTTCTAAGGGCGACAAAATCCGATCGAACGCCTTCCTTCAAGGGGAAAAAGGCGGCTATTCCGTGTAGTTTACTGGATGTAAAAGATTCTCAAGCAAAAAAGAAGCTTCTGAGGTAAATTCGAATCTCCTGTTTCGACGCCCGAGCAATATCATTTTTCTCCGGAGGTTGGTGAAAGGAATACAGCAAAATTTGCGAGATCAGACGGAAAAGCTCGCCTGATTCTCGCCACGTAAAATAAGGCATTAACTAAACTAAACATTGTTAGGACTCGAAACCTAGATGTGAAACCTAGAAACCTCTCGATGTGAGACACTCCAGTGAAGCAGTTGCTCGGAGACATCTCAGCCATACTATGCGAGTTAATCACGCTTCGCGACTTCTCTGAAGAGTTTTTATGAAACGTTTTTCGGTGGCCATTATAGTTCCCTCTCTGTATTAATGGGGTTAGTTTGTGAGTTTTCATAAATGTTAGAAAATTATTTTGCGGAGGAAGGAGAAGGAAACGAAACTCGGAGAAAGTTCATTGTGCAATTCTGAAACGGAGTTCTTGTGTAACTCGTATACAGAAGAGACAGAGATGATTCTGTGATAGGTCGTAGAAGTTTGTTTTCGAAATTTTTGGTTTGTATGTGAGAATTAAAATCACTTGCTGAGGTTGAAGAATCATTGTATAAAACTGGAGGTATCGAGGATATTGAAATAACTTTGGAAATATCCTCGGATATCTCTAACTAACCACACGAAAAGAAGGTAAAACCAGTAATAGAAGTGAAAGGTGTCGCGTGGATCAAAACGTCCACTAGAGTGCGCTGTCGCAACGCCCGTGTCCGAGTCAGCGCGAATTTTGGCTCCAACGCTCTTCCGCTGTCACCGCCCACGGCGTGACCGTCCCCCTCCTCCTCCGTGCTCGCCCTGGAGTTGCCGCCCCGCCATCCCCGACGCCTGCATAATGGAGGCGTATCGAACGCAGCTCTGGCGGATGCAGGGGCGAGGGAGGGATAGGAGGACAACGCCGGGGCGGCGGCGGAGGCGGGGAGGAAAGCGGAAGTGGGATGAGGGACGAGGACGGTGTCAGTGCTGGGGGCGGATGCGAGAGGAGACGGAGGGAGTGGGATGATGAGGCTATAGGGGCAGACGCGTGACGCGGCGGGGCGGGGTGGGCTTGGGCGTGGCGTGGCGTGGCGGGGAGGAGTGGAGTGGAGCGGGGCGGGAGGAGACTGCGTAGAGGGAGTGAGACGGCAGGACGGAACGGGGACGAGGTCGGGGACGAAGGCCGAGGGCAGGGCGGGAACGGAAGTGAGGACGGGATGATGGCGACCGGATGTTGCGGGCGGAGGGGGCGGGGCGCTGGCATTAGGACGGGCAAACTCATTCATACAAAGTGGGAATGCACGGTGGACGAGCGTAGCACAATAACGTGCTCTCGGCTGCCGACGTTTTATTTCCTTCTCCAGAGCGCTCCGTGCCAGACGAAAACTGGAGATGGGGGTATATTTGGCGAATATAATTTCTGTTGAACGTAAAAACTTACAAACGTTATCTCTCGTACGAATATTCAGTATGTTTATAGAAAATGGAATTCTGAAAAATGCTCTAAAATTCAACTGTTTGTTTTTTGTTTATAGTTTGTTGTACATACTTGGAATAATTGTGTAGTAATTTTTAAAAACATAGTATGTGAGAATGATAAAATAATTTAAAGAGCAATATTTCTCGAATAAAATGAGTGTTTCTGGGGGGGGGTACCCCTAAAAGATGATATTGTTATATTGTAATAAAACCCCAAAATTCACTGAATGTAAGAATAATTCAATATTTCAATACAGCGGTAATGATCTGAATAAAGGATTTTAGTTATATTGCGAAATTCTACGAAACGCAGATTAATATATATATATATATATATATATATATATATATATATATATATATATATAATGTGCCGAAACGGGATTATACACCCCCGTCACAGCACAGTTTCGTCGGCGTTTACGCTCGCAGACGGCGAGAAGAGCAGTCGGAATACCTGTGTAGCAAAACGCGCAGCCTGGTATCCGTTGCTTGAACTAGCAGCCACGAACTTTGGAGTCATGCTTTTCCTGAAAGGAGTGAAGTAGGAGGAATTACCCCCCCCTTCTCAGTAGCTGCTCAGAATTTCCCCAGCGCAGCGCTAATAAATAGGCCGACGCGCTGATGGAAAGCTCTCTTTTGTCGTCATCTCGCCTGGAGTCAACATCTCTCCTGCTAGCACGCGTCAGGTCAGCAGCTCTTCACGTAAGGCACCGCTTGGCAAGTGTGAAGATTTTGTTAGAGAATTAGATTAGCTAGAAATTGCCGCAACGACTCTGTAGAATAGGAGTGTACGGCGTTACAAAACGTCTAGCTAGTCATCCGCGCAATAGTCAGGAGTTAGAGAAATATTCTGCTATTAAATAACGCGGAAAGTAAAAGTGTGCCCGTTTCTCAGAAAGCTCTGAAAGTTCTTAATTATTAGAATAAAGTTAGGAACGAGCGACGTACTTGCACTCGCAGTTAGGAAGTGCAAGGGACATTTCTGTAAATTGGGCGTAATTGGAGGCGATAGCAGCCGTGGGAGGAGAATAAATTGGTTAGTGAAGACGCAAGAGTACGCGAATCAGCCGAGAAAACGACGATTGAGCAGAAGGACGGCGAGAGCAACGCAGTACATCGAACTCGAGCATCGTGGTGCGGGGCGCAACACGCTGTTCAAGGTTGAAAGGCGGACAATATCGAGGTAACCCGTAAAGCTGAATTAGGTCAAGTTCACGACGACAGGGAAATAGAACAGTTTCAAACGTGTTAAAATTTGAGGACACGGACATTCATAATTTGTAGCTTGGAGTGGGAGATTTAATGCATAAAGTGCTTGCCTTTAACCGTTCTAGAGTAGCAGTTATTATCCTGCTACCAGCATTTGTAATTTAAGGAGTAATTAAGAGTAGTGCGCTTGCCCACAAGTCAATTATTGAATGTAAAATTTTAAAAGGCAAGAAACTGTAAATTAGAATTAGTATCACAAACAATTGTAATTAGAGTAAGTTCAATTTAGACGTGGTAAATTTTCAAAGGGAATCCCAGTACTGGTTTAAAGTAATTAATTCAGAAAGTGAGTTATAAACGAAACTAAGTGTTTCATGTGTTGAATAAGCTGTAGAAAATTGCTTAGTTGTGTTTACTCAATCATTTGGAAGTGTAAATTCTATGTGTGATTAGGTTTAAAGTAATTAATCCAGAAAATCAGTTCCAAACGAAATCAAATATTCACGTGCTGAATAGGCTGTAAAAAAGTTGCTTGTTTGTGTTCATTCAATCATTCTTTTGGAAGTGTAATTATGTGTGTGATTTGTTTTCCATCATCATCAGTTCATACCACCAAATTTTAAGAGAATTATATGCTCGTTTGTGTTATTTGTGTGACTTTTATTGTGTCGAGGGTTCAGACCTTTCTCGTACCCCAAAGATCCTGCTTCCTGAGATTCTAAGCTCGCTTCACGAGCATAATATCTTATCGACGTGCTTACAGTGCACCTAGAGTGCAGACAACGTACTGGTGGCTACGAGAGTATTCGTTCGGTTAGATATTTTGGCGCCCATAACGTGGGGCAGCGATCGATTGAAATCGTCGAATGGTGCAAGTGAGGGCCGGTTAGATATTTGGGTGCCCATTACATGCGGCAGCGATCGATTGAAATCAAGTAAGCAAAGGTGAACCCTAGACACAATAAACGAGCATTTTGTGGTATTTGTTTGGCTGTGTACTGTATTCTTTTTCAGCAAGTGTTTTGTGTGTACAGTGAAGTGTTATACAGTGCATTGTATTGTGATTTTGGAAGGGAAGTGCATTTTGTATTGTTAGAAAGGTAAAAGGCAACGCAAAGCACTAGAATGGCCGGCAATCAAGAATATAGGGAACCTAGGCAGATTAGGAGTGACGAGGACAGTGAGGGCGACGCGGGGGACGAGGTACTTCGTAGGATGCAAAATTTAGGGTTACACGAGGCAGATGAAGTACGTGAGCCGACCGCGGATCGCACCGAATCAGCCGAAACTACGCCAGAGCAACCGTCGCAACGCACGGAAGAACAGACGATGCAAACATTAATGCAGGCGTTATTAGGGAATTTTGCGCGACAGATCGGAATACAGGTAGAAAATCTAAGGCGAGATTTATCCGGAGACACTAAAGAACAGTCTGAAAAATTAGCGGCAGAAATCAAGGAACAGTCACGAAAATCAGAGGAGCAAGGGGAAAAATTAGCGGCAGAAATCAAAGAACAGTCACGAAAATCAGAGGAGCAAGGGGAAAAATTAGCAGCTGAAATTAAAGAACAGTCGCAGAAATTAGCTGAAATTAAGGACGAGTCGCAAAAATTAGCGGCGGAAACTAAAGAACAGTCGCAAAAACTAGCCGAGAAAATTGACGACCAGACCGCGGTTTTCAACGAAAAATTCGAGCAGTTTCAACAATCCATAATGTCTGAAGTAGTTGGTAAATGCGACGAGCTTCGAGGAGAAATCGTTGTGCAGGTAGCGACGTGTACTCAGTTAATCGAGGAAAAGCACGCGGAAGTCGGAGCGAGAATTGATTCGATGTCTACGGAAATCGAAGGGAAAGATGAAAAGAATAGGGCACGTTTCGGGCAAATACAAGAGGAAGTCCAAGAGGTTCGCGGCAAGATTACCGAAAGCAGTGCAGATACGAAGCGACAATTTGAAGAACAAGAACGTAAGATTCAGGAATTGCGAGAAATAGCAGAAAGTAAAGTAGATGGAGGGGGAGCATGCCGAGGAAGCAATATTAACATACCAGCATCGCTTAGATTCTCAGGTCATCCAAGCGAGAATCCGAACGCGTTTGTTAAATCATTGCAAAGCTTTTTCGTGCTTTCGAATGTCCGCGAAGCACACAAAACTTTGTTATTGCATCAAGCATTAGAAGGCAATGCAAAGGCGTGGCTAGAAACGTTATGCCCGTTGCCAAATTCATTTGACGAATTTGTAGCTAGGTTCCTAGACCGTTACTGGGGAAAGGAACAGCAGATGAATTTCAAAATTTCGTTAATGAGTGGGTATTACCGTAATTCTAGCGGAACCATGCGAGACTACGCGGCACGAAAAATAGCAGCATTGAAAATGTGCTCTCCTCCAGTGCCGGACGAAGAAATAATATGCATTCTCACGAGACATTTCCCGTTAAGCATCCAGAATCTATTGCGAAGCGTCGATATAAAAGACGTGGATAAATTTCAAGTTTTATTAGGCAACTATGATTTGACGTTTGCAAACATGAACCAGACACCAAAGACGACCAAACCCAATATCAACGCGATGCAAGTTGTCCAAGACACGATAGTTTCGTCGTCGAAGAAAGGAGGAAGCAAGAATAAAGGTGATTCTCGACAACATGGGCAGGACGCGAGGCCGCGGAACGGAGAAACGGCGAACGGAGAGCTGCGCGGTCAAGGTCACGGTGGCGAACAACCGAGTACGAGCAGAAATGCGCACAGCTTTCAGCGGGCAAGGTCGCGGAGTCCGCGAGTCGAAAACGGTACTAGAAATCAAACGGGACCGGGAAACTCGCCAAGTTCGAGTTGAAAAGGGGTCCCAAATCGAACAAAATTTACGCCAAACACGCGATCCCTATAACTGCGAACCGAATAACAAATAATGGAGAAAATTTATGGGAGAACTGGAAGCCAAGAAAAGGGGAGAAATGTCCCGTAATAGAAATTAATTGCGCTGGTGGGCATAGCAAGGCATTGGTAGACACCGGATCAATCAAATCTGTGATATCGGAGGAATTATATGAAGAATTAATAAGCAAGAAAATAAACGTCTTGGAATTACCACAACCAATAATACTCGTATGGTAGATGCATGGGGGCGAAAATCTCATCCAGTAAGAAAACAAGTAATGGTAGAAGTAACGATTAGTGGAAGAAAGTTTGATATAATTTGTTTGGTGGTGAAGAAATTAATTTACCCATTGATTATCGGAATGGATTTCTTGGCGGAACATGGCGTTATTATCGACATCGGAGAAAAGCAAGTTTTGATCAACGGTGAAAATATTTGGGAGGAAGATGAAAATGAAGAGGCGCGAAATACACATGCAGATGAAGGAGACGAATCGGAAGAATTCGCAGTAATCGAAATGTGTCGCGTAGAAATGGAGGAAGATGAAAATAAAAAGGCGCAAAATGCACGAGTAGACGAGAGAGTCGAATCAGAAGAATTCGCAAAAGTCGAAATGTGTAGCGTAGAAATGGAGGAGAATGAAATAAAGGAAGAATTAAGGAAGAAAATAATTGAGCAAAATAAATTGAGGGTTGATCAGAAAAGTGCAGTGTACGAAATGTTGATAAGCGTCAAAGATGTCTTCAAAAATCACGACGAACCGATAAAGGGGTATGAGCTTCAGATCAAGTTAACGGACTTGCGACCATTTAAAACGAAGGATTATCCCATCCCCATAGCCTACCATGACGAAGTGAGAGAAGTAATGAACGAGATGATCCGAGAAGGAATAATTTGGAAAGCGATTACGGTGCACATCAATCCAATTCTTGTAGGAGAAGTAATAAAAGCGGTAGAAGAAGTAGGGAAAGCGGTTGAAGCAAGGAAAACGGTAAAAGAAGCAAAGAAAACGGCAGAAGAAGGAAGAAGAGCGGAAGTAGTAACGAAAGCGGAAGAAGTAGGGAAAGCAGCAGAAGTAAGGGAAGGCAGAAGCAGCTTAAGATTTTGTTTCGACGCCGAAAAAAATCTTAAGAAGAAAAGGAGGGGGCAATGTGCCGAAACGGGATTATACACCCCCGTCACAGCACAGTTTCGTCGGCGTTTACGCTCGCAGACGGCGAGAAGAGCAGTCGGAATACCTGTGTAGCAAAACGCGCAGCCTGGTATCCGTTGCTTGAACTAGCAGCCACGAACTTTGGAGTCATGCTTTTCCTGAAAGGAGTGAAGTAGGAGGAATTACCCCCCCCCTTCTCAGTAGCTGCTCAGAATTTCCCCAGCGCAGCGCTAATAAATAGGCCGACGCGCTGATGGAAAGCTCTCTTTTGTCGTCATCTCGCCTGGAGTCAACATCTCTCCTGCTAGCACGCGTCAGGTCAGCAGCTCTTCACGTAAGGCACCGCTTGGCAAGTGTGAAGATTTTGTTAGAGAATTAGATTAGCTAGAAATTGCCGCAACGACTCTGTAGAATAGGAGTGTACGGCGTTACAAAACGTCTAGCTAGTCATCCGCGCAATAGTCAGGAGTTAGAGAAATATTCTGCTATTAAATAACGCGGAAAGTAAAAGTGTGCCCGTTTCTCAGAAAGCTCTGAAAGTTCTTAATTATTAGAATAAAGTTAGGAACGAGCGACGTACTTGCACTCGCAGTTAGGAAGTGCAAGGGACATTTCTGTAAATTGGGCGTAATTGGAGGCGATAGCAGCCGTGGGAGGAGAATAAATTGGTTAGTGAAGACGCAAGAGTACGCGAATCAGCCGAGAAAACGACGATTGAGCTGAAGGACGGCGAGAGCAACGCAGTACATCGAACTCGAGCATCGTGGTGCGGGGCGCAACACGCTGTTCAAGGTTGAAAGGCGGACAATATCGAGGTAACCCGTAAAGCTGAATTAGGTCAAGTTCACGACGACAGGGAAATAGAACAGTTTCAAACGTGTTAAAATTTGAGGACACGGACATTCATAATTTGTAGCTTGGAGTGGGAGATTTAATGCATAAAGTGCTTGCCTTTAACCGTTCTAGAGTAGCAGTTATTATCCTGCTACCAGCATTTGTAATTTAAGGAGTAATTAAGAGTAGTGCGCTTGCCCACAAGTCAATTATTGAATGTAAAATTTTAAAAGGCAAGAAACTGTAAATTAGAATTAGTATCACAAACAATTGTAATTAGAGTAAGTTCAATTTAGACGTGGTAAATTTTCAAAGGGAATCCCAGTACTGGTTTAAAGTAATTAATTCAGAAAGTGAGTTATAAACGAAACTAAGTGTTTCATGTGTTGAATAAGCTGTAGAAAATTGCTTAGTTGTGTTTACTCAATCATTTGGAAGTGTAAATTCTATGTGTGATTAGGTTTAAAGTAATTAATCCAGAAAATCAGTTCCAAACGAAATCAAATATTCACGTGCTGAATAGGCTGTAAAAAAGTTGCTTGTTTGTGTTCATTCAATCATTCTTTTGGAAGTGTAATTATGTGTGTGATTTGTTTTCCATCATCATCAGTTCATACCACCAAATTTTAAGAGAATTATATGCTCGTTTGTGTTATTTGTGTGACTTTTATTGTGTCGAGGGTTCAGACCTTTCTCGTACCCCAAAGATCCTGCTTCCTGAGATTCTAAGCTCGCTTCACGAGCATAATATCTTATCGACGTGCTTACAGTGCACCTAGAGTGCAGACAACGTACTGGTGGCTACGAGAGTATTCGTTCGGTTAGAATATATATATATATATATATATATATATATATATATATATATATATATATATATATATATATATATATAGAATATTAGAGAGGACCTCACAAATTGAATTTTTCCGAGAATACGTATACCCCACGATTGAAACAAATATTTTTATCAAGTTTACTAGAAAAGCAACATTGACGGTTAGGTTGTCTCTAATATTTCTCTTCGACATATATTGCGTGTTTGACGAATTCATCGTAGTAGACTTCATTGCATTACATTTTAATAGTAGCATTTGTTTCATTTTATACGCTTTAATCTTACATAGTTTAGAGATTACACATTTATAGAAAATCCCAATTTCAACCAAATTTTTCACTGTGTTTTCACCCACTCTGACCGTACTTGCACTTCATTTAGAAATATACCGTGAACAACTGATGAAATGCTAAACGGCGAATACGAAAAAACATGCTATTAATAATTAATCGACGAGAAAAGTGAAATTTACATATGCTTACTTACAGATTACAGATCTATTGTTTTTATATTTGATTGTAGATATACAAAATCCGAATCCGAAAATATTGTTGGATGTTGATATGCTTTTCAACAAATTTTGCACACAAAACTGAAAAATAAAAACAATTGGAAGAAAAAGTCAGAAGAAAGGAGATTGATAAACCTGAAGCTTGTGAATATTCCCTTAGAAAACAGCTTATTGTGAATACAATATAAAGATCCGCTCCGGATGGCTGAAATCGTTCAGGCAGTAGTGCCGTAGCGATCTCGGACCGAAGGATCGCGGGTTCGAGTCCCGCCTCTGGCATGGTTGTATTGTGTTCGTCCATTCACCACCTATCATCATCATATTGTGTCATCATAGTTACCATACCGTTACACGCAATAGTGGTCACTAATGATCTAGAAGTTAATACGACCTCAAATAACAAATATATATATTGTGACGTACCTGATTGGGCGGTACTTTCTACTGCAAATAAAAGTTGTAACGGACGGGTGTCTTACTCGTGAAGGGGTCCCTTGAAGGAATCGACATTACATTGGGAAATCAAAGTAATAAGTTTGTATGAACACAAATACAATTTAGTCTTGAAATAATAGGTTATTTGTTAATTGTAGGTTATTTATATACATGATCAAACACATTATTCTCCGTCTTGGTACCAAGATTCTGTATACAATGTGATTTCATTATACCTGGGGCCCCCAATGAATACCTCGTTTGTCCCGGATTATCGCCAACGGCGGCGGCGGCCGATGACCTTCACTGCAGCCCGGCGCACCCGGCGGTTGATGGTGTGGATTCGCCTCTGGTCGGCTCGCGGCGGCGGCAACGCGAATTCCTCGGCTCCGACGCTGGTTGTTTAACATGCAGTTCTGCTTACACACTCACGGCCTCTCGATGATGTCCACGTCGCCCTAGCGATGTACTTCTAATTATATCGCCACACCTTTCATTAGTTCTTTTCCACTTCCTTATTGTTACTACTGAGCACGTGGCCACTACTCGCACCGGCGTCAGCTTCACGATGCACAGTTTTATTGTTATTTCCACTACGTTTGATGTCACGGATACAAGCTATAGTTTCTGCATGCCGACCTCGACCAACGTTCCATTTACTGGCTTCTAATCTGCATTTCCATGGACATTACACTAAATTTTATCTCCTTCGTCGCGAACACTGTCTCACGCTTCTTTCGGCCCACGGTCAACCGCCAACTGCCGCGCTCCACTGGTAACGGCCAAATTCTCGCCCCCTTCTCGCTGCTCGCGGCGGCGGACTCGTTGTCCCCCCACCGCCGGTCACCGCACCTGCCGCTTTTGCCGCGCAGTTCAAAATTAGCTGTAATTATATTATTGTTCTCCGTGTTTCTAATTGCGTATGGAAACGCTTCCGCGCTTCAATATATATATAAAGAAAGAGAAATATGAGAAGTGAAAGTGGAAGGAGGAAAGATGATGAGGGACTACAAGAAAGACCAAGACGACATATAATCATAGTCACAATTGTTTATTGTCTATTAGACATTTCCTTCTATATCAGGGTTGTCCGACTGGCCACGGTGCAATTTATTGTGGATCGTGAAAGGTAATTAATCAAAAGAGAAAGTCCTTCGCATTCATATCGAGTGAGATTGTGCGCATAGCGAACGCGCCCTGCCGGAGTCAACACCCCCTTTACGTAAAAATAGTTTATTTAGATTTAAGGAATTTTCTAGCAAATTCATACGTTCAAAGCCATCCCAATTCGTTTAGCTGCGTTATGCATGGTACGGCCTGATATCATGCATGGTTCCATGTCCCACCTTCCGTTTGAGAGCAGTTGCACAAACTTCCGAGATCAGCAATACGGAGAAGTCAGGCGTGGATCGCCCAAGAAATGTAAATACGGCCCGCAACGATATTAAAGGTTGGACACCTCTGTTATATATAGATATTTATGTCCTTGCCACAGCATCCAATTTCGAAGGTACGTTGCGACGGGACAAGCGGGACGGGGCGGGACGGAGCGGGACGGAGCGGGACGGTGTGGGGAAGGGTGGGGCGGGGCCCGGGGCGATGGCGGGGCCGGATGGGGCGGCGCGAGGTGTGGTGGGGTGGGGGGCACGGCGCGGCGGAGAGGGGCCTCTAGTTGGTGCAGTAAGCGCCCGGACATTTGCGCTCCCCGAGATAATCCTGGCCGGCGGCAGGGCCGGGGGCAGGGCCGGGGGCAGGGCCGGGGGCAGGGGCAGGGGCTCGGGGGCGGCGCGCTAATTGGATTTGGAACTGTCGGTCGTCGTTCCCTCAAGGCCGTCGCCTCCGCCAATCAAAGTACCGAGTGGCGCTACCCCCTCCCCCGAAGTACGAGAAACAATATCGTCAAAAGTAGCATCTGTTAGCAGATTACGAGTACTGCCAGCAAAAATCACTCAAATAGTGACCGGGAAAGTCTGTATCATTATGTAGCATCGTTAGTTTAGTCTTCTCATTAGTTTCCAAATGACAACCCCCATCATCCAATGTTCGCCATTGTTGCAGACAACATTATGTTCACTAATACGATCTTGGTGTCTGGAGTTAACAACAAAAGAATCCAAAGGGCTGAGGGATTTGAAGAAGAGGTGGGGAAACCCCATTCTCGAACAAGGGACGAAAAATTCATTGGCGAATTAATACCCAGTTAGTCAGTTAAGTGAGTGTTCCTGCTGGAAGAAAAACTTGCGAGGTAGAAAATACCAAAAGAATGGAACGATTTGGACTAGTGCAAACATTCCAGAATTCGTAAATCATGGTTTCAAGCGTATTTACAATTAAATTGTTCTTTTACACACTACCACCCCCACATCGAACAGCCAGCTCCTGAACTGCACTTTTTCTCTTACAGATCCGGTGTAGAGTGTAAGAAAACTTTCTATTTAAAATGTATTAATAAGCCATAATAATAATAATAATAATAATAATAATAATAATAATAATAATAATAATAATAATAATAATAATATCTTTGTTGTGAGGGTCATGCTACACGCTTCCTTCTAAACACTTTAATGTGTGTGCATTTACCGAATTTAAGTTGAGAAGTGTAGATAGAAAAATGTGAACTGACATACCACTTTCATAGGACAATAGTATGTGATACTGCAAGCTACATGAAATATGCGACAGAAGCCACTACAAATAATTGAATTATTGTTGTCTGTTCTTGAAGCCTCTTGTAATGCAGAGAGAACTACTGCCTCTCCTCCATAAAATACAACAATCCAGTATTTCCATGATATCTTTACACTCGAATTACTAATTTGAAAATAGGGGAGAGCTTTTGCATATAGCACATTTGGAATGCTGGGCATGGGACCATCTCGGCCTACGCCTTACGTGATTACGTAAACCCAAGAAAATGTCAGTCAGGATGGCGGTTTGGAGAAAAATGAAAGGGAAGGAAAATGTTAAAAAGAAACATTTTAATTGTGAAACCCTATTCTAATTTATTTGATGTTCTACTAGTTAATTACTGTGTGTTCATGTACCTGAAATGAAAGACGTAATGGTACACTTAATACCGTTGTTGCGGGCCTTTCATACATTTTATGCAGGTGCGGTTTTTTTGAATTTTTTATGCCCGCTTTTCTACCTACACAACAAATTCCTCTCTCTCTCTCCCTTTCTCTCTCTCTCCCTTTCTCTCTCTCCCTTTCTCTCTCTCTCCCTTTCTCTCTCTCTCCCTTTCTCTCTCTCTCCCTTTCTCTCTCTCTCCCTTTCTCTCTCTCTCCCTTTCTCTCTCTCTCCCTTTCTCTCTCTCTCCCTTTCTCTCTCTCTCCCTTTCTCTCTCTCCCTTTCTCTCTCTCCCTTTCTCTCTCTCTCCCTTTCTCTCTCTCTCTCCCTTCTCTCTTTTCCTTTCTTTATTAAATGGATGGCTAACTGGAACCGATTGTTTGGCGGTTAAACACTACCACTCAAAGACAATTTTTAATGCTAGAAGATAGAGAACTCAAGTGAGAATTCTGACGTTTATGATGTAATGCAGATGTCAATTTTTGATCTGGAATTTATACAAAGGAGAGATAAAATGTTACTTTTATCCCCCTGCTTAATTAGATTTACCATTTTGGATTAAATATGGGCTACAATTTTTAAATCTAGCTGAGAATAGTTTTACCTATTGTAAAAACGAATGTGTTCATAAATGATTGTAAAATGCATTATTTCAAGTTAAACAAGTAATGCTAGTGATGTTTGGTTTAAGAACTTTTTGACTATATATTTTCTGGCATACTTGATAATGTAATGCAATTGTTACTGTTTGTTTCAGGTAAGTGGGTTCCGACAGAAAAGTTGCATGTTTGGCATCCTTGAGTAAGTAAAAAGAAGAATGGATATTTGCATCAATTTCTGTTCATTGCGCTCAATATGCATACATTTATTGGTCTGTACAAATACAACTTATAAATCGACTGCAGTCCATGAGGAGCCTAGGCGTAAATAACACTACATGTCTTCAAAACAATTTGCTTTTCTCTGTTCACTATTTCTGTGTTCTGTCTTAGATGATAACCATGCGTAGTAATTATTGTGCATTCCTCCATCAATTTTTCATGCATTGAATCCAAATTGACTTCATGGTACTTGTGTAATTAAGGGTTTTTCAATTTATCATCTTATTTTCTTTGTTTCTTCGACATTGAAGCTCAACTTATTCAATAATTTATTATTCGTGTAATGTGTGGTATAGCACAATGATTGAAGCTTCGTGATCCTCAATAGTCATGCACGACCGGTTGAAAGAATACGTGTTTTGGTACACTCATTGGATGATATGACATTGAGCTTATGACGTAGACATAAGAATAAGTGGTGATAATATTGTAAATTGTATATTATAAAAAGAATTACAAATAGAGATATTGGACCATATTTTTAAAGGGAGTTTGGAGAGGACCTGATGATTCATGTCACTAAAAGTATTTCATGGTTCCACACGCTCGATAATACATTGCAAGATTTACTTGCTTATTAAATATTATTTTTAATACATCTCAGATGATAAATATTTAAGAATACTTTTATCGTTATTTTTGAAAAAATTAATTAATGCGACAAGTAAAATGAAATGACTTTCCTTTTTTAAGTTTCAAAATTTCGTAAAATAAGCTCAGGGCGAGTGCTAATACACAGATCACATCCTGTGGATAATGTCTGTGGCAAAATAGATTGGTTATTGACTCTAGTGTGTAGATATACATTTTGTTTCTCCCTGAAACTCTGTTACACATATATTGAATTCACACCACACTTTAATTGTATAAGATGCTCGTAGTCGTGATTGTATTAATAAATTGAGTAATTTGAGGATCTTATTCACTCCGGCCTTTCGTTGAGCTAGAATTAGTCTACAGACGACACAAAAGAGAATGAATCTTGAGTGTTTCTTCATTGTATTTCGCGCACTGGGGCGGTGCCAAGCGGGGCAGTAGACAATGGAGGTTTATGCTCTCAGTGAAAAATCGGGAACAGCTTGCAATTGCCTTATAATGCTATATTCAGGCAAGTACAGAACTGTTAAATTCTTTTTTAAATATCTTAATACAAAACATGACCTATTAAACGTACATTTGAAGAAAAAATCATATTATTTCAAATGAAGTTTATTAATCCTTTGTATAGGTTGTTTAACAAACAGTCGTGAATAAATTGATAATTTTCGGGTTATTAATTTCTTAATGTAAGTGTTTCTGAAAACTCTGCATATCGCCTATACTTAAACTACTCGACGTTGATATTTTTTCTCAATAGTTACGGCCTTTATTTAACTATTTTTCACTTTATCTCTGAGAAGACAATTTTTTTTGCCCCATGGAATACATGATTTTTGTATTTTTTCTTACTTAGAAGACATTCGTTTTCCTAAAGCGAGTTTCAAAGGAAATCTTTAAAGAAAATCACAACTTAATGGCCAAATGATTTTAACAAAATTAAAATATTAATCACATATAATTGATATTCCTTTCATAGAAAAAGAAAAATGTTGCACAAAAAAGCAATCGCATTGTATAAATTGGGTATTTCTATTTCTGTGTTAATTTTTCTTTATGAATAAATACATTAATTTCTTTTCTAAATAAGACAATTTACTTGTCCTGGAGTGTTTATGTTTTGAAATGCAAATGTTTGCATAAAAAGCCTTTCTGCAAATCAAATTTTGAGCGCTTATTGCAGCTCAGCCTTTCGAAATCTCGAAGCGGTTTGTTAATCAAAATATTCTTAAAACTGACTTAAGAGCTTATTTTAGAAGTTTCGTTTTTACCTTCCTGGATACCGTGTACATAACTCTTAAAAAATCCGATTTGGGAAAGTAATTTAGCATTATTATTCTGTTGAAATTTCTCTTGGAAAAAACCATTTAACATAAAATATTTCATTGCCATCTATTCCCCTAGAACGATGTACATCACCGCAACATATTGGCCAACCAGAGAGTAGTCTGCGTTCCACGCGGAGCGCTGATATTTCATCCATTGTGCATTACGATCCCCCAGCCATTACTTTTTCCTTGAATGCGAGCGTGGTGGTTTGGATCGAACGGGTTGACCGCAACGTATTTGCGCCGTTCGTGGAACTGGCCTGTGGTATATGACGCGGCGCGCGTGCCGTATGATTCAAAGTCAGTAGCAGCGAAATGTGGTTCATAACTCGTGACGGGGGGGGGTGCTGTTTGTGAAGGAGACGAGAAATGAGACGAGAGTGCATTTCGATTGAGCTGCACTCCGATGAAAGAGCCTTAAACTGACGACATTTTTCACCCGCAAAGAGAGCTGTTTTTTCTGCTCCTGTTGTATTGTCATTTGATGGCGAACCAGTTGCATGATCAACCAGTTGCATGATGATACTTACTCCGATACAGATTTAATTATGATATAGGTTCTTCACCAGAAGTTTACAAACCAAGTATTAACACTGAGAATAGTTCTATAGTTCTAGAACAGTACATTATGAAACGATGATGTAATGATTGGTATTAATACACCAGTGTGACATTACGATACGAGCGAGGAACAAGCTAGTATTGTTACCTTCCCAAGAGCGCAGTAATACCCATTACATCGAGTTCCTTAGGGTAGTTTTTCTACGACTGATAGTAAGTAACTTTTATACGTTAAACGTTTATATTAAACAGTTTCGTGGCCTTTGACATGCAAAATTCAGCCAAATTCAGCCATTCAGCTAATCATTGAGAATAGTTCTAGTAAATGTGTCGTTCGATTGTGTACATTAAAATTGCATTTAATATTATATAATGCTTGTCAGTTTTATTTTTTTATTAGTAGTAATTTTGTACGTGGAATATTATTTAAAATAAATTGTATCGTAATTTCACTTTGATCCTATTTGACTAGTGCAGTCGTTAACCAAAGCCACCTGCGGCAGGGAAGGGTAGGGTTACAGGCTGTCCGCTAGGTAGCTTTGGCTGAATTTTGCATGCACGAAACGGTTTAATATAAACGGTTAACGTATACAAGTTACTTACTATCAGTCGTAGAAAAAATACCCTAAGGAACACGATGTAATGGGTATTATTGCACTCGTGTGAAGTTAACAATTCTGGCTTGTTCCTCGCTCGTATCGTAATGTCACACTGGTGTATTAATACCCATCATTATATTATCATTTCATAATGTTCTATTCTGTTCGCAGATGTACTTTAGTGTAGCTTTGAAGATACAATGTGTTTTGATTGCAGTTAAAGAAAAGTACGTGACTAGTACCAATTAAGTTAACTGAACGTAAGTGACCTGAACTCACTCACGTAAGTGAACTGAACGATGATTCAAGGCAATTGTATGCGAAGAGAATTAAATTAATATGCCAGTTTTGCATTTGTGTAGCTACAGCTTCTCTGCAGTACGAATTGCGTGACTATATAGGAGTACGAGAGTCGTAAAATGTTTTGCTTTTAATGACAGAACTAACTTTCCCTCAGTTAAAAGTTGCCCCTGCAAACTACGAAATACAAAGGCACATTCCTCAATGCACGTCAGGTTCTGCGGAAACACCTAATAGGAACATAAAGAGATTTTCGTATAGGGATATAAAATACTGCATAAACGTTTCACATCGTAATTCTCAAGTTATTTCAATTTGTTCTTTGTTTACGTTGTAACATAGATATATAGTGTGATATTCTCATCCTAAGGCTGTTAGCCTTGAGAGATGTGGTGAAATGATGATGATAATGAAAGACACTAACATACAAAGACACAGACATTATTATTATTATTATTATTATTATTATTATTATTATTATTATTATTATTATTATTATTATTATTATTATTGTTGTTGTTGTTGTTGTTGTTGTTGTTGTTATTGTTATTATTATATTCATTCATCTCATTCACATGTTGTCATGAAATCGTGTAAAATAATGACGATTTTCTTAGAGCCGTATTTATTGAAACGTAAATTTTTTTCTCATAAATTTTCTATTGAAAAGATTTCGATTCAAAAAATCTCAAAACTTAAGCAATTTACAGTGGCTTCATTTATTCGTAATGTTTGTGATCCCCTTTTCATAATCAAGAAAATCTACTAATACACTGCCCACATGCAAAGCAACAAAAATTCTATTATGATTATTAGCCTGATGATCCAAAGTTCTTCGTGATCTTATCTGTTTATTTATTGCTAATTTATAGGAGAATAAAGTCGGAGCATAAGCTATACCAGAATGGTTAGTGATTAGATGAATAGATAACGATATGAATGGCGACGATATGAATGGGAAAGGGTGAAATTAAATGAAATCTAGTGGCCTGCTGTAGGAAAAATGATGTTGAAAAAACGACACTAAATGCTTTTCCAAAAAAGTAGCATACACACTGCCCAAGAAAATAAAATATTCTCGAATAACACTTTAATAAATTAAAGATTTGAAGTCTTCATGAATAGTTTAATATCTTTGTGTAATATATATTACGTAGAACATTTCTTCACGTATCAAAGACAAAAACAAAAAAAATGCTGTTCCAGAACGCAACACGTGAATGACAAATACTTAAACGCGAACAAACGCTTCCCTGGAGCGTTGCTATCACAACTCGTCAGCTGTGTCGTAAGTAGTGTCCAACTGACTTGCAGATGGTACGCGCGGTATGATAATAGCCGGAATAATGCAACAAAATATTTTAATTTTTCAATCAAAATAAAAAGTGTTTTATTGTTTAAATGTGTGTTCTTTGCTGAAGAGAACATAAAAGTTCGAAAACAGTTAACGGCACTCAATCCACGTGCGTATGTAGCCCTCCCATTTTGCAATGAACGACCAAAGACCTCAAAGACATTTGCTCCTTTGGCTGAGGATCAGAAACGTTTCCGACAGACTTTGTCATTCGGAACAACTGATTTCTGCCAAGAGCAATTTCTGCCAAGAGCAATTGCTGGAGATCAGTTTATGCTAAAGTCAAACGTATTATTTGGCTTTACAGCAATGTCAGCCCTTTTCCAGTTCGTGTTTCAACGTCTGATCAGCTTTGGAAATGCACGAAAACAGTAACGTGTCTGACTGTGCTACCCAAGGATAGAATGTGGATGTTTTTGAAAAGTATTGAAATATCTGGTAACCTACCACGTTACGCCGTACTTTTCTTCTTTGGCTTTTGACAACTTCTGTTTTATTGTTTCTGGGTAGCAACTAATCAAAACGCATATTGTCCTCTGAGGAAAACATGAGTTTGATGTAAAATCGTGTAGTTTTTAATACTCTGTACACGCTCGTGTTTCTAGATTTCTTCAAAACGCATTTAATTTAATGGGTTGAAATGCGTTTTGAAGAAAACAAAAACAGGGGCGTATATAGCGTATTAAAAACTACACGATTTCATATCAAACTATTTTTTTTCCACCAGTGGACAGTATGCGTTTTGAGTTGTTGCTCCTCTAATGTTTCCTGTGTTCCTGGGCATCCAACGAAACCGTAAAACCTCTCACGTGGCAGGGGGCTGCATTGTTTTATTTCGTTTTCTGCTCGCATTGGAACTTAGTAATATAAACGAGAGAACCTCTCTCGCGGTGGCGGATTTTCAGAGGAGTCAAGGCAAGCCTGGCCTCCTCACGAAATTAAAAACACTAAAATGTATATTTTTCAAATTAAATATTGTTGGAATTAACTTTGTTTAAAATCGACACAAATGTTTACGGCTGGATAGTAAATGTTTAAAAGAAGTTCTCTTGCTGCGACAATAGCGTTACAATTCAACATGGTGCCAACTAGTTCAGTGCGTTACACATAAGCAACACCACCGAGTACTAGCACCACGGAAGAATGTAGATAGGAATATATATTCCTCTACGCTAGCACTGCTTGTGCCGGGAGGAGACTAGTACTGGCGGCCCAAAATGACGCGCGCCTCCCCTGTTGCCATGACAACGTCCCTCAACCAATAAGAAAAAGGCTTTCCGTTTTGTCCCGCTTCCGAGTTGGTTTGGCGCCAGTCCTCCTTGTGAAGGCGTGTTGCGATCGTAGACTGTAGGTACTCTGTGGTTGCGATGGATTCATTCTGTGGAAGTCCTAGTATTTCAGTGAACGCAATAACATCTTTATTGGAAGTGTCGTTGTCGCGGAGAAGAGATATGTAAGAAAAATATTAAATCTAATTCTTTTATTTTGAATGTCACCAATAACAGTTGACCAGTAAGCCAAAGTCATTGTGGTTGTGGGAAAGCCCGCTCGTCGACGGTAGATCGGCGCTGGATTTCATCATCCAGAGGTGTAGGATCAACGCCATCTCACGAGGAAAAGCATGCACTACACATACAGGACTAATGTAGTTGTCGTACGGGACCTGAATAGGTGACGCGCTCGGAACAACCATCCAACCAATTTCCATTGACTTTGTTTCACAATTCGCTCCCGAGCCTGACTTTGTCGGGGCTTCCCCGACTTTTGAACCCACCGTCCGCCACTGCCCTCGAGGTGGCCCATCCCTCCGAGACCGCGACGATTTCCACACGGAGTGCCAGAGCTTTGACTCACCTGCTGCCCCAGCGAAGCGCATGGCCTGCGGGGGGTGGGGGTGGGGGCGACAGGCAGCGAGCGCGGCCGCCGCTGCTCCGCTGCGTGACGCTCGGTAATGACTCGGCGATGGGCTATGAATTATGCGGCGCGCGCCGGGCCGTTCCGGGCCCGCCCCTCCCCGCCCCTCTTCGCCTCTCCCCGCCCCTCTTCGCCTCTCCCCGCCCCTCTCCGCCTCTCCCCGCCCCTCTCCGCCGCACCCCTTTCCTCCCCGCCTCGTTCTCTTCCGCTCCGCCTCGCCCCACCCCGCCCCGCCTGGCTTCGCCCTCTCTCAGCCAACCTGCCTCTCCCTGACACATCTCCGCCCCTCCCCACTCCACCCCGCTCCCAACACGCCACCCCATCCCATCTCCCTCAGCCGCTCCGACCTACCCCCTCGCATCCACCCTGCCTCTCATCAGGCTTCGTCGGAACCGTCGTCCTCTGTAACACCCTCCACTCTCCGCCCTCTCTATTCTGCTCCTCTCCTCCTCACAGCGGCGCCATCTCTCGCTCCTCCCTCTCTCCTTCTCCCTCCACCCCCTCTGCATCCCATTGCCTCTGTGCGCCTGCTTCGTTCGCTGCCCTCTCTTCGCACTTTCTCTCAGCCCCACTCACCCTCGCCACGCCGCATCTCCCTTTCGCTCCCCGCCCCACCCCGCTCCGATCCTACCCGCATGCCTCCCGCCCTCCCGCGCCGAGCCGTGCCCTGCCGTGCCCTGCCGTGTCCTGCCGTGTCCTGCCGTGCCCTGCCGTGTCCTGCCGTGCCCTGCCGTGCCCTGCCGTGCCCTCCCGCGCCGAGCCGTGCCCTGCCGTGCCCTGCCGTGCCGCGTGGAGCTCGGCCGCGGGGGGGGGGAGGGGAGGGGTTCCGGGAAGTGAAGCGACAATTTCTGAAATTGCGCCGCATTCGCAATCGATAGCGTCGGCCGGGAGCGTCCGCCCGCCCGGTGCCGCTCGTCGGCGCTTCAGTCAGGCGGCGCTGGGCCGAAGGACGGGCGGCGAAAGGTCTGTCCGGGGGCGTGGACGCACAGCCCAGCAACACAGCTCGTGCGAAAGAAGAAATAAAAGATAAGAGAAATTAAAGTTAATAGGTCTGAGTCCCACGAAGTTACTATTGTGACTAGGTTCGAGTCCTAACGCTGACAAGATTTTCGATCCTAGCTTGTCAGCTTGGTCAAACTCAGTCGCTGTGTAGAGGAGAATTCTAGCCGCCGGCTGCTCTGACCGGTAGTTTTCCATGTTTTTTGCGATCAACACCAGGCGAATGCCGGAGCAGTACCCTCACAAACGGGCCACGGACCGGGCGCGATCTTTCCTGCCTCTTCCTCACTCCTACACACACATGTACACTAACATGAACTACACGACACTACAACACATGTCGTGACACCCTTCGAGATCTTAGAACTTGTCCAGGCTGGGGCGGCGCCCTGCTGGTGGGAGATACCTGGATGGGGAAACACCTTCTAGTCGACGTTAGGCCGGCGCCTGTTCTTGCCATCCAACGGGGGTAGATCACGTCACCTCACGAGGAAAAACATGCACTACATTTACAGAACTAATGTTTTTAGTAGTTGACGCACGTTAAGGGAAATAAAAGTAAATAGGTCTAAGTCCCATGTAGTTGCTAATGTAGCAAAAACAGTGTAAAATAAAGAAAATCCAAATAAAAATTGTCATATAATAAAAACTTGTTGCACTTAATTTCCAATCCATCTCGACACTGACGAAACAAAAAGTAATGTACAAGAAAAGAGGGGGGAAATAAAAAATCTGTTGAGATCGGTCACATCAAAAAATGTAAATGAAAATTGACTTGCAAGTTGATCCCCGTAGCTGAAATAGTCAGATCATGTAACGACTCAAAAGCATATCGTGTTGAATTTTAACCAAAAGTCTAGGTGTTTGTCCTACATAAGATTCGTTCGGTAGATTGTGCTCAATATTGTAACCCTGTACGCCAGAATCATGATTACAATATTCTATTTACAAAATCTATTTAAGTGATTCTCTAAGAAACATATCAATTCTAGGTGACGCTGGACCACAACAGAAAGCGTGCCCATCAGCCAGCAAGCAAAATTTATTTCAGCTGTTAAGGGCAAGAGACACGAACTAGGATCAATTATTATTAAGAAGTATAGGTCCAAAGCGAGACGTTTTGAAGATAGGAAACTTCAGTACTTCGGTCTATATATTTAAGAAAACGTTGCTGCAAGTGAAAATTTGATATTTCACCTGGAAAATTAACATTGACAGAAACAATGCACAATGAAAGGAAAAAAGGAACACAGTAGGTAAAATGAACCGTTGGAAAACAAATTGGAAACTGTATATTTCATTCATTAATGTTATTTTTCTAATGAAATACACGTTGCAATATTTACGGTTGACATGATCGCTTCGGTCTTTAAGGGAGCACACGAACTCTTTGGTGTTCTTGCCACTGCGGGGGGGGGGGGTGGAGGGTGGTGATTGGGGGCCGGTGGTGGTTGGTGCCGGAGAGGCTGGCTAGCAATTGCTTCTGGATTCCTGTTGTTTCACAGTCGATGAAATGTTAGTCACATCGTAATGGTGCAGTGAACGTACCGATGGAGTTGATTTACTCTGTAATAGGCATTTCATGATTGGGCAAACATTCTGCGAACTGCGTGCAAGCTAGGACAATCATTTATAGGAGGAGTTCCGTCATCCAATTTTGTTTAGTATGCCACGTACAGGGTGTCTATTCCAATACTTGGCGCTTAGGACTCTCAAACGATGCGCTCGCGATGTTAAAACTAGTTGTGCTACAGAATGGCACAGATATTCTCGTACTAATTTTTTTAATTTCTTCGGTCTGGAGTAGCTTTTCGGACTTGCCAGCTGACATATTTCCGCCCAAAATACATTTTATGAAGTTTTCTCAATTTTTCGGTTACCTAATTGAAGATTTGAAAATAATACTTTTAAAATGTTAGAGAAGAGTAAATCATCGTCGTTTATATAAATTTTATTGGAAAATTTGGAGCTGTTTTTAGGAAAAAAATCGTTCTACGGACGGTCGTTTAAAAAACACTTTTTCGGTTCAAGGGACCCCAAATCATGTATATATGCTGAAATATCGAAATCTATTTCCAACAACATTACATTTCTTTCTCTGTACTACCTGTATTGTCCGTGTTTACGTACGTATAGGAGGAGGTCCGTCATCCAATTTTGTTAGTTATATGAGAAAGTAAATCTGAAATCCGTCGGCCTTATTGCCCCGTGCATCCTCAACTTATCGCTGAGATGATATTGAATACCCTTTCCTACATCTACGCACTTCTAGATCGATAAAACATCTATTTTGATCATCTATTTAAATGTTAGACAGTATTAGAATTTTATCTTCAAATATGTTGAAGCATCAAAGGGGTAATATCTAAAGAGATCACTTATCACCTTCCTCGTGATCCAGATTCTTGCGATCTTATCATTATCTACAACGAAAATAAATACAATGAAAATTAGTGGTTGTCCAACAGAATATACTGCTTCCAATTATTTCTAACTGCTCCGCTATATTATATTACTACACGAACCTGTAAAAGTGTTTTCAACCAGCAACAACATTTTCCCGGACCGAGATTCGAACTCATGTTCTCAGAGTTAACTCGCTGGGTGCCTTATCTCTAAGTCACAGAAGCATTTCAATATGTCTTGCTATATCAGTTCTTAATGCAGAAATTAGAGTAGATTCTCAATTTAATTCAGTTCAATTCAATTTAGCCTTATTTTACGTTGTACGGCCCAGGCCTGCTTTTACGTCGTACTACGCAAAGTTTGCTTCGCTCCTTTTACCATCCAGTAGAGAATGAAGATATTTCTCGGGCGACGAAGCAGACGATGTTAATTTAGCACAGAGGCTTCTTTGAGGGTTGAGGCCCTTTTACATGCCGTAAATCTATAATATGGGACAGTCAGCTCCACTCCGAAGGAGGCGATCGAACGATTTTGTCGCCCTTAAAAGCCCACGGCTTTGAACCCGCGAACTTGGGCTAACAACTTGATACGTAACAGTAACACCGCCGAAGCAACAATCACTCTATTCCAGACGCCATTACCTTCTCTACATGATTGTTTCCACTAGTATCCGAAGGGCAGGACACCAACACTGTGCTACAGTGTCTAGACCAGGGATGTCCAACTTGCAAGGCCTCGTGGGCCTCAACTAAAACCTTTAAAGTGGTTGCGGGCCATATATTCATGACTTGGACGATCGACATTTGACTTCCCTGTTTTGTTGATCTCGGCACTTTCCCCAGCTGCTCTGGGTCGCATGCAACCGATGCGATGAAGGCCTTTCCAAGCCTCGCGCAGTGAAGCACATTGAGATGATTTTTGAATGTCTGAATTGACGAGGTAAAAATCTTAAATATAAATTTTACTTCTTTTTACATTAAAGGGGCTGCTGATCATGTCAGGGCGAGTGCGCTAGGTGCGCTATTGTCTCGCCCGATGTAAATACAATATATTTTTCTTTTGACTAATAACCTTTCGCGCGCCACAATAAATGTCATCGCGGGCCGCCAGTTAGACAACCCTGGTCTAGACGGTCATATCATAAAAAATAGCAGCCTTATGTGCCAGAATATCAAGTTCTCACGTTGTATCTATATCTCTTACAGAATACTGGATATCTCCGTTTCCGAGTCGACCAACGTCTGGATGTCATCTTTCGTTCCGAATTCGTTCTTCGATCTCGGGAGAACATATACTAACAAACTTATATAACTTATAACTTTTTTGACTCAATTCTATTGTCTATTGCCACCCATTGGCTCCGTTTTAACCCCCTTTCGGCACTAATGATTGGGCCTGAACATCTGAAGGACAAACACAAGAGCAAGATTCGTTTTACTGACTTTCATTGATCTTGGAGGAACATGTCGTGAATTGTATTTTGCAATATAGAATATTCATATCTAGTTCATGAATCATACAAGAATAGTATATCGCTTTCTTCCCATTTACTTCCCTTTTTTCAGCGTTAATGAGTTGGCCAGCACCACAAGAACCAATATCTGAAGAGCAAGATTTCCCCAACGGTCGTTCATTGATCTCAAGAGGTATCGAAAGCCTTATCTTGCATGATAGAGCTTCTCCGAACTGGAGCGGTGCCCCACTGATGGGAAATACCTGATTGGGGGAAACCCCGCCTGCCGACGTTAGGTCGGCGCCGGATCTCGCCATCCAGCGGGCAAGATCAGAGCTACTCTCAAGGAAAAAACATACCCTCTTTTTACGGGACTAATGACCTCAGTAGTTGACGCGTCCGGGATCACTACCCACGAACCAACTACCCACGACCCAACTCCCACGAACCAACTACCCACTAACCAACTACCCACGAACCAACTACCCACTAACCAACTACCCACGAACCAACTACCCACGAACCAACTACCCACGAACCAACTACCCACGAACCAACTACCCACGAACCAACTACCCACGAACCAACTCCCACGAACCAACTACCCACTAACCAACTACCCACGAACCAACTACCCACGAACCAACTACCCACGAACCAACTACCCACGAACCAACTCCCACGAACCAACTACCCACGAACCAACTCCCACGAACCAACTACCCACTAACCAACTACCCACTAACCAACTACCCACGAACCAACTACCCACGAACCAACTACCCACGAACCAACTACCCACGAACCAACTACCCACGAACCAACTACCCACGAACCAACTACCCACGAACCAACTACCCACGAACCAACTACCCACGAACCAACTACCCACGAACCAACTACCCACGAACCAACTACCCACGAACCAACTACCCACGAACCAACTACCCACGAACCAACTCCCACGAACCAACTACCCACTAACCAACTACCCACTAACCAACTACCCACGAACCAACTCCCACGAACCAACTACCCACGAACCAACTACCCACGAACCAACTACCCACGAACCAACTCCCACGAACCAACTACCCACTAACCAACTACCCACGAACCAACTACCCACGAACCAACTACCCACGAACCAACTACCCACGAACCAACTCCCACGAACCAACTACCCACTAACCAACTACCCACTAACCAACTACCCACGAACCAACTACCCACGAACCAACTACCCACGAACCAACTACCCACGAACCAACTACCCACGAACCAACTACCCACGAACCAACTACCCACGAACCAACTACCCACGAACCAACTACCCACGAACCAACTACCCACGAACCAACTACCCACGAACCAACTACCCACGAACCAACTACCCACGAACCAACTACCCACGAACCAACTACCCACGAACCAACTACCCACGAACCAACTACCCACGAACCAACTACCCACGAACCAACTACCCACGAACCAACTACCCACGAACCAACTACCCACGAACCAACTACCCACGAACCAACTACCCACGAACCAACTACCCACGAACCAACTACCCACGAACCAACTACCCACGAACCAACTACCCACGAACCAACTACCCACGAACCAACTACCCACGAACCAACTACCCACGAACCAACTACCCACGAACCAACTACCCACGAACCAACTACCCACGAACCAACTACCCACGAACCAACTACCCACGAACCAACTACCCACGAACCAACTACCCACGAACCAACTACCCACGAACCAACTACCCACGAACCAACTACCCACGAACCAACTACCCACGAACCAACTACCCACGAACCAACTACCCACGAACCAACTACCCACGAACCAACTACCCACGAACCAACTTGAAGAGCACGATTTTCCCTCTAGTGTTTCATTAATCTTACTGTAAGGTTTCGTAAGCCTGGTTCAAAACGCACCTGTAATTCGTGACCCGCACCTCCGCCGCCTCCCCGTGTCGCCCCTGCGCTAATGAGTCGGAAGGGCGAAGCTGGAGCTGGCGTAGTGTGTTGACCTCCGGCGCCCGCGCCCGCAGAGATGCTCCGGGGCTCATCACGGCCTGGACGCGGCGGTCGCATAATGCCTTTGTGGCGGCGAGGGTTTTATGGGCCCGTTAGGCGCGGGGCGAGTGGATTGGAAGCGATTCTCGCCCCGCGCCGAGGGCGGCTGCCCCGCCCACCCGATCGCACTCCTCGGCGCCTCTTGCTCCGCTCTCGGGATGTGAGCACCCACAAACGCATTACTGTTTTAAGAAAAAAAACTCTTGGGGTGGTTTGCTATTGCTGTTGTTGTGATAGCGACTGTTGTCGGTATTGTCGTTGTCGTTGCCGTTGCCGTTGTCGTCGTCGTCATTGTTGACTTTGTCATCATTGTTGACTTCATCGCCGTCGTTAACGTCGTCGTAACGTTAACTTTCATAACGCATCTTTTTTTATAATAATATTTTATTTTGCAATTTGTTTCGATAGAAATATTTGACAAAATTACAAAATTACAGTTTGAATAACATGAGAGGAGTAAGGTCCATTGACCGTACTCCTAATATTACCTTTTCAGATTAACAACCATAACCATCTGATAACATAAATTATCTCTCACTGTCTCTGTCTCTCTCTCTCTGTCGCTCTCTATGTCTTCTGTCTCTTTCTTTCTCTCTTTCTCTCTCTCTCGCTTTCTGTCTGCCTCTTTCTCTCTCTGTCCCTTTCTCTGTCTCTATCTCTGTCTCTGTTTCTTTATTATTTTATGAACACCTACTCATTAAGTACTTAATATCAATGTTCAAGCATAATGGAAATTTTTCATGTACTAAAATGCAAATATCGTACCCTCCATGTACTTTACCATATCTCGTCAAGTTGGTCGCCGATTGCAGTTAGTTTAATGATCTAGTTCAACGATTGCCCACCCTTTGGGATGTGCGACTGTATTTTTGTCGTACGAAAACTACGAGATATTCTATTAGCGTTCATTGTATTCCTCTGCACTGTAATACTCTGCCGAAATGTGAATACATTATAATTTAAAATTCTTACGTAATACTTGAAAACTCAACCCTATACAGGACCTATATAGATGAAAATAGAAGCGCAAGAAATGCAGGACTTTTGTCATATTGTAAGGTTTAAAATCATGTGAGTGATGTAGGGAATAATGTTCCAACGTGCTATGCTATTAGCCCATAGCTATGCAAATAGCCCATGCTATTTGTCACAGTCGCACAATAAACGCCTGACAAATGGTTCTCTCAAGTTAACTCTGCTCTTACTCGCTTCTGCTATGATTATTTGACTCAAACGTTCTCGTGTTTCATTAAAAAATGCTTATAAACTCAATCTTTAGTGGATGCAGATCGTTAAATTTTTAATAAAATAAATGTCGAAGTTATTGATTCAAAATTGATGTGTAGAAGGTAACCGGGCTTCAGTGGTAATGTGATTTTGCAAAGCACTACTACAGTAGAAAATTTCATGTTTTTCGTGGTTGATAGTTCCAAATGGTGCCTGGTGCTTTTACTAGTGATACACTCATTATATAGTAGCTGAGATTAATGACGTAGGGGCAATTATCCTTAAATGCTGGTTGTTGCAGAACAAATCTTACAAACTTCTAAGGCTTGTAAAAGGATGGAGAACGATTACTTATCTCCAATGCACACATCCACGGAAAAGTTCATACAATGAAGGTACACATGTGATATTTGGTCCTAATTGTTAGGCAATCTATCATGCATTTGTGTCTTGGCTGGTCACAGAGATTTCGGCACTCAAGGAGATTTCGAATAGCTTAATCATGTTATAAACATATCGCCAGTATGCACAAATGATGTTATGTCATGAGTGAACTACATGTCGGCCATGCTGAGGTAAACATAATTTTGTTCACCATATTTTAATTTATATTTATCAATTTTACATATTAGTTTTTCTTATATTGTAGATTTTTTCTTATTCAAGTGTTCACCTTGTTTCTGAGAATGACCTCAAATCATGAGCCGGAAAATTGTACAATTGGGAATTGTATTGTTATTATTTTATTAAAATGATTGTTTTAATAACCGATAATTATTCAAATCCATAAAAAAATAATAATCCTTATATTAATCCTGCATTTCGTATAACTGACGAGAACCAGTGCATAGAGGATTACATAACAATTATGGTCAAATTTCATGTGGGTAACTTTGTTATACGAAATTTCCAAGCACGTGCGCATTAAGAAGTGATAATTTTTTTATCCCTCTACGTGCCCTAGACGTCCGTAGCGTTTATTCCGAATCGCCCTGAATTAGTACAAGTAGGTAATAACTAATTTGCAGTCAATGTTTGAGGCTCCCTCTTAGGCTACGAGCACAATGCAGCCGAAATATCGTCGTTCGCAATCGGACGACTGCGAACGATATCGTCGGCGTTACAACATCTGAAAAAATCTTTAATGTTGGGAGTTCACGTCGTACAAAATTCAAAATGCTTTATCATATGCTGCATGTTCGTCAAAAGTATTCAATTCAAACACTTGAGTTAGGGAGCAATAAAGATATTGCACTCTAAATTGACCAATATTACCCATAATTTTATAGCTATTTTTTAAACATTTGTAAGAAGCACACTCAATGATTGGTTGTTAGAGAATTCGAGCGCGCAACTACTGAGGTCAATAGTCCCGTAAGTGTAGTGCTTGGTTTCCTCGTGAGGTGGTGGTGGTCTGCCGCCACACTATGACGAGATCCGGTGCCGACTTCCGATCGAGATCGGATCTGTGCCGTCTATTTTTTTTTTCACCGCCAGGTATTTGCCACCAGTCAAAACAAGCTCTAAGTTCCCTCTCTCGGCATGTGTGGTAGTGTAGTGAACGCCAGTATACACTGTGTGTGTGTAAGGAAAGGAGGACAGGGCAAGGAAGAGGTAGGAACAATCGCGCGTTCTCCGTGGCCCGTTTGCTAGAGTACTGCTCCGGCTTTCGCCTGATGTTGATGGAGAAACAACGGAAAACTAGTGATCATAGCAGCCGCCCGCTGGAATTCTCCTCCAGATGAAGGTCAAGGTCAATGCTCAAGGCCACCTGCATGTGTTACAGATGGCGTTGACTCTCTTGTTTTGTGCGAATGGAACCTTCAGAACCAAACGAAACATTGTCCGACTGCTTAAAACGCTTAATGAAGAGGTCGTTCGGATTCACTATGACCAATTACATCGACCAGCACGTGTTTGAAAGAATCTGGCTCAGAAGACAAAAACGCCCGCAGTCTGTCGTCCGAAATATCGGTCAGAATCGGCTCTTCTGTGACAGCCGCCTAGTCTGAATTTGTTCCGTAATACATTGTTGTGTTGCGGGTTTGCATCACAACAGGTGCTTTCATAGCAAGACGTACGATCGGTTACATACAACGCTGGTAAGTAGCTTTGACGAAAGTCAAACTATTGACGGCGCGACCAACACATTATTTAAGTTTCACTAAAGTCGTTTTTCCTGATGATCGTCAAAATATTCGTCAAATTTTGACGGACCGGTACCCGTCGGTCAATGTTTTTGGTTAAACTCGTTAAACTGCTGTTCTGAGGTTAGGGTGAATTAAACGCGTGCATTGCATTTAATTAATCTAGTTATTTTACTTTTTTGAAATTCAAGTAGGGTATGTGAGATATAACGAGAAATAAATTTAATGCTTAACTTTCGTACAGGCAATTACAATTAATCACAACTATATGCTTTTTATTAATTGGAAGATACTCAATTCGTAAAGAGAGAATATCGAAGGCGGTGTTTCGGAACAATTTAGAAGAAAGAAAACCGCGTCTGGAACATCCATCAAACATAAATAAGCATCTAACGCCCATTTCCAGTAGTTGACCGCTTTAAGATTTTATGCTGCAGGTGTAGAACATTTCCTCCGGCCAATGCAATAGAGTTTTGTCATTCACGGAGTGCAATTGAGTAAAAAAGATAGTTTCTTTCGCAAATCCTTCTCTACACCCACAGTATGTAGTATTTCCACGAGGCGCCGAATCCTAACTAATTAGGCAAGATCTTATTTAGAATAGAGCATTTTTATGGAGATACAGAGATGATAGTCTGTACAGTGCACACATATGCCAATTTTGTCTCCGGAGGAAATCAATTAGAACGATTCAGAAATGGAAAAATGTATTTCTTCGTAAATGTGCAAATATGTGATTTTCATAATGTGCTAACATACTTGGAATATAATACTTCATACCTCATTAGTAGTCAACAGGTTTAATAGCCAATGCGGAATTGCGTTGTAACCTGACATTGTAGTCAATCTCTGCACGAGGAGAAAAAATCAACATATGTTTCTTGACGAATCGTCAAAGTTAACGGAGCGTCATTTCTACCTGGATAGTGTTGGTGAAACGTAACGATTCGTCCATATTTTACGTTTGTCAAAAATGACGATATTCAAATCTGATTTGATGTGTGTTGGAGAAATCGACAGATAATCTACAGAACATTCTCTGTAGATTGCATGGTAATGGCAAATTTTTCATGACTTCCGTAGGAAAACGCAATTAGTAACATAATGAAACATGCAGAATAGTGCACTTGGATAAAATTCTTTACAATAGGTAAGCTGCGTACACTAACACCACAAGTACATATCTTACAAATATAATTATATTCTAAAAGTTTTAAGTATTTAAGCTTTTTGGGTAAGGAAAATGTTTCTTTGACAAAATGTACAGGAATTTATGAGTAATTAAAATCAAAACTTATTAGAAGAGTACGTGTCTATAACACTCTTCTGCTTGTTTTTGCAGTGTAAATCATCAGAAAACCGTTAATTGCTTGTATGACTTTTGGTACGCCAGCAACTGCCCTTCAAACAAGACCTTTCTTGCATATACTGCCCTGTCCTTTCCCAAATGTCGAGTGAAATGCCAAGTAACACAAATACTCCCAATAAAAGGAGAAGGCGTCAGTCTTTAAGAAACTGACTTAAGGTTACGAGATTTGTTCGTGGAAAATACATTACTGTGGATAGTACAATCTGCCTGACACATTTTATCTATTGTTTGTTTTCTTTCCATCATGAAACCTTTAAACACTTCAAACTTTATAACATGTTTTCTGGAAAATCGAAGATTACGCACAGTCAGTTTCCAATAGTTAATATTTTATCTCCACTCACATTTCAACGGAAAGAAGAACACTGGTCATGGATGAGGGTCGAAGTCTCCAATTTTCTCTAGAAGAGGTGTTGTCTAAGTTGTTCCGTACAACTCAGTCGAATCAAGAGGACAACGAACTGTTTAAGGGGATCTTCCTCCCGCGTGGGCTCGAAGTCTCCGAGAGCCGCCTCAACTCCTGAGTTGTTCTCAACTTGCGGCGAGGCCTTACTTGCGACAGCCGCGCTTACAAAGCACGCGGTGTGATCTCTTTGTCTCACGACCTTTGTTTCACGATCCGACTGTGTATTTGCTTTGAATGTTTTGGATGTGACTCCCAACTCTTTATTTTGAATGGTAAAGGAGACTAAAAAGGTTAGGGTAAATAAAAATAATCTCAGTCAATTTCTTTGTCTCACGAGCTTTGTGTTTTGCGATCAGAATGGGACTTTGCTTTGGATATTTTTAATGTCTCCCGACACCATTATTTTGAATGGTAATGGGAGATGAGGAAGGTTATGGGGAATAGAATTGTATAAGTCCTCAGGCACACACAGATCACGCACGCAGTCGGATTAGATGAAACATGAGGTGTCCATTAAGCGAGCTAAATATTACATCTCCATCACGTCACGGGATGAATGCAGTTGTCAGTATCCGGGTCAGAGCTGAGGGTCGTTGCATATTCCAGGAGACAATGCGATCCGAAGCGAGTTTCTTGTCGGATGCCTCGTACAATCCCATTACGCCGAGCGCTTCGTCGATGTTTTACAGAGAAACGCTCGGAAGCGCAGCAAGAATAGATGTGGAGGTTGGGACTGAGGAACTCGGGACATGGGAGACACCGGAAGAGCCAGGAAGCGAGTAGGACGGTTGGAGCGAGATGAATTGAACATGTGTGATGAAGATAAAGATACATTTATTTAAACTGCAATTGGGTGAATCCCGGTGTCATTTAATTGAGGCTGAGGCGAGCAGAGGGTTGAGGCGAGCAGAGGGTTGAGGCGAGCAGAGGGTTGAGGCGAGCAGAGGGTTGAGGCGAGCAGAGGGTTGAGGCGAGCAGAGGGTTGAGGCGAGCAGAGGGTTGAGGCGAGCAGAGGGTTGAGGCGAGCAGAGGGTTGAGGCGAGCAGAGGGTTGAGGCGAGCAGAGGGTTGAGGCGAGCAGAGTCGGGATTGAGGTGATAGCAGTAAGTGGGCGGGGAGGGGATGGAAGTGAAGGCGGAGGGAACAAGGATTCGGAGAGCGAGTTTAGGATAATGGGGCGGGTTGGAGAGAGGAGGTTGGTGTAGAGAAGAGGGGGCAGCGCTGGGGGGGGGGGGGAGGGCCGCTCCAAATGGCCGTTGTCAACGCGGACAGGAAGTTCTCTTTGTTCCCGCGACCGAGTGGGTAGAGCGTGCGCTGGCTGCAATGCCCCGTTTGGCTGCAATAATGAACCTCCGAATGTTCCGCGTAATCTAAATCTGATGTTCTAAGCGGCACCGAAATATGTCGCTTGGCACTTCGCCGTAATAATGATCAAGGATGGTTGTTGTTGTTCATGAATCTGACCTCACAATGCGTCGATTTTGAATTCAAGCAACGTACATGATATTATCGATCAATATTGTTAAATATATGCGATTTTGAAATTAAAACTATTAATACCTTAAAGCTGAATTAAATTTTCACCGACATATTTTGAAGTATTTGGAAAATTTACCTTGTATTTGGTTACTATGTTTAGTGAGTATAGTAATGTGCGTGAGGTTGTACTTGTGCTAATATTTGGGTGCTTTTGTTAACAAACAGTAAAATTAGACCTAATCGCATTTATAAAAATATTAATCTACTAAATTAGAAACTCCACCCGCCACTGACATCTCGTGCTGCTTGTGGATACTTTCACTCTACTTTTAGTCAAAAAGTCCAACTTAGAATGTTGAAACGCGGGAGCTACTCGTTCCATAGAACACGCGAAACATATTACGAACATTTCCTAATCCCCAGATGAAGGACCCCAATGAGTTTGGTTTCTCAGTTTTACCGAAAATGAGACTTCTCTGAACTTATTTTATTTTAGGGGATAGGCTCTGGATGGTAAGCCACTCGGAGCATACCAGCACCAAATATTCACGTTCAAAATTATCAGGATTTTAAATTCGGTTCTTAAATAAGTGGAGTGGATATATGTTGAACTGTCCCTTTGAGTTTGGTGACGTTCAGAATTTATAGTTCTGTGGATAGTGAATCTCATTTATATTTAATTTCCACCCGCCCCAAACCACTATTTGTTAATGAAAATTTCAAAATTTGGAAATTTGTACTGACACACATTGCCACGCGATTGGCTCTTAAGTAATATAAAGTACAATCAGCATCTGGTTAAAAAAAAGAACGTAAGTAAATTTACAGAGACAAACATTATCGTGATTAATATATAATAAGATTTCAGAGTACAGAAAAATCATGATCACCTTCCTTTAGTTGATAAACTGTATCGAACTAATGAAAATGTCAGTATTTTCTTTATGTAGCTTTAGTCAAGCGCTTTTGCAACGTTCGTACGATCTCACCACCGACGAATTTATCATGATGACGGGGTGTATTATGACGAGGCGGACTCCACCTTAGCGCCCCAGATGAAATTCTCCTGGCGGTGATCAGAATACCATAGACGCAATTAATCAGAGCACTCCGCCTACGGATTCAATTGCGACGTACTTAGCGATTCAATCACATCACGGAAATTTCTAGTGACATACCACCTTAGTTCGCTTTGTGCATCAACTGATGTCACTGTAGTGCCTCTGACCGGGAGGACCTATGATTCAAGTGCCGACGATTGAAAGATTTTCGGCACTAGTTAGCCAGGTCGGATTCAGCCGCTGTCTAGAGGAGAATCGTTGAAGCCGGGTGCCCTTATCGGTATTTTTCATTGGTTTCTCTGACCACCACCCGGGAAGTGCCACAGAAGTCTCCTAATGAACGGGTCAGGGATGGCGCGCAATAGTTTTTCCTCTTCCTCTTCTTCCACTTCCTCTTCGTCTTCTTCCTCTTCCTCTTCTTCCTCTTCCTCTTCTTCCTCTTCTTCTTCTTCCTCTTCCTCTTCTTCCTCCTCTTCCTCTTCTTCCCCTTTCTCTTCTTCCACTTCCTCTTCCTCCTCTTCCTCTTCCTCCTCTTCCTCTTCTTCCTCCTCTTCCTCTTCTTCCCCTTTCTCTTCTTCCACTTCCTCTTCCTCCTCTTCCTCTTCCTCCTCTTCCTCTTCTTCTTCCTCTTCCTCTTCTTCTTCCTCTTCCTCTTCTTTATCTTCCTCTTCCTCTTCTTTATCTTCCTCTTCTTTATCTTCCTCTTCTTCCTCTTCCTCTTCTTTCTCTTCCTCTTCCTCTTCTTTCTCTTCCTCTTCCTCTTTCTCTTCCTCTTCTTTCTCTTCTTCTTCCTCTTCTTGCTCTTCTTCTTCTTCCTCTTCCTCGTCTTTTGCTCTCTGATTACTTGCAAACACACGTCACCCTTTAATTACTCCTAATAGACTACCCCGCATGTAGAGATCAGTTGAAAGCTTAGAGATTGTCCCAGCTAGGGCGGTGTCTCGCTGATGGGTTGGGGAGCATCCCGGTAGTCGACGTGCAAGTCGGCGCCAGATATCACCACCCAGTGAAGGAAGACCGCCGCCTGCTCTCGAAGAGAACAACACGCACAACCTTACGGGACTAATGACCTTAGCAGTTGACGAGCCCTGAAACACGAAAAAATCAATTACAAGAAAACATGGCTTGGACAATTAACAAAAGAATAAATCATTTAACAAAACATGGATTATCTGATTCGATAATTAAGAAAAGTATAGTGACTTCTTTACTGACGAAAACTTGATTTAATTGATTTGATAAAAACATGCGTGTTTTGAAGACATCGACATCCACGTGGCATCCCCAGTCGGCGTGTCCTCCTCGCTGCGTCAGGCATCGGACCGTCGGTCGCTCGGTGTTCTGTAGCGTGCTAAGTACAGAGCTGAGGAGTGATAATGGCAGAGGACGGCGCGTACAGAAGTGATGAATAATAATGCACGCAAACAAATGACGCGGATCCGGCGCCCGCGCCGGACGCACGACGTGTGGGTGATAACGAGCCTAGTCACACCACCCGCCTCCCCCATCGACACTCATCCGCTTTGTTTCCCCTCGACCTCATTCGTCTTTCTTCGCCAATTTATTACTCATAGGTGCGTTTCTATTTTGACAGGCTCAGAGACGTATTTAACTTGCATAGTATGTAAAATGCAGTACAGTACCATCGTATTATATACGATACCACACTTGAGAAGACATACTTGCTTGCCGTGAATACTGGCGGTCTAACAGCTAGCTGAAAAGGGAGTTTATGGAATGGATGGAGAACGATATGAGTTCCATTCTGTGAAGTGGATCATTACAGTCTAGATTCTTAAAAACAATATTTAATAGCGTAATAAGTCAATGAGTATAGGACAAATGAGGAAACTTAACACAGGGTCACTTACCTTGGCTAGTGAATTGGACATTGTTAGTTATGTTATCATGAATTCATTATAATTCGTGCAATAATACCAGTAGTAAACAGAATTAAAATTAATACAATGATTGTGACTAATTTGTGAACTTGTGTGATTGCGTAATAAAAGGAATAAGTGAAAGAAAATTGAGGTCACAAGCAATCACATATGTGTGCAGTTTATTTGTTAGAGATTCCATAACACAAAGAATTAGAGCCAGCAAAAATTGATTACATGATTTATGTTTACCAGTTATTGTAAGTTCTTGTTATTCTAGATTAACATCCAGACTCTCTAGTAGTAAATTATTTAATAACGTTCATGAATTCAGAACTAACGTGATGACCTACTGAAGGCCATGTGGTCACTTCTAAACAGCGATACATTAGGAGTGATAGTCAGTGATGAATATTTAAGAGCGTTGAGGATACCGTCCGTGTTAGTAGGCATTTGCTGGGCACAGCTATTGCTGAGCTCCCGGGCGGCGATGGTAGCCTACGAGAGGCCGCATCGCATCTCGTGCCGAGTAAGTAGCAGCACTTGTGAACACACGCGCGCTCACATCCCTGCGTGCACGTGGTGTGCAGAAGACGCGCTACAACTAGAGATGGCAAAAGCATAGATATTCTTAAAACATCGATATTTTGGAGCAGAAACATTGATATTATAACATCAATGTTTTGCTTGCGATGTTTACTTCAGATCGATATATTTGTTTGTCCGAAAACGTCGATTTAAAAAAATTATGACCCAAATAAAATTTCTAGCATCTATTTTATTTGTGGATTGCTCACAATCAATAGCCATTGACAACAGTCTCTGTTGTCGATCCCCAAACACGAGAGCGTTTGCTATTCGTAACCTTTTCCAGTGTTGTTATATTTTTTGATTATTTTGTACATGACAATATTGTTTAACTGCAACTTGAACCCTAACTACATACAATATTTATTATAAAATTAAGATATCAGTCAATCTTAAGGCAGAATATACTTTAAATTAATATTGACTTGTTAAGTATCATACTAGAACCAGGCCATTTTTCTTCTAAATGTTTCATTCATCGCGTATATCGATACATCTAGGATTTAATCGTTATCAAAAAACATTTTGAAGTTTTAAAATATCAATGCATCGATGTTTTGCCAAAATTTGCCATCGCTAGATACAACGCGTCTGGCCTCGTGGCCGTCCTCGGCAGCGGGACCAGGCACTGCGATGGCCGCTCAGGTCGAAGCTGTAAGCAGTGTCTTTGAGGCAGGGCATTTAAGGTACGGACAGTGCTACAGGGTGTTAGGATGGGAAGAGCATCAGGTAAGGCTCACCAACTTCCGTCCATACAAATTTCCTAATTTGTGAGAAGTTCGAAAACGTGGGAGATATGTAATTCGATGCCAGAAAGTCTGTGTCATTTGTAGCAGCATTCGTTTTATAAAGTTTGTGCCCCGAAAGTTCGCATTCTTTTCCAATTCTAATCTCAGAATTAAAATAGATTACATCGTAATGTCATTATTAAGATAGATTTAATATACTGGGATTACGTGCTGGTCTCCCGACAAGAGTGGGAGCGTAGTGCACGTGCGACAGATCGCGGGTTTGCTCCAAGCAGACATCTCTCACCGGCGGCACCTCCACGCTCCCGACTGGCCTCTCGACATGCGTGGCGCTGCAGTGCAAAGCTAGGGCAAGGAAGAGGAAGGAAAGATCGCGCGCGGTCCGTGACGCTTGCTAGGGGTTTTCTCCGGCATTCGCCTGGGGTTGACTGAGGAAATCGCGGAAAACTACTGATCAGATCAGCCGGCCGCTAGAATTTTCCTCCAGGCAGAGACTCAACGCGACCTAGCTATCTAGGTAGTGTCGAAAATCCTTCGGCCATCGGGTTTGTGTAAATCAGGGTTGTCCAACGGGCGGCCCACGAAAGGTTTTTAGCCAAATGTTAAAGTCCACTGCATCCGTATCGGGCGAGAACATAGGACGCCTATGGCACACGCCCTGTCGGAGTCCACACACCTGCATGTAAAAATATGATAAAGTTTAAATTTAAGAATTTCTTCTAGTAAATTCAGACATTTAAAAACATTTCATACGTTTTACCGCGTTATGCGTGGTACAGTGTGATATCACGCATGTTTGAAATTCCCCCCAAGTCGAGTATGGATCGCAAAGTAATGAAAATTTGACCCGCAACTATATTAAAGTGGCCCTGGAGGCCTTGCACGTTGGGCACCCCTGGTCTAAAAATCCGAGACCTAACCTTGAGCAGGGACCTGGTAACGCCTGGTCCGTCGCTCGCCCAGGCGCGCAGTCGGCCGGGAGCGCGGGTGCCGAGGCGTGGCCTCGACCGCCTCCGCCTCGTGCTCTCCCCGTGCCACTGACCGGTGGCGAAGCGAAGAACAAGTCCTCTGAGCGATGTGTGCCTCCCCGTGGCGTGACTGTGGATTGCGCAACCGCGCACCGATCTATCCCCGACCGTCAGCCGATAGGCTCCGTGTGAAGAATTGATGGAGCACATCGTTTACATCGGTTTACCAATCTTCATAATAAAGGGTGCTAGGAAATTTCTCTCCGCTCTGTGCCGAATCACAGGCTCTTACTAACAATTTCACTGATGTTCGTCACAATCAGATCACTGGGAAACACGTAAAGGGGACAGCACTTCCAGTATCTGCTATGATTGTGGGAAATACGCAATTAACGTTTTCATTTTTTACAAGCTGCAATTCGTGCTACCAACTTAATTTCTATTGCTAGCTCCCTCACTAGCCATTGATTTCACTCCGGAGAGACCTTCCTGGCTCACTGTTTATTAATGTTGCATTTTGTGAAGTCCTTACTAAGGATCTCATATTCTGTAATTCCACGATCCTTTCGAGTGAAAATTGTGTTTTGTGTTAGAATTTGTTTAATAAAGATGTTCATTGATAATTAACTGTAGAAGGAATTACAGAATTTATAACAATTAATTTTTTAATTTTTGTCATTGCTGGCCATATAGAAAGGAGAATCGTTATTTACTGAAAGTTAAACGTGGGTAACATTTAGAAACAACACAAGAAGCTACTTACAATTTGACCAAAGTTTCATGTTTAGGTAAGTATAAAAAATTAATGAGAATTATTTGTGTAAGAAAAAACATGAGATAGGTTTGCCTAATTATATATACGAAGATTATTTATGGTCTAATTGAAGATCCAGGGAACGCGAAAATGTTGCTAAATTCCAGTTACTTTGAACAGAGAATTCTGATTTTGCATCTCACGAAAGAGACTTTCTTGTTGTAAATATGTGGAGGAATGAAATAGTTGACGGAAATATTTATCATTATCATCAGTAGCAATTTTCTAATACTTGAAAGATTATATCCGTTTTGAGGATTACGATACCGATGCACTATATACATTGCAGTCAAATATATTGTATGTAAATTGAAACTTTTAAAGTCAATTTTTAGTATAACTTCTCTACGTAACATAATTATTTTTACTCCTGCTCGTCCACCGCCTTCGACGTCGTTTACAAGCTTTGTAAATTTCACGTAAAGGCTTTTCATGCAAATTTATAACCCCCACCCTTCTATTCTTTCGTCAAACACAAATTGTGAATGCAAATTTTTAACTTCATTAGTCCAGGCAATCAATACCTTTTGACCTGTAAGTAAAACAAACGCAAAATATGTTCGAGTTATTTTCCACAGCAGAATTTCGGGAGCAGGGTTGCCAGATTGGGGAATTTTGTCCCCAAAATGGAGATTTTGTTTCGTCGTGGGGAAAGAATGGCGAACATGAAACACTCGCATTTTTTGAATTTAAGTGGACAGGCTATATAATCTCCACTGTCAGCTCATGTCGTTCGTCATAATTCATTTGAAGGATATTGTTCGTTTGTAACTTGTGTAATTTTGCCTCATTGGGGAGGTTATTTGGGGAAATTCCGTAGTAGTGGTGGGGAAGGAGCCCCCTTGCAGGGCGAACGTCGCAGTGGTCGCCTCCGCCGCAGGAAACCCTCTCCTCCGTCGCCGGTTCTTCGTTTGCCCGCTGGTTGAATATTCATGGTATTCATAGCTCTTCCCTCGTCTCTGTTGATGAGTTGGCCCCTGCCTCTGACTTCTGCTGCTTCTTAATTACAATCCCGGTTTTTATAGAGTCCGTTATCGCCTTATTACTCATTCTGCCTCGGTCGATTCTAGCAGCTGCTTTATTGTTCCTATTTTTTCTAAATGAACGAACTATTGCTCTTCGGTTGGGTTAAGAATGTTTTCAACAGGTACGATAGTTTTTTTTTGAAACATGATTTTGTAATGAGAATGAAAAATAAACGATGTATGTATCTGGAAAATGAGGTTTTTGTACGATAGTCTGACAGTCCAGTTTGCACGAAAGTCTGGTTTGGTTCGCAGACATGCACGATTGTCTGTTTTAAAAGATGGTTCTGTGGTGTGAATGCAAAATAAAGCGTGTGTATATGTGTATATCAGGAAAATGAAGCTTTTGTACGATAGTCTGATAGTCTGGTTCGAACGGTAATCTGTTTGGTTCGAAGACCGATACGATAGGCGTTTTTAAAAGATGGTTTTGTGATGTGAATAAAAATAAAGGGTGTGTATGTCTGAAAGAAATGAAGTTTCTTGCAAAGAGTATGAAAACAAGTTTCTAAAAATATTAAATTAGAAGAGAATCAATTTTTCGTAAGATGACATTTGTTTAAAATTAGTATACAACCATCCAAAATTTCAAGACAAATAATGATTTTGTTATGTTATAATTGGACAACGGATTCCACAACAATACACTAACAATCATGATTTTCATGCTGAAGCTTGTTAACGAAACATGTTTATTATTGTGTCAGATTTTGGTCATATTCTTTCCTAAAAGCAGCATATTGACATTCGACTAGAAATGAATTTTGATCTAACTGCAATCATTCAGCAAATTCCTTATATTAATTTAAATATTGAGAATGTAAATAAATTGAATATGTCATTATACATATCAAAGTAAGCGATTCTGTATGTTGGATTACCAATTATTTCAATCTCCTGACTGTACTTTATTCATAAGGAGCTATTTATATAACAAGGGTGTCATAAGTGTAAGCAATGATCGGGCGGCGGCAAAATCTTGAGACCCTTTTGTGCCCGAAAGCTTTCTGTCCATTAGAGACCATTAGAACCAGTTAACGCCCGTGGCACATACATATTAAATTTTTACCTAATTTTAATGACTCCTCAATAACTTCTTTAAATGCGTAGCATCATTCAACTGTTTTCACATTTACCTCTTAACCACGATCCTCGCGATGTAGGTAAGTTATGCTGTGTATATCGAGCTCCACATTGTAGGCAATTACAGGCAATCACGTATCGGTAAAAAATGAAATATTTTGTGTAACTGTAAATATACTTTTTTCTACTCCCATTATATAATGCTGTCATTTGATGTCTGAAACCAGTTGCGTAATGATAATCATTACGATAAAGATTTCATTATGATACCGGTTATTGGCCAACCACAGATACCTTTAGAAATCATTATTTAATAGTTGATTAATCATTGAGAATCGTTCTAAGAAATGTTTCGTTTATTTGTGTAGATTAAATTGCATTTGATATGTTTGTCGGTTTTAATTTCTTTTATTAGTAGTATTATTTTTGTGGTACATTATTTGAAATAAATTGGATCGTAATTACACTTCATCCTATTTGACTAGCGCAGTACTCCCTCCCAGGCGGGCTGGTAACCAAAGCCACGTAGGGTAGGGCAGGGTTACAGGGCTGTGCGCTTGGTGGCGTTGACTGAATCATTCATGTCAATTGCCACGAAATAATTCAATGTAAAAGTTCATATTATGAAAGTTACCATTAGTGGCAGAAAACGTACCGTATGAAACTCGATGTAATGGGTATTGAGACATTCGTGTGAAGTTTACGGTACTCGCTCGTTCCTCGCCCATGCCGTAATATTACATTCGTTTATTAATACCCTTCATTACATTATCGTTTCATAATGTACTATTTTTTTCAGTGACAAACGTGAAATACAACTAGTATGGCTCTACGTACATCTCAAAGAAAAAAAGTGTCCCAAGGAAAATATTGTCGATTGAAAGTAGCGGTTGGGCTGAAAGAACTGGCGTTGAGCGAGCGCAACGGCAGCGCCTCTCGCGTCAGAGGCGGGCGCGAGCGGAGGCGGAGGCGGCGGCGGTGGCGCCGTGGTGGCTGCGGCCTAATGTGCGCACTTAGCGAAATAAGCCTCGTCTGGAGGTGCTGCGCGGGCGACGGGGGCGGCGAAACGACGTCGCGCTGGCGGCGAAGACGGAGATCGGCAGGGAGGGGGGGGGGGCGAAACAAGAGACGGAAGAAGAGGCGCGCGAGGGCGGTGCCAGGGGGAAGACGCTCAGCTGCGATTGCAGTCAACTACGCTTACAGTGAGATTCTGGGGTCTAACATTTTTGGTGCACCATACCAGATATACATCAGGTGAATAGTATATGGGCATGTTATCCGACGGCAAAGTACAGGACGGTGTGCGAGATTTCCCTCACCGAGTATCTCCGCCAGCGGGGCCCGACTCAGCCGGAATAAGCACTTTGCTACGGACTGGCTTCCGACGTGGTGTGGGGTTGTACAACGTGTAAAAGCGTATGTATGTATTACGTATGTAGATGTGTGTGTGTGTGTGTGTGTTTCTATGGGGAGAGTGGATGAAAAGGGTCGGGATGGAAAAATAGCCCCGATATTTTTAGGATATTGTTGGAATGATACGGCTTGTTGAAATCATAGAAATCTACCGATTAGAGCAGCCGGTTGCTAGACCTTTCTTCTAGACAGCGGATGAATTCTTTCTAGCTTTTGTCGAAAATCGATATCGGCTGGAGTGGAACCCCAAGTTGCAGCGGCGAAGGGAGGGAGACGGAGAGACGAGATAATGAAATCGTGGAAAGTCATGATGCAACAGAGCAAGAAGGAAGAAAAAGACGATGGCAGAAACCAAAATGAAGAAGGGTAAAAGATAAGAAAGAGAAGGGATAAGGGAAAAAAAAACATCAGTGAGATCGAAAGGTAAAACAAACAACATGTAGTAAACTGCTGTCAAAAATTCCGAAGATGATAAATCGCTAGTGGTGCAGAGCGGGATGTTGGAATTCCCATCGGCGAAAAATGTGTGAGGGCTCTGGCAGAGCGTTGAAATGAAGAAAGCTTCACAACTTTCGAGGCGACCTGCTACACAATGTGAGCAGGAGTTAAGGAGGACAAGCACAACGACGAAGAAGCTCTAAGAAAGGCCTCGTCTGGAAGAGCGAACAAAAAGTAAGGCTGGTTAAAGGTCTCAGTGTGAGAGAATAGTAGATTCTGTGATAACTGAATAAGACGGAGCACGGAGTTTCAGTACCGAGTTCGCACAACGACAAGAGAAACAACTGTCGCGAGGACAGCAAAGAGACTGACAAACGTGGTCGACTAATGAGCTCGATCGAGGCATGGCAGGATGGCTGTGGTAACAAACAGGGCTCTACTGAGCAATGAAAAGAATCAATGAGCGTGGTCGAAACGGGATAGGAAGAGACTCAGTGTTTGGGAGGTTAGGGAAGAATAGAGAAAGAGCAATAAAAAACGGCGATTTTGAACGTTTGGAGAAGAATGAAGCCACGTAAGAAGTGCGTAAGGAATGGCGGGACGGGACATGGCGGGACGGGTTGGGGCTGAGAGGGACGGCTGGGCAGGACGGGACACGACAGAACGGGATTGATGGAGAAGGGGAGGGAGAAAGACGAGGAGAGAGCAGGGCGGGGCGAATGAAAGTAATGGAGTGGGAAGTAGGGTGTTACTGCGGAAGTCAGCGTAGTAGCTGCTCCTGGCAGAATTTATGCGTCAGAAGCATACCGAACTCTTGAAAGCGACAGAGCCGATTGCGAGGGAGACTGAGAAGGTCAGAGGCCGGAAAGATAATATGACATCGAAATGACATGGCGTGCCGTGACATGAGGCGGTGGTGTGATGGCGGCCTTGGCGTTGACGGTGAAGTGACATGGCGTACTGGATGAGACTAGTTATGACGTGGAATGTGGTTACGGTACTGACAACACTGATGATTCGTGGGTAGGCGTTTTCGGCTGTGTTGGATTGAGGAATAGTAGAGTAGATTAATGACACTACGTAGGAAAGCGTGTCGTGCAGAGGCGGGGCCGTGTCGTGGCACGGCCGTGGCGTGGCACGGCCGTGGCGTGGCACGGCCGTGGCGTGGCACGACTCTGGTATGCTGTAGCTGTTGTGTGCCGTGGCTTTGTTGTAACATTGCTATAACGTGGCATGACTGTGTAGTTGTATACCTATATTTTGGAATGACTGTGGGGTGGCACGGCTATGGTGTGACACGGCTATGGTGTGACACGGCTGTGGTGTGACACGGCTGTGGTGTGTCATGGCTGTGGTGTGTCATGGCTGTGGTGTGTCATGGCTGTGGTGTGTCATGGCTGTGGTGTGGTGTGCTGTGGCTGTGGTTTGCTGTGCTATGATCGTGGTTTTGCCAAAGCTATATTTTGGAATTATTGTGTGTTTGGCGTTGCTGTGTTGCGGCATGGCTGTTGTGCCATGGCTGTCGTATGCTATGGCTGTGCCATGTCATGGCTAAGATGTGCCGTGGCAGTGTATTTGTACAGCTATATTTTGTTACATGTGTGTGCTGCAGCATGTGTAGCCCGTCAGCATGGCTGTTTTGTATTGTGGCGTGGCTCTGGAGACTCGTGGCGGTGCGAAGACGTGAAGATGTTGCGGGGGCGGCGCGGAGCGGAGTGGGCGTGGCCTAAGCCCCCGGAGCTGCCTCTCGCCCGGGCGAGCCCCTGAACTTCGACCGCCTTTGAATTTCACAGGGCTGCTTCTCGCCCCGCGCCGCCCCGCGCCGCCCCGCGCCGCCCCGCGCCGCCCCGCGCCGCCCCGCGCCGCCCCGCGCCGCCCCGCGCCGCCCCGCGCCGCCCCGCGCCGCCCCGCGCCGCCCCGCGCCGCCCCGCGCCGCCCCGCGCCGCCCCGCGCCGCCCCGCGCCGCCCCGCGCCGCCCCGCGCCGCCCCGCGCCGCCCCGCGCCGCCCCGCGCCGCCCCGCGCCGCCCCGCGCCGCCCCGCGCCGCCCCGCGCCGCCCCGCGCCGCCCCGCGCCGCCCCGCGCCGCCCCGCGCCGCCCCGCGCCGCGCCGCCCCCTCGACGAAATCCCGCCGTGTGTCGGCGATTTTTTCCGCGCCGCTTGAGCGCGGGCGTCGCGTTTCCGCCCTGGATTATTCACGGGAATGCCGTTCTGTGTACTATTGGTTTCACTCGTGCGGATATTCGGAAGTTGTCACCTGGTCGCTAATTTTATTAACAATTCTGTGGAATTTTGGGACGAAGATGGAAAAGTGATGCAAGAAATTTAGTTATGCGATGCACCAGGACTGTTTAAAAATATGTTATGATATTTTACTCAAATGCTGAATCATAAATTATTTACTCTAAAAATTAAGATACGTTATGTTTATCACATTTTTCAGAAGCTCTTTTAGAACTTTAGTATTTTTAGTTTATGTATTGGCCAACATCTAACTATAATCGCATCTTAAATCTTAATGTATAAAGGTTGTCTGTAAATCAAAATGAACCTTGATATAATAATGTATTTAGTGTAATTTGTACTTTCTCGTATTCATTCGTACTCAAATATACGAAGTAGTCTTGACAGAGAAATGTAATCGCGCGGAAACGAATTTTGAAATGTTAAAGGAAATTCATTTTTTGGAGTCCTCTGATAGAAAAATTCTCTTTTTTCAAAACGTCCCTCGTTCTATCTGTCCGCCTGTCTGTACGTGAACAGCACTAGGGCTTAGACTATTCATAGGATATTTGTGAAAGTTAAAATTCCCAGATGTCGATTTAGCCAGACTCACGTCCTTCTGTTTTAAAAATATCTCCTTCAATTTTTTTGGTATTGTACATGAAGCCCCTGGGACACTTTGAAAATGTTTTCAAATATGGTCCCAAAGTTTTTCTTAAATTTATTGTGAAGACAGTGTGAAATAAACTTACAAAAATAATATAGGCGTTTTACAGTTAACTAAGTTTTGACGGAAGTTTTTGTTGAAATTTTTCTTTGAAATGTAGGCAGAATTATGTGTGCATAACATTCAATCGGGAATGAGTTGTATCTTAAATCAAAAATTCACAGAGTGAAAGCTCACATATTATTGTACTGATATGTCTTTATTGCGCATTAGTATTAACGGCCAAACTGAGTTGATATGGCGCACAATGGTAGATTAATAAACTGGCAAATGAAATGCATTGCACCACGCATATGATACTAAAAGTAGGGAAAAATTATACACTCTGCTTCTGTTATGTTATCGCACGTAACAGCAAAATATGCTAATCAAGAGTCACGTTTATTTTTTCTCCGTGGAGAAAATGCTTTACTACTTTTGTTACTTCATGATCGTGTGCACCAAGTAATCTTTTAATCAATTGGGCTTTCATTAAGTTTTAATTTCGTTATTCCAGTTGGTAAGACATACTGCTCAAAAAAACAGAGAGGTCATTTAATGAAATCTGAAAATAATTATTCTACGCGTATAAAGGAAAGTTGAACTTGAGTAATGACACAAAATTAAATTTCATAGAGAGATATATAACTTATGGTGTAACAGACACTTTCTCGTAAGTTATTTTTTCTAAACTCTTTAGTCGGTGAAAATATATTTTCCACATTGTCATAATTTTGCGGCCCCATAAAACTAGTATTGAAATATGACATTAATAATATTACAAAAGAGTGAAACTGGCCCTATATGCGCAGTTTCACGGAACAATTTGAAGCAGGCTTGGAGAGCAAGTCGTTTCTGCGTTTTCAGAAATGCGCAATTTTGAGCTCATTTTCACAGAAAACGTTTGGGTTTTCGAGAAACATATTACTGAGCTAAGAAATTGGATTGGCTACATAAGAATTCTGTGGGGAACATTTGCTGCGTATCGTAAAAAACTATTTGAATCAATTACCATAATATAACATTATAATATTTAAATCGATGGAATAGGACGAAATGCTTTAAAATGAGGGAGAAGATAAAAAATTGCTTATATATGAAATTGACGAAAATGCAAAAATAATGTCATATAAAATGAGCTTTTACCTTTAGTCATTGCATAAAATTATTGCACACACTAAAATGCATTGTTCAAAAGTGACAAAGAGAGTATTACATTTCTATTAATTCCACCCCGTGCCACGTGACGTTCCCGAAAATGCCAATAGTCAAATCAATTCATGCATCGCCAAGTCAAGTGACCCCTGCTTGCTACCTCTTTCTCACCCCCTCTCAAAACCGCCTGCCCTCGGCACGTCCCGTGCCGTATCGGTGACGTTTACCATCGATTGCCGCTCGAAATGCCAGCCGCCGCGTGTCGGCACGACACGACACGGCACGCGCGTGCGTGGGCGCCCTCCGCCAGGAAGCCGTTATCGGAAAAGGGGCGCGCGCGAACGACGGCCGCCGCCACGCCACGCCACGCCAGCCCCCTCCACGCGCCGGCTCGGCTTGCCCGAACAGCGGAAGGCTTGTTGCCGTTTGGATACATGGAACGGCTGCGGCCGTCACATCTCTATTGCTCATTTCCTATGGAAAAAATGGCGCGCGCGAACGACGGCCGCCGCCACGCCACGCCAGCCCCCTCCACGCGCCGGCTCGGCTTGCCCGAACAGCGGAAGGCTTGTTGCCGTTTGGATACATGGAACGGCTGCGGCCGTCACATCTCTATTGCTCATTTCCTATGGAAAAAATGGCGCGCGCGAACGACGGCCGCCGCCACGCCACGCCAGCCCCCTCCACGCGCCGGCTCGGCTTGCCCGAACAGCGGAAGGCATGTTGCCGTTTGGATACATGGAACGGCTGCGGCCGTCACATCTCTATTGCTCATTTCCTATGGAAAAAATGGCGCGCGCGAACGACGGCCGCCGCCACGCCACGCCAGCCCCCTCCACGCGCCGGCTCGGCTTGCCCGAACAGCGGAAGGCATGTTGCCGTTTGGATACATGGAACGGCTGCGGCCGTCACATCTCTATTGCTCATTTCCTATGGAAAAAATGGCGCGCGCGAACGACGGCCGCCGCCACGCCACGCCACGCCACGCCACGCCAGCCCCCTCCACGCGCCGGCTCGGCTTGCCCGAACAGCGGAAGGCTTGTTGCCGTTTGGATACATGGAGCGGCTGCGGCCGTCACATCACTATTGCTCATTTCCTAAGGAAAAAGGGCGCGCGCGAACGATGGCCATTGCCCGCCACCATCAAGCGTCCTCCCCCCTGCGCGCTGGCCCAGCTTTTTGGAAGGCTTGTTGCCATTGGGATATATGAATCATGAGTGGAAGGCGTCGCCCACCCCTGCATGTGCGCCGGCAAAGTTTTGCCCATCAGCGGATGGCTAGTAGCCATTTGGATACATGGAGTACGTGTGGAAGACACCGTCACATTTATATTACTAATTCCCTATGCGCACAGAAATTGAAAGAAAATTTTGCAGCCTCTGGCCTCTTGAAAGGTGTTCGTGGTTGCCTTAGATACCTGTCGGCTTGTGTGGCTTAAGGCATCAACTGATGTCACTGCACTGCATCTGACCAAGAGGGTCTAGAGTTTCATTCCGAACAATGCCGAGATTTTTGACACCAGCTATAGCGCAATCGAAGTTAAGATGTAGTAAGTGGCCTTAGGGCTTTCTGGAAAAGAAAAATTCTCCTACTTTTAAGATTTCAAATCCGTTTAATTTCTTTTTGACGTAATTTTTCGTAAAACCAATTACAATAGTAAATTAACTTCGAATTTATGATCAAGTTACAAGAACTAGTGGTGAATATCTTTACAATTTATTAATTTTGTAAGAAGATATATGTTTGTCTTTTCGTTCAGTCACCTGTGTTATTTTGTTGTGTTGGTTTTGGGGTCAATGGTTTTAATCACGTCCAAGTTCAATGTACTTTCGTTTAATTCTCTTCATTTCGGTTTTTAATTTACGGTAAATTGATTCATTTACAATTTTTTCATTTAATTTTTTTTTTTGCAAAATTAATTTAGAATGAGTGATTTACCAATCGTAAAACGAAAGTTGTACATGGGGGGAAAATGGTTATTAATGTTTATAACTCTAACTATATTTGCGAGGAGGATTCACCCTGAAAGCCTACCGGGAGAGGCTGGCCGCTGTCCCGAGCGAGGCAGAGCAGCGAGTGAGGGGCCGAATGGGCGAGCGCGTGCGAGGGAGAGCGTGGTCGGCTGTGAATGCGAGCGCGGGGGCGGGGAGGAGGCGCCTGTGGTGGCGACTGCGAGTGGAAGGTCGGGGTCGGCGGCATGGCGCAGACGGCGGGGCGGGGCGGGGGTGTAATGCGCAGGGGGCACGCCACGGCGTGACTGATGCATGGGCGGCGCTGACTGCGCATAACGCGCCCTGGCGGCGATGGAGGGCGACGCGCGCGCCCTCGCTCTCGCCGCCCACCGCTGCCTCGGGTGCCACCGCCGGCGGTCGCGCCGCCGTTATTACGGGCATGCATCACCCCGGCGACGACGCGCCGGCCCCTCCCTCCTCCCCTTCCTCCCCCCCACCCCCTCCCCCCCTCGCGCCCCGCAACGCCTCGGAGCCCAATGCACGCCCGGCGCCGTCCAGCATAGCACGCCGGGCGGTCACGCGCTCGGCGCGATTGCGAGGGGCAGGGGGCGTCGGAACAGGGTGTTCCTTAATCACCATTCCGTCATTCTTAAAAAAATACTACTGTTCCTTAATTGTCTGAAAATTATTAAGGAAATGAACTGCAATGAAAATGTAGTGTTTTGTTTTCTTTCTTGGTAATATGCGACTGGAAACAACAATAACGCAAATGTGACTGCCATTTTTTTCTAATGATTCTCTTTTTTAAATATAATTCATATTACTCAAGTTTTTGGGATATTCAAAAACACGGCGCGAGTATACGAGTTCATGTATACATAAAATGTTTAGTAAGTAAATTTTTGTCTTTAGAAAAAGTACAAAAATGGGTTATGATACTTTTTATCAAAAATATGAAATGTAAATGCAGTGTGATTTTTTGCTCATGTTCGTAAGGGGACTAGACGAGTTGTTGGGAATTCAAGACTGGGACAGAAACAAGCTGCTCATTGTGACACGAAGTGAATTAATGAAACGAACTGAAAATATAGTCAGTGTGCAAGGGCGCAAATGGAAAGAGAGGGAGTTGGAATAAAATTAGAAGACGAAAATCAGGGATGAAAATATCGAGACATTTCAAAAATGAAGAGTATGAGAATAAAAAAAGAAGTTTGAGCCTCTGTTGGTTGCAAGGAGCCCTGCAAGGGGATGCTGCAAGGGGCCCTACACGTACCTTCCCAAGATGCTCTTCGTGGGCGGGCTTCTCTGCGGTTTGCGGCGTCTTGTCTCTGGCCTCTGGCCTTTGGCCGTGCGACCTACCCTCTCGCCCTCTCCCTCTCTCTCTCTCTCTCTCTCTCTCTCTCTCTCTCTCTCTCGCCCACACACCGACTTCCTCTGTGGCCAGCCAACCCGAAACTTGCGGAGCGCACCGTCTCCCGTTCCGCGGAACGACCGGCTCTTCAGGTGCGCTCTCTTCATTACGGCGGCCGCCTGTTCATTTCCAGCCCTTTCTATTTCTTCTGTACAAAGGACAATATTTCGCTCGTTTATGAATCTCACGTTTGTTCTTCTGAATGTGAAGTGCTCTGGTATTTATGTCGCCATGAATATTTATAGATGCATTTCACTTGATTCTTCATGCATTTTATGCCTTTCTATGTGTTCGGAATTTTTTAATTTTTGTTTTAATTCCAACATGTCGAAACATTCCTTTCGGGAGGGTGAAAATAACAGAGGAATTCAATGAAATTGTCTTATATTATATGACGCGAAAAACAGCTAATTTTGAAAGGAAGTTTCAGTTTTTGTCTACCGTAAAGCATCAAAAGGGCAACCTGTCACCCAAAGTATGAATTGTAATCACCTTTAATTGTGTTATGAGTTGCGGTTGATAGAAATAAGAATTCCCAAAGGGGTGTGTGTGAAGATATTTTTATCTTCCAAAGAATCAATTTCTTCCGGACAGGGTTGAACCGTGCTTTATAACTAACTGGGCTATGTAACATAATTCACAAAAAAATATTATCTTAATCTCTCGAATGTTATGAGTTAAATTGTTGTAGAATAATGATTATTAATTAATACTTAATGTTTCGTTCGGATGTTGCCTTTAAAAACACATACAACATTACAACTTTCAAACTTTACATGCGATATAAACAACGTTTTGTTTGGTTGAGTACACCTGTATTCAATTGTAAAAGTACCTATTTAAGATTGTTAATAAAATCATCGCCCTTTATCGACCTAAACATTTCAACCTAAATTTTACGTACGTTAATTTAGAGTTTATAATCGATTTTTCACTCCCAAACTGAGTTCATTTACATTACTGTAATTCTTCTTTATCGGTTATAAGTCAAAAACTGTTAGCCTCGGTCTCGTAGCATTTTTCTTAATCATTTGTGCCAGACACCATGTGTTGAACACATATATTGATAGTTATGTACTAAAATATTTGGAATATTTATGACGTAAGTTAGTCTCTAAAATAGTTTTTACCGAATATACGGTTGCTTCAAAATATTTAAGAATGTACCAAAGCCTGCTATAAATGACGGTTATTACCATGACCAATACAGCAATATTACTTCGTGTATTAATTCATACCACTCTTGTTATGTTATATAAGCTATATACATCGAAAGAATATTCGAAAACAAGATTCCTAAGGTGTTTTATAATATAGAGAAATACTGTGAATCAATAATCACACGAAACTCCAAATTATTCATTCTAAATAATCAAGATCTGTTATGGGTTTATAATTAGAATACCGCTTTCCTCAACCTAAAAACAATATTCAGGGTTCATACCCGCACCTTCAGCTTTTATTTCAGTAACAAAACTTCATCACGAACCATCATAACATGAAGCTCTTTTACACTGAAGACAACAGAACAAAGCACGAAGATATCATTCAGAGATATCAATACCGTTGCTTGTAATCTTATTGTCGTCACTTTATCTGGGTGACATCCTCTGAATCACTGTTTTATCTGGTGCACTTGTCTTATTCCTTAATAGTGACTGAAACAATAAAATGCAACCAATTAGCATTAAATATCAAGAGTTTGTTTCTTCGTGTATTTTTACTTTCGTTTATCTGCACTTTCAAATTGATGGAGACATTTTTTACAATGTTCTGTTGACGTATTCGAAGGAGTTCTTCCACTAGTGGCGGACTCTTGCTCAACTTACCTCAATGCAGTGTTGAAGCGCGGGAGCTGCAAGTGGACGAACAGAATGCTTCCCAATCCGAGGTGCAGCATGACCTGGATCACAATTCCACGCGTAGTGACTGAGCAGCCGCTGCACCGGTTGCGTTTTATTCGAGGCAGTGTGCATACCGCGTACTTGTACTTTACCAGCGGGAATTTATTCCACGGGGAGGCAAGCTATGACTTTTAGCTTTAATCGTCGCCCCCGTCGGCGCACAAGTCCGCCGTCAGGCTGGTATCCGGATCCCGCCAGAACGCAGTTTGCCCTCAGGCAACCTCCCCTTTCGATGTCTGGGAAGGGGCCATCCTACAAGCTCAGAGCTTCTAGCTTTCCAGTCTAATACCGAAGACCAAAGAAAGTGCTACTCACATGCGCCGGGAGCAAGTCCCTCCTCTATGCCCAGAGTATCGGGCCACTGCCACAACGAAGCCGAGAGCCCATCTGGGGACCAGCCGAACTAAGGTCCGGGCTGCTCGGGCCCTCCTTCTCGTCTCCTCGCTGCCTCCACCGTCAGGCTATTGACGTGGGTACCGCCAGAACCTAGGCAATCTTACAACGGGATATCTTGTCTCTGTCGGACTTCTATATGTGGGATCCGGAGCTTTCTGAAGGACGTCCTTCGCTCAATATTGCCCAAAGTTCGGCCCATCAGTGCCAAACAGGTAGGTTACTGGTCAACACGGAGCTTAGCATCGCCTACTGACTGCCTCCACCTTAAAGCTATCGACTTGAGTGTCGCCGTGAATCTCAAGGTCCAGGCGGCCGTCAGCAGCTCTCCACCAGCAATCGCGCCCACCCACGCAGACGCGATTCCTCCTGGGAACAGGAGGGTATTTGGGGTATCCGAGCAAGGGGGTATGTGGGCCCCGTCAGAGTCTTATATGTGGGATCCGGAGCATTCCAAAGAGCGTCCTTCTCCCAATCCTGCCCAAAGATGGACGCGCCAGGGGCCCAACACGGGCAGAGCCCGGCAACACGGAGCTTAGCATCGCCTCCTCACCGCCTCCACCTCGGAGCTAACGACGTGCGTGTCGCCGCGAAACGCAGGGTGGCCGGGTGGCCGTCTGCAACGCAGGCGCGAATCCCCCGGGGCAGCCGAGTTTCCCTTTCTCGTTGAGCGGGCCTTGATCTCGCGCGCGGCTGTGCATGTTGTCCCGGTCACGTGATCTCTATCGCGGTCGAATCACCCGCGACCGGCGCCGCGCGATACGGGCCCGAGTTCGTGCCTTCCCACCATAACTTCAAGCCGTGATATACGGTGGAAGAAAACGCTGTTCTCCCTCGATGCCAATATGAGCGAGCTATCCATATTTTTGTCCAGGAGCTTAATGGATAGGGTGGAAGACGAATTATATTTCTTTAAACTGGTTTCTTCTCGACGACCTTACATTTTATTGGTCGAAATATTGACGAAGAAAATAAGGAAAAAGGAATGAGGTATCTTGTAAATTTCGTCTGCCTGAAGTGATTGGTAAATAACTGTCAGCTGAAGTCATATGCAAAACGACGTGCATTCGTCTTGCGTATATGTAGCTCGGTGAAATTCGTTGCATACTGCAATGAAATAATGATGTTTTGCGAACATTATTTATCCTGCTTTTTTCTTGAATCGTGAGTTCGTTATTTCTTTCAACATTCTCTTGTTTTGAACAAAGCTATTCATCGCACGTAGACATTATTTTCGTTTGAAGGGTGGGAAAGGGTGAAGGTTTTAGACGAAGAAGAAAAGTTTGGAAGGGAAACATTTCGTTGAAAGGTAGGGCTACACGTGAAGACATTCAAGACAAATTTATATTCACTGTGGTTTTCGTTATTTTACGTGTTAATAAAAGTGAAATTGTGAGGTTGTATAATATTAGAAAAAGGTTTCTACGTTCTCGTTAGATTTAGATTTATTATTTACTATGGTTTTATGCCTTGAAACGCGGTGAAGTTTGCCTAAGTTTTACAATTATTATGTCAACTTGCAAACCTCAGAATTTGACATCTTTATCTTACACGTAGCAATAATATAAAAATTATGATATAATAATAATATAATTTTCCTTATAATAATATAAGTACAATTATTTACTTTATGCTTGCTCAGGCATTGTAGAAAAGGTTCAACCATTGATGCAGGGTAAATGTGTCTGCATATGAATGAGTAGTACATTTAATATCTCTGGTTTCATTTCACAACATAACTACCGCGTGTATCTAATGTTTAAGTAATGAAGTTAATTTGAAGCACACTATAGAACATTCATTAGGTTCTGATAAGTTTAGAATGAAGCCTTTGGCATAAAATTCAGCAATGAACACTTACTCTTAACTTCAATTACAAAACTCTTCTTGGTTGGTTATTTATATATAAAAACATAAAACGTCCATTTTTCTGCTGTACGTGTGAATCTTTTTAATTAGCTTTGAAAAATGTCAAAAGAATATGATACGCATGAAATACTATTCAAAGGAATTATCATCATTTGCGTTCTGGCGACCACCCTGTCAACATGTCACGTAACAGATCCAATCAAATTCATAACCCCAGTGAAGTGGCATGTCGCCTCGTTGCATTGGTGGCAGTGCGCTCTGCGGACACGTGCAGCGAGGCTACGAGAGAGGACGGAACTGCAGATGCGGGGCTGCATGTTGCTGGTTGAAGTGTGAGGGATCACTGGATAGTTGGGGTTGAGGTGTTGCGGGGATTAGAGAGCCAGTGGTTGAGAGGCTGCATAGTTTAGAGGGTGAGTGATTCATGGATTGAGTTATTGAGGTGCCGAATAGTAGAGGGAGTGCAGGGTGGAGGGAGTGCAGGGTGGAGGGAGTGCAGGGTGGAGGGAGTGCAGGGTGGAGGGAGTGCAGGGTGGAGGGAGTGCAGGGTGGAGGGAGTGCAGGGTGGAGGGAGTGCAGGGTGGAGGGAGTGCAGGGTGGAGGGAGTGCAGGATGGAGGGAGTGCAGGGTGGAGGGAGTGCAGGGTGGAGGGAGTGCAGGGTGGAGGGAGTGCAGGGTGGAGGGAGTGCAGGATGGAGGGAGTGCAGGGTGGAGGGAGTGCAGGGTGGAGGGAGTGCAGGGTGGAGGGAGTGCAGGGTGGAGGGAGTGCAGGGTGGAGGGAGTGCAGGATGGAGGGAGTGCAGGGTGGAGGGAGTGCAGGGTGGAGGGAGTGCAGGGTGGAGGGAGTGCAGGGTGGAGGGAGTGCAGGGTGGAGGGAGTGCAGGGTGGAGGGAGTGCAGGGTGGAGGGAGTGCAGGGTGGAGGGAGTGCAGGGTGGAGGGAGTGCAGGGTGGAGGGAGTGCAGGGTGGAGGGAGTGCAGGGTGGAGGGAGTGCAGGGTGGAGGGAGTGCAGGGTGGAGGGAGTGCAGGGTGGAGGGAGTGCAGGGTGGAGGGAGTGCAGGGTGGAGGGAGTGCAGGGTGGAGGGAGTGCAGGGTGGAGGGAGTGCAGGATGGAGGGAGTGCAGGGTGGAGGGAGTGCAGGGTGGAGGGAGTGCAGGGTGGAGGGAGTGCAGGGTGGAGGGAGTGCAGGATGGAGGGAGTGCAGGGTGGAGGGAGTGCAGGGTGGAGGGAGTGCAGGGTGGAGGGAGTGCAGGGTGGAGGGAGTGCAGGGTGGAGGGAGTGCAGGGTGGAGGGAGTGCAGGGTGGAGGGAGTGCAGGGTGGAGGGAGTGCAGGGTGGAGGGAGTGCAGGGTGGAGGGAGTGCAGGGTGGAGGGAGTGCAGGGTGGAGGGAGTGCAGGGTGGAGGGAGTGCAGGGTGGAGGGAGTGCAGGGTGGAGGGAGTGCAGGGTGGAGGGAGTGCAGGGTGGAGGGAGTGCAGGGTGGAGGGAGTGCAGGGTGGAGGGAGTGCAGGGTGGAGGGAGTGCAGGGTGGAGGGAGTGCAGGGTGGAGGGAGTGCAGGGTGGAGGGAGTGCAGGGTGGAGGGAGTGCAGGGTGGAGGGAGTGCAGGGTGGAGGGAGTGCAGGGTGGAGGGAGTGCAGGGTGGAGGGAGTGCAGGGTGGAGGGAGTGCAGGGTGGAGGGAGTGCAGGGTGGAGGGAGTGCAGGGTGGAGGGAGTGCAGGGTGGAGGGAGTGCAGGGTGGGCACATGTTTGAATGACTTCTTGGATGAAGGGATTTATTAAAGGATGCGTGATTAAAGGGATGGCTTCATGGTTGAAGAATTGCGTGATTGACTGACCTGAGGTTTGAGGTGCTACAAAGTTGAAACGATATGGAGTTGAGCTTCTGTTGGGCGTTTGGGAGAGGTTGTAGGGATTCGATGTTAATATGATGTGATGTTGAACGGAAGTTGGAAATGTGGGAAGTGATGCAGGTTTACGACGTTGACGTGATTATATGCTAAGCCATTTTTTTGAGTGTGAGAGGGATTGCGGGACTACGAACTTGCGGTGTGAAGTTGAGCGGAAATCGGGAGGGTGGATGGAATTGAAGGGCTAAGAAGTTGAAGTGATGTAACGTTGAGCGGATGTTTGGCGTGTGTGAGGGATTGCTGGGCTACGAAATTGAACTGATGTGGCGCAGAGCGGAAGTTGGGCTTGTGTGAGAGGTTGCGGGGCTACGGAGCTATGTCATGCAGAGCGGAGGTGCTGTGTGTGTGTGTGTGTGTGTGAGGAATTGCGAGGCTATGAAGTGAGTGAGGTGGGGCGAGTGCGGGACGAGTGGTGTGATATTCCGAGCGGAGGTGGGGCGTGAGGGGCGGCGGGGCCAGTGGCCTGCGGGCGCCAGCGGAGGCGAGGTGGGCGTGGCCGCTCGCGTTTAACGCGTCGTCGCGCCACTTCACAGCGCCGGCGCGCGCCGAGCCGCCCTCGGCCGCCGCCAGGCGCGCCACCTGCGCACACGCGCCCTTTCGCTCCCCTCGCCCTCGCCCTTCGCGCCGCCTGGCTCCTTCCCCTTCATTAGCTCTTCAGAATATGCTACGTGTTTGATGCTTCCCGAATCTCAAAAACTCTCTCACACTTCCTTTGTTTTGACCTTCTCCATCTTTAATTATTTTCTGTAATATTTTTTTCTTCTTCGTCTTCTTTTTTTGTTCTTGTTATTTTGTTCCTATTTTATTAAATTTTCATGTTTTTTATTTACATTTTTACCTCTCTCTCATGTCCATTATTTTTCATTTCTATATATTTATTTATGAAATTTTCATGTTGGTTTCTCTTTATTCATTTACATTATTGTTATATATTTTCTTGTTGCTTCTATTGCGATTGATTTCTGTCGTAACATGTGATAGAAGACAGACTTCCAGTGCAAGCCCCGAATTATAAGCTGAGAGAGAACATGGGAAGGCCAATAAACAAATAGAAAAATGTTGGAATAGGCAATTTGACTAATCCGTAAAGCGAGATGACGATTATGACATTAGATATAAAGTAATTGCATTACTTATCACCCTAACTGCCTTGACCTTGTGTATTAGTCCTTCCACTGCAAAGGACATGTTGAATTTGAGTCTCTGTACCCACAGTTTCTGCTAATCGACTCAAAATCGTCTATTAGGTAGGTTCATAGGTAGATTGATAGCTGAAGAAGCTAACGCATGAATCCGCTGCTAGCGGTGGGAATCGTGAAAAAGCTGTAGAAGCGATGTCGTTAATAAAAACGTAGCATTGGGCTCTACGAAACATTGCAGTTGCGACATTAGATATAGTAATTGTGTTAACTGACTGCCAGGCCCTCCTCTCTTGGCCTCTCCACTGCAAAGCGCATCTCGTCTTGGGGTCCCTGTGCCCGCAGCTTCCGCTAATCGAGTCCCCCCCTCCTGCGTTGGCCAGCCGGCCGGGCGAGGCCCGGGGGCCACGCGCCTGTCGCTCCTCGTGCGTAAACAGCGCCCGGAATAGCTCCTTGATGTGGCGCGCTCCCTGCAGCGGAGAGCTCGGGAGGTGCTCTATTTGCACAGCATCAGAACATATAGTGTTTCTAGCAATTCTGTTTACGTCATCAAATACTCTGCTTCTTACTTTTAATTTATTTAAGCTCGTTTTATAACATTTAGGTCATCCCATCATTATACAATTGAATATACAAACATCTGACTTACAATTTTATCTGTTATTTGATATTTCTCTATGAGGAAAATTCGATAAAATGTGTTAATGTTTCTATTTATAAAATAAATAAATACAGATTTATATACTATGAGATGAGAATATTTGATATTCCCTGGTTAAGACATTATTGTAGACACTATAGTAATAATTAGTCACCTTCATTTTTGATGATGTCGTTAAATAGTTTTTACACACTAGATTTTTTCTACAATGTATTACCATGACATGACCATTCAACATAATGCACTAAAGTTCAAGAAAATAAGACAATACTATAATCAATATAATCAAACCCTTACTGGAGGCGCTTCTAGATCTGTCCTTACGAAACAATAATAGGCATTGAGAACAAAGGTCATTGACGTCACCTGTAGTGCATGTCGGTGTCTTCACGAAAGTTTATTCTTTCAAGTTACTTCTTTACAAGTACTAAGCAATCATTACAAACCGCTCAATAAAATGTTACAAAATACTTATGGAAGAAATATCACATTGAAGATCCTATATTAAATGCTCCTATAGGCAAAATGAATTCTCGAACCAGTCATGAAACGTTGGGAAATGTTCAAGGTTTATGACAGTAACTGGGAAACTAAATATGCCTGAGGGTCTAACACCAGTCCCTGATCAGCTCCATTCAATTTCAAAATATTATAAAACGGTTTGCTGAAGACGAGTTCTATCAATCATTACAGTGCAGTAATTTTCATGGTTTAAATGCTGAATTTTTATAATGTGAGAATTTTTCTATTTACGTTTTCTTTATCATCTTCATTTTTATTTATTGCATACTGATATGCATTATTTTTTATGAATTATAGTAGTAGAATAGACTTCCTTTGGTATCAGAAAAATAAGTTAAATATCTAATGCTGTCTCGTTTGATTTGTAATTAAATCTCTCTGTACGTACAGTGTAGTGCATAACAAACAAAACGCTTTCTTGGAATAAGGAGATCTATGTAAGCAGTTTATTACTAAAATTCATTACGGGAAGAGATGTGTAGTATTTATGCTTATTTTGTAAAATTCATAAATCGTAACATAGACCGTTACTCGTTTCAAACCTTCAGTTATTGGCGAATTATTAATACAACCAAATGGATGCATTTTTGCTTCTCAATCTACTTAACAAATTCCCGATCAATTCTTACCATCCACAACGAGAAGACATTTTAAACGACATTCCTCTGCAATTTACTTTTTCTTCTTTCATTCTTTTAAATAATTCGGAAATACATTCAAACATTTTTTTGCTACTGTGTATAATTCTAAAGAACTTTCCGGCTTTTATTTCCATATCTAATGTTTACATTATGCAATTCTTGATCGGAGTTTTTCTTTAAAAGGTTACATGGCGTACCTAATGCCTGCACGACATTATCTACTTACGTAACCCCGCTTCCTTACAATTACTTTCTTTCAGCCCTCTTTTACTGCCAACATTTTTACTGAGCCAACTTGCCTTCATTTGAAGCAAAAATCGTCCCGGAAACTATAACCATTATGCAATGAGTTCGCCTGCTCTACGCACAAAGCAGAAACGACAAAAATCTTGCTGTTCAGTCTGCGAATACAAATAGAAAGTTTAAAAACTTTATTAGATTTCCCAATCAAATAGGTTTCTTCATTAACGGTGAATGGAAGTAACACACTGCTTTTAGTTGTGGTATTTAGTCTCGTACTACAAAATGTATGAGAAAGCACTAGTGCATAATACAAGGCAAGATCTCTCTAGTGGTTGGAACACGTTGGATTACAATACACCTTTATTAGCTCTGAGGGCGTCGTCGGTCGCCACAAAAACACATCCGGGCTGCTGAAAGGAGAGCAGCGGTCGTCCGGGCGCTGACACAAACGACCAATAGCAGGAAGCCTGCTCACAAGCGCCGCAGATAGCCATCGGGCAGCGCGAGGCACGCCAGCTGTGTCGCGTGCGGTCCCCCCCCCCTGCCGACACCACACCCGCCCCATTCGGAACGGCTGGCTCACCTCTTCCCCACACCGCCACGCCCACCCACCATATCGACTCTTTGCCACCCTCCGTCTCCACATCATCACCGCTCCACTTTGCGGTCCCTCCCTCCGCACATCACCGTCTCCCCGCTTTGCCACCCTTTCCTCTCCAAGTCACCCCCTCACCACCCCTCAAAACCGCCACCACTCGACCATTGCCACACAAAACGCCAGACCTGAAAAGCCGCTGTACAGCGAACCTGCCACCCACCACCCCGCCAAACCGCCAATTATGTTGAGGGTAACATCCGTGTATCCATCAATCTCCAATATTACCGCTCTTGATGCAACCTCCTCTACGTTTTCTGCAGTCGTCCGTGTTGCTAATCCTGTAGATGACTCCCCCAATGCTGTTACTGAAGCCGTCAACTGTGACACTGGAGCTGACTGAAAGCCTTAGCTGTCCACGGCTGCACTCCTCATTCAACCCCTGACCTCCGTGGAACGCACCGGTCATGTTGAATGAACTGCCCTCGCGTTGCCCCTGGCGGTCTCATCAGGGGCGAATCCGGCCAATCATGTTCGGGGAGGGGGCGTAATAGATTTTTAAATAATAAACATATTTTTTAGTGTATTGTATATTGTTTTCGTGGCGTATATACGGTACTGCACAATATTAATGTTAAAATACTTATGTGATTCTGACTAAATTTTTAAATCAATTTTACCAATTGAAAGAAGGTGGCAAACGAAATTTCTAGGCGTTCGGGAGGGGGGCATGGCACCCTTGCCCCTGCAACCGCCACTGGACCCACTGCCCTGCTCACTCATCCTCCCTGTTGCTGCACGCACCTCCGTCCTCTTTGCTTCCTCTCCCCCGCCGCCTTCGCCTCCCCCCTCTCCTCTACCCTCCCTACATTCCTCTCTGCACTCGGCCCTCTCGTCTTCATCCCCACCCTCGCCTATTCCTCCGTCCCTATCAGCACTGCTCATGGGTCCTGCCCGTCCCCAGTCCATCCAACCCAATACATCCAAGCCGTCTTTCCCCGCCCCGACCGGTGCCCACGCCCACTCCATCACCATCCTAGGCTACTTCACCTTACTATCCTTCCCACTGCCCCCCGTCGCCTTCAATCCTCTATCGCCTCGGTCGCCCCCGCTCCGTCCAAAGCTCTCGCCATCCTCAGCACCGGCTTCTCCCTCGCCACCCTCGCCGATTCCACCGGGGCCTTCCCCTCCCACTGCCCCGCCCCTTCTCACCGCTCCATCCCCTCCCACCGCCCATCCCCCTCCCTTCGCCCCTTCCCTCCCGCCTCCCCATCCTCTCTCCGCTGCCGTCGCCCGCGCCCGGCCAGTGCACTAGGCGCCTGCCTTCGTCCCTGTCTTAGTGCGCGGGAGCTAATCGCTCCACTCGAGGACCGCCCATTCGCAGGCGCTCTCCGCTTCGACCGTTCCGCTCCATTCACACGCTCACGTCGGTAATGGTTACGGTGGGTCGAGTTTATCGCCATGAGTATAACGATCGATTATTTTACAGGATTAATCGAAAAGTTGAAATCGATTGTTTTTACACCGATCAAGGGTACTCGTATGTTTTGTATGTATGTAGGTGTTTGGCATTTTAGAATAGGATTAACTCGAATTTTGCCAGCTAGCGAAGTTCTCAGGCATGGGCTCTGCTTTTATTTATCCTTCGCAGGCGGGAGGCGGGCTTAGGAGGCATGCGGCTGGCATGACGTATTTCCATCACCGTTCCTAGCTTGTTTGGTCTCGCTGAGCTTCATTCCGCCATTCAGCTGCAGAAAATGAGGCGATTTGTATTAAAAAACTTCAGCTTAATTTTTTCCTCGGCCGGAAATAGAACCCGGGACCGCCTCACAGAAAGCTAGCACGCTATGTCCACCAGAGGGAATACACTTCAATTATTAAAACGTCAATTATTTTTTCCGATTATTTTACTCGATTATTGGCATTCAAATCTTAATTTTCAAAAGAAACAAAATGTACAAACATCCCTGTACTCACCTACTTAAGCAACAGAATTCGTTGCCTGTTTATATATCTCCGACTACAGAAGAAAATAAGACACAAAATTAAGTGATTGTTTTTATGTTACCAAAACTGATAAAAATGAAAAGTTTCTATGACCTGATATTGTAGTTATGTCATGTGTAACGTAACTTTATTTTAGTTTGTTTTGACATCTACAAACTAATAATTATTAATTTTAATGATCTAAGCATTATTCAAAACATACAAAAAATTGACAATATTAGATTGGTCGATTAATCGTTCCGAATGAAGCTATGGATAATTAATTGAATAATGAAATTAATAGTTGGATGACAGTCGAATGTTTATAATCGCTTTTCCCTATTTATGGCCCTTAGAGCCTCTTCACTTACGGTAATGAGAGATCTGGCGGAAAAGTTCTATGCTCCTTGGATGACTTCTTGAATGAGGAGTAGCTTCCTAGTGACACGCATCCATTGTGCAAGAATAGTAAATTATTCCAAGTTTATCAGTTCAAAAGAATCATTCGCTGGCGTGCTGTGCCTGCATGACTGGAGATAAATTATCGTTTCGTGAGTTAATTTTTTATCAAGATATATTAGTTGCTGATAAACCGAACAAAACTCACTAGAAGCGAAAGTTACAAATGTGTCATTGCATTATAAAATGATGAAACAGGATGCTCAATCGGCATATGATTATTAATCCAAAATGTAGACAATGATAAAAATTTTCTTCAGTTATAAATTATGAAGTGATGTAATATATAAATTTAAGGCATAATTCGCGTTTTGCTTTCTTGAATAAATTTATTTATTTATTTATTTATTTGAACTTTATATTCGCCCCAGTTTTGGCTGCTACTAAAACCATCGGAGATTTTATCTCTAAAGGTATTTCAATTTTTTATTGCCGACGATGCTTGCTTCTTGAAATAAAAGCAGTGACAAGCCATACATTTTTTTGTAGCGGAACATTGATCCACTCGTCCAATATCAATTATCGAACGATTTAATAATTATACCAATTGGAAAAAGATTGGGATATGCTACAAATTTCTGCAATAACAAGGCAGCCATTTATTTTCGTCTATAGTATGGAAATAAGATCGTATTGGAAATATTTTCATTTGTGGTACATTTCGAATCTAATACCCAAAAAGATTACATGCACACAGGAATAATAATAATAATAATAATAATAATAATAGTAATAATAATAATAATAATAATAATAATAGTAATATGGAAATTCGAGATATACAGTCGCTAAATAAACAAATTTCCCCTTTAAACTCTGTAAAACAAAAAAAAATCGTTTTTACCTATTCGTTGCCATGCCTATATTTTGTTAAAATTTCTAAACAACTTTTCCACAAATTCGGAAAACATTTAATACTACTTTCACAACTAATCACATCACTTGGCCTTCATACAAAAATTACATAAATTTTTACTTTCCTTTAGAAGAACAGCAACTGCATCTTGGTATTTAAATACATAGTTCCTCAGTTCAATAAACACGCTTAAATTTAGAATAAAATACAAAGTTATTTTACCTGCTCGTCAATAATTTAATTAATGCGGTTTATTAAAAAAAATATAAATCTAAAGTTTCTGTTAATTCTTAGTTCGATTCAGAGTTTTTTCCACATGTTTCTTTTAAAGGCTTATTCTCGTTGGCTAGCTCATTGGCAAAGCATAATAAATTGTATTTTTATTACAATACTTTCGCCATTCAATAAATGGACTTCTTCCATTTCATCGTCCGTGTTTTGCAGAGATAACGAAAATGTCGCAAAGATATACCAAATCCCGAATTGTGCGTAATTGATAGATTAATGACTCCGAATAAAAGCAGGAGTAACAGAAATGCGACTCGAAAATGAATTGACTCGAAATAATAAAAAAACTGAAATGAACAATTTTCTATGTTTTATTTAGAGAAACACAATTTTAAAAATTCCTTTGTTTCACAAATAGCACTTCTTTCCATAAACAATGAAACCTCCTGCTTAAATAAATATACCTTCTTTTTTCTCTGCTAATACCAATGCATTTCTTCAGTGAGACTTAGCTATATGGAACAGGACGCTTTCGGGAGGTTTATAGCACAAATCGGGGAGCGGGCGGGGCCCATACGTGATAACAATACAGCCAGAAATTCAATTCAAATGAATAATTTATGTGAATACATCCGCACAAAATGGTTCCAGCAGAAGAAATAAAAAGCACCGCGGTGCGGCCGAAGGCGCGTGCGGCGCGCGAGCGATGGCGGAAAGGGTGGAGGAGCGGGGTGGAGGAGCGGGGTGGAGGAAAGGGTAGAGGAGCGGGGTGGAGGAGCGGGGTGGAGGAAAGGGTAGAGGAGCGGGGTAGAGGAGCGGGGTAGAGGAGCGGGGTGGAGAAGCGGGGTGGAGGAAAGGGTGAAGGAGCGGGGTGGAGGAGCGGGGTGGAGGAGCGGGGTGGAGGAAAGGGTAGAGGAGCGGGGTGGAGGAGCGGGGTGGAGGAAAGGGTAGAGGAGCGGGGTGGAGGAGCGGGGTGGAGGAGCGGGGTGGAGGAGCGGGGTGGAGGAAAGGGTAGAGGAGCGGGGTAGAGGAGCGGGGTAGAGGAGCGGGGTAGAGGAGCGGGGTAGAGGAGCGGGGTAGAGGAGCGGGGTAGAGGAGCGGGGTGGAGGAAAGGGTGGAGGAGCGGGGTGTAGGAAAGGGTGGAGGAGCGTGGTGGAGGAGCGGGGTGGAGGAGCGGGGTGGAGGAGCGGGGTGGAGGAGCGGGGTGGAGGAGCGGGGTGGAGGAGCGGGGTGGAGGAGCGGGGTGGAGGAGCGGGGTGGAGGAGCGGGGTGGAGGAGCGCGGTGGAGGAGCGGGGTGGAGGAGCGGGGTGGAGGAGCGGGGTGGAGGGGCGGGGTGGAGGAGCGGGGTGGAGGGGCGGGGTGGAGGGGCGGGGTGGAGGGGCGGGGTGGAGGAGCGGGGTGGAGGAGCGGGGTGGAGGAGCGGGGTGGAGGAGCAGGGTGGAGGGGCGGGGTGGAGGGGCGGGGTGGAGGGGCGGGGTGGAGGAGCGGGGTGGAGGAGCGGGGTGGGTGAGGAGCGGGGCCAGACGAGAACTGTCCAGCGAAAGGCGTGGGGAATGCGAGAAAGGGTAAAGAAAAACAGAGAGGAGGAGGAGGAAACTAGTGGAGCTACAAAAGTACCTAATTTCTCGAGTTATGTCTAAACTAGCGTACCCGTACCCTAAAGAACTCTCGAATTTTAATTTCCACCCTTTCCCCAACCATTTTCCTATCCGTTCCATTGAGAAGGAAGGTTGTTAATGAATCGTGTTTATTTGTTAAAAAATTATAAATGTAACACAACTTACAGTTTATCAAACAATAATAAAAACAATGCAATTAATATAGGAAAAAATTCAATAAAAATGTATTCAGTATTATATAGATATGGTCTTAGAACAATTCACACATCCTCAAAAACATTTGAAGTAATAATTTAATCTCTTGACAGTTAGCTTTTCGCTTTTCTTAATAATCACAAAAATATTAGAAAAGGTTTTTACTCTAGAGAAAGCTAAGTAAAGTTTACCATGTAAAAATACAGGATCGGGACATTACAACCCTACTCTTTGCAATATTATTTAACATTCCTGGATTTATTATAAGGAACAGAGTTGGTATTGCAGGGAAATGAAAAAAATAATTTGTATACAAAAACTATTATCCCTTAACTTTCAACGTTACACTCCAGACCAATCCTTGAAACCTGAACAAATGCTCCAACCTTAGACGTTGTTCACGGGTAATAATGAATACTCTTTTGCTTGGGATGGCCATATCCAAAACGTTTTACTAATAGAAAATGTATTGTTTTCAACCCCTTTGGAAGACGGAAATGTCGAACGAGCCTGGGGAACGGGGCGTGGCGACCTTCGGCGTGCTCGGACCATGAGGCAGCGATGGCCCTCCGGGGGCCATGGAGGGGGTGGAGGGGAGGTGGGGGGACGCGGGTCCAACGAGGCTCGAACACGCGATCGCAGGCCTGGCGCCCGGCCGCCACGACCATCGACCCCGCCGCGAAACAAACGAGCGACGCCTTCCGCCGACAGGTTGCTTTCGCGGATATTAAGACATTCCGAAATACTCGGAATACTCGGAAATTAACGGAAGTTATACTCAATTGCGACACGGAAGGAGTGAAAATGTTGAAGAGTCTCGTTGATTGGTTTTGGCATATTTTCTGTTTTTTAGCTGTATACTGTAGCGAAACCGATTTCGTCATACTTTTCGAAACGAAATTCATGCTGGAAAAATTAAATATAACAAACTCGGACCACCCAGAATTCTACCGGGAGCTTAAACAGATTGCAATGCACGCGTAGTCTCACTTATCGCGGGGGCCATTACCGCCTCCTCCCCATTAAGCAAGCCGTTTTGAGGACTGCCGTTGACAGATACTGTGCACGTGCGCGCGGCCAGCTGCAGATTTCGAGACCACCCACTTTCGGGGGAGCCCAGAGCAATACTTCCGTCATCGAACGCGCCCCCTACGCAAGCGAGGGCTAGATTTCTAGAAGGTTCGAGAACAGCCCGCATGCTCGCAGCCTGCACAAAGGGTGGAAGTTTCCTTCGCTTCTCACGCTGCGATTGGGTTAGAATGTTTCACTGCGACACAACTTCTGACCAATAGCGACACTGCTATCAAAGGGAACTAGGACACGTAAGAAATTGGGGTGGGGAGAAGAGCTAACCTGGTGCGATTTCAACGGAGAGAACGGCAGAAGGGATTTGATTTTTAGACAGAACAGTCGGGGCAGAAGTTTCTCTTGGGGGGGGGAATATTATTCGGTTAGAGGCAAGTTCACCTCTACCGGACTTCAATTTTTTTCGACGCAGAAATTATCTGATTTGATTTGAGTTTTGGGCTGACGGGAGTCGTGAGAGAATTACTTCTCTGGGAGGAAATTATTCGTCGAGGAGAGGCCAGTTTGTCTCTGAAAGATTTAGAAAGATTTCGGAAGGAGCTAAAGCTACTAGCTGACAACAATTGAGAAAATTAATTCTCTGGGGTGGGATTTATTCGTCGGGGAGAGGCAAGTAGACCTCTGTGGCGTTTAAAAAGGGGGTAGAGAAAAATTATTTCTCTGGGGTGGGAATTATTTGTCGCTAGACTTTCCGAAGTTATGTTAAAAAAATTAAAGAGACATTAGGCTGATTACTACGTTCCGGAGATAGAAATCGCCCGACTTCTACCAGTATCAACCAGTATCAACCAGTTCTACCAGTATCAACCAGTATCAACCAGTTCTGCCAGAATCTTCAAGAACTTCTAGTCGCCTAGACATCGCGGGCAGTTCGCCCGGGACATCGCCTCCCCTGGTTGAATGACCGGAGGACCGCTCAGCTGACGCCACGCGCCAAGAGGGGTGAGGGACGGCCGCGGTCGCCCCCTCGCCCAAGGCCGCCGCCCTCCTTCCAGACGCCGGCCGAGGGCCCCCGCCTGGGCACACAAAGGACCCTACGAGGTTGATGACCTGACGGGTATTCATCTACAAAACTTATGTAACGCAGTAATGTGCTTGGGCACGTCAAATTATCATTCTGTAACGCTTGTAAATATTATTTGTAATAAGTTGACCTTCTTCCTAGTTATAAGTCTTTTTCTATAATTACTAACATGCCTAATTTTCTTTTCTCTATAATTTTTTCTTTTCCATTGTTAGTGTAAGAATTGTAATTTCCCTGGCGCAATTTTTTTTTATTATCATTTTTGCCAGAAATAAATTGAATCATTTTACCAGTGAACAAGTGTTTATTTTTGTTGTGTTTCTCTTGTACTGTGTAACAGTTCCTTCCATCACCGATCTGAGCTAGTGGCAGGGTCGCTAATCGATTCCACAGGTAATCGTTAGTGTTACAATACTTACTTTTATCATCAATACCTCGATTTCTTGAAATATCAATTCAGTTTATTTAAAAAAGACGAATCGATTGTCTCTTTTATATCCCGGTCCTTATAGAATATTCTGGGAGAATTATGGAAATTTTCGTATTTTTGGAGGGGTTCAAGACATCTAAACGTATGAAATACTACGAATTACTATATTGTATTTTTGGCCTTACGTGAATTGTTAAGACTTGATTCCTAGCATTAACAATACTTATCCTTATTACTTTCTCGTATACGTACGTATATACGGAGTAATGTACGTTGTATAGGGAAAGTAATGTAATGCTGAGGAACTAAGTAGCACAAATAATAATTTTAACGAGATAATATCCGCCAGAAGTGCCACGCAAAGGTAGTTTTAGAATAAGTGTTATGACGAAGCCTTCAAAACATTTGTTGTTTGATAAAGCTTTTAAAAGCACATACGTGATAGCACGTAATCCAAAACGGACGAAGAATATCAATGAAATGATATTCTTGATACTATCTTACATCTTAAGTCGGTAAATTCTTGAGTAATTAAAATATGTTATCAACAATTGCTGATAACACCACATATGGTTTTAATTAGCCAGATTTACATATTTCCAGGCTTGTAGTTTGTTTTACGAAGATGGCGTTTTGCCGACTTAAACTATTGAATTGTTCGACAATATCATTTCGTGCGTAAATTAGGCACTTAACGCACATGGAGATCCAATCCAGCCTCTACAGCCGGATGAATGTCTTGCTGTAAAAATGCAATATAACTGAGAAATGTACTAAAATTAATTTTTAACGTTAGTGGGAAAAGTAGAACTGTAAACTAAAATTGAATAATATTAAAAGAACTTTATAGGCATGAATATCCAGGTTGACTAGATTTTCCTGTTAGATTTCTGAATTTACGAGAATTTAGTTAATTTTTGTGTGACTGGTGGTTCCAATGTAAAAGAACGTGAATTCTTTGGTTCATTCGAATGTTCTATCACCAAGATGAAGTAGTATTTCCGCTTAAACATTGGTTGAGAGAGGGTTTTTTTCGAGAGTTGGTGTTGCAATAGCTTGCAATTCACAATGAAATGTGAAAAATAGATACCAAACCCTTTGAAACATAAAACGTTGATGCATACATAACTAGTGCTAAATCAGCTACACCACTAACGTTAAAAATTACTTTTAGTTCTTTCTCGCCCGTTATTTCACGTAAAATTACGCGAAAAGTACTGAAATTTTCGAAAAATTGTACATGACCTTATTTCAAAATCTACCTTTAAGGAACAGATTTCATTAAGGGAAATAATCGTTATCTTCATAATTGTAATTGTAGGAAGATGCCTAAAAGTTTTTAATGATTTTGCAATTTTCGAAACATTAGAGTTTTTAATGAAAAAGAGATCTACACTATTCTCTTCAATATCCTTCGCACAATGCAACAACAAAACAATAAAAATATATTACTTGTTCGTTACCAGGACTGTTATAAGACTTTTTCTGCTGAAAATTCACCGTTTTTCGGCAAACATTGCATAACGTTCCCTGTAGTGCGTAAGAGGTAGCGAGGAAGTAAAAATGTGACGGAAAGAAAAGTCCGCTTGAAATTCTAAGAATATCTTGGAAAATCAACAAAATGTGCTCTTTTGCCCTTTCGAAAAGTGCTTAGAGCGATAACGCTTGCTGTCCGCGCGATCGTCACGCTCCGATGTGCACTTGTCAGCGACATCTCCGGCGCGGCACCGGCGGCGTCCAACGCGCGGCCGTGGCAGGTACATCGCGGGGCGACAGGCAGACGGGCGCGGGAGACGAGGGTAGGACAGCGAACGCGGTGGGGGTGGGGGTGAGGCAAATGGCATCTCTGCGAGCGGTGTCACGGCAGACACCGCTTCCGCGAATGGACTGGAAAGAGAATTCTAGGCAGCTGCTCTCATCGGTGGTTTTGCGTAGTTTCTTCGATCAACACCAGGCGAATGTCCGAACTGTACCCGAGCAAACCGCGCACGATCTTTCCTTCCCCGCACATTTTTATGTACTACACTACCACACATGCCGGGAGACCGGTCGGGAGCCCCAACAAGTTGTACACTGGTCCCGGTGGGAGATACCTTGTTGGGGCAATCACGGCAACCGCCCGCGACTAACACATGCACTAGGGGTCTAATAAATAATTAATCGATCGGTCGAATATGTGAGAACAGCTTGGGAATTCCAGGGCAGCAGAAGCGTGCACAGAGGCGTTGGTGAACGCGCAGCGCAGATCGCAGCCGCGCAATGAATTTCCCGGATGATTGTGTGCGCTGCCGTGGGTTGAGATGAGATAACAAGCAACCAACCGACCTGAGACATTTTGTCTGATGACGTCGTCGGTAGAGCTGCAGGGTGGAGTTAGACTTCGATTTATTTGGAGCTGCACTCGGCAGGTCGTCAGCTGTGACGGTGTCGTCCAATCGGGAGCTTACTGTGACGTCACTATGGTGACGTTCAACCTCCCGAAATGATGACACCGCAACAGATGATTTACGCCAGGGGCGGTGATGCTTAAATCCAAATATAGCATAGGGGACGCCGGGGCGGGCGAGCATTACCGCCGTCACGGGAGAGGGAGAGGGCGTGGGCGTGGGACTGAGCGCGGACGTGGGTGCAGAGGCGGACGTGGACGAGTGCGCGAGTGCAAGCGTGAGCGTGGACGTGAGCGCGGGCGCGGGGGTGGTCGTGGGCGAGGGCGTGAGCGTGGGGGCGGCCGCAGGCGTGGATGGGCGTGGGCGCGGGCGTGGGCGTGGGCGCGGGGCGTGGGCGCGGGCGTGAGCGTGGGGGCCGGCGCGGGCGTGAGCGTGGGGGCCGGCGCGGGCGTGGGCGTGAGCGTGGGGGCGGGCGCGGGCGTGGGAGTAGGCACGGGCGCGGGCGTGAGCGTGGAGGCGGGCGCGGGCGTGGGCGTGAGCGTGGGGGCGGGCGTGGGAGTAGGCGTGGGCGCGGGCGTGAGCGTGAGCGTTGGCGCGGGCGTGGGCGTGATCGTGGGGGCGGGCGCGGGCGTGGGAGTAGGCGTGGGCGTGGGCGCGGGCGCGGGCGTGAGCGTGGGGGCCGGCGCGGGCGTGAGCGTGGGGGCCGGCGCGGGCGTGGGCGTGGGAGTAGGCATGGGCGTGGGCGCGGGCGTGAGCGTGGGGGCCGGCGCGGGCGTGGGCGTGAGCGTGGGGGCGGGCGCGGGCGTGGGAGTAGGCGTGGGCGCGGGCGCGGGCGTGAGCGTGGGGGCCGGCGCGGGCGCGGGCGTGAGCGTGGGGGCCGGCGCGCCGCGGGCGTGAGCGTGGGGGCCGGCGCGGTCGCGGGCGTGAGCGTGGGGGCCGGCGCGGGCGTGGGCGTGAGCGTGGGGGCGGGCGCGGGCGTGGGAGTAGGCGTGGGCGCGGGCGCGGGCGTGAGCGTGGGGGCCGGCGCGGGCGCGGGCGTGAGCGTGGGGGCCGGCGCGGGCGTGGGCGTGAGCGTGGGGGCCGGCGCGGGCGTGGGCGTGAGCGTGGGGGCGGCCGCGGGCGTGGGAGTAGGCATGGGCGTGGGCGCGCGCGTGGGTGCGGATGTGTCGCCGGAGATTCGCCGCCGCATCGCGCCGTGCATCGACCGGCCGCGCTTCAATGTTTCAGCCGCGTGGGCCGGGGGCGCGGGCGCTTCTGGGAATGCGGTCGCCGGGCGGGGAGACCAGGGAGGCAGCGCGGAGGCGGCTCTGCCGGTGAGGCGTTTTGAGTGGCGGGGTCGCCGGCGGCGGGGGCCGGGGGGATTGTCGTGGGCGTCTTGGGGCGGGAGGAGACGGAGGGGGCGGCCGGGGGAAGGGCAGCGGAGGAAGCGGGATGGCGTGGGCGGTGGGCGTCGAGGGGAAGCGACGACCGGGGTGGGGTGTGGCATGTGGGAGTGGCGGGGGCGGGGCGCGGCGCTAGTGGAGAGCGAGCCTGCGCGTTGGGCAGATTCGCTGTGCTCCGGGCAGCGGCTCTGAGGTAACTGTTCGCGGCTTCGACCCGAGGGAAACCAGAATCGGCCACTCATCTTCTACTGCCATATCTTTGCGGGATGTTTGCGATCAAATACACAGAACTAACATGTCTTTTCTACCATTATAAAATGATTGATTGTTTGTTGCCTGATCACGCACGCAGTCGTTACTGCTCTACACATTGTGCGAGGATGGAACACATATTCCTACCGAGTAACCGTTTACTTTGCAACCTCTTCACCATTCATGTCGGCCCAGTATAGTGACATGTCATATACAGTATTATGGTACAATAATTTGATCTTTATTTTATTGTATGTCCATATACTGTTATTTATATGACGCATTTCTGCTACTCCTAACAATGATGTATCTTTTTTTGTTAGTCTCTGTCCCATTGCCACACATAAGGGACGATGTCGCTACATTTGAATCGGATAGACCTAATTTTAGTGCAAAGTGATAACGTAGTTTATATTTATATAATAATTAATATTGAATTATTATTCTCAGCTGTAAAGATGGCCGTATATTTGTTTCTGTCAACACAAAATTATAAATATATTATTCATTATTTCCAGTTTCCTGTAAGTGTTTTTCTAGCATAATGCAAACTTTTACGACACACGTATAGCCCGTGCAAAAGTACGGAGACGCATCTAAAAAAATCGACTGTTTTAGTACACTGAATAAATAGTTGAAAAATAATAGTTCGAATATTTGGGAGGTTGCAGGTTCAATATCACCATTCACCTAGATATCTACTGGTTTTGAACATCAGTGATTTCGTGGTATCGTCGGAATTTAATTCGTAGACTGACCGCTATCATCATTGGTTTCTCTGATGAGTTCCAGGCGATTGTCGCTCCACGAATCTCGGGTGTCCTGAAGTCAGCAGTAGGCTATAAATGAGTCTCGTAACGCATGAACAATAAAAGTAAATAAAATGTTTGTGTACATGATTCTTATCAATTATTACATTACTTCAAACGATATTGGAACCAATCACTATTGGGTCAAATCACTCTGGAAAACTTTCCCCACCCTCCCCGTTACAGTGTCAACTCGTTCAACACCACAGTTCATCTATATGGCGGAAGAATACACTTTGCGACGTGGATTTTGGTGATGTTGAACAACTGAAATTCAAGAATTGTTTTATGATCTGTCAAATTTATTACAAAGAAAGCAGTACAATTAGGTCAACTCTCTCTATTTTACAGAGATTTCAATCAAAAGCATTCATGGTAATTGCTATAGAATCTGGGTATATCTCAAACACAGTGCTAGAAAGAGACATAAAAGTACCGACAAGCTTTGCGAGAATCGAAACAAGCAGCTGAAACTATATTCAACGTCTGGAAAACCACCCAAATGCTTTAGACATTAACCTATTAGATAATTCGTAAGAAATCAAGAAATTACACACAATTCAATCCTTAGAATTTCATAATAGATTTTTAAATTAGTCACAATGTATATAGTCACAAATATTCTTCAACTTGGACTCCCAACTAAAAGTAATCAAATCACTTTCGTTCCAGACGTAATAAGACAGAGAAATGTACCAACGAGATCCATTGACTCACAAATTGTCATTTTTATTGTCAACTCTCAATGTTAACATACTTACTATTTATTTCAATGTAAAATAAATTGTAAATTTACTTTGATCAGCAATGAAAAAAAAAGGATACCATCACGTGGGCTGCATTGAATGAGGGTCGTGGGTCGGCGGCGGCGGCGGTCGGCGCTCGCGTGTGCCGCTGTGCGCGGCGCTTTCGTTTACTTATTCATTCATCCGCGCCCGGTCGCGCCCGCCCCCGCCCCCGCCCGCGCCGCGGCGCCGATCGATTCGGCCGCGGAGAACGCCCTCGCCGCGGGAGCAGCCCAGCTGTGAAAGCGGCGGACACGTTCTTTGCAACCGAGTGAGTGATGCGACTGTTATGAATGGACGGCATTGCTAGGTGGCTTGTGCCAATGTACCCTCCGGTTATAGTGAACTCGCAAATAGAGTACTTGGATATAGAGAACTCGGTTACAGAGAAGTCGTTTATTGAGAACTCGATTGTCGTGGACTAAAGTGCCGGTTGTCGTGGACTAAAGTGCCGGTTGTCGTGGACTAAAGTGTCGGTTGTCGTGGACTAAAGTGTCGGTTGTCGTGAATTCGGATATACTGAACTTAAGTCACTGGCCCCGTTTTATTTACATTACAAATAAGCACAAGAAGGTTAGGTTATAATGAACCTGAACCTTGGCTATAGTGAACTTACTAAACAGTACAACGTCCTGAGAATTAATTCCCTCCTGTAAAATAATATAATGCCTCAGTGACAGAAATTCCAATACCAGGCATCTTGGAAGAAATATCGTCGGATAAGGTCGTAATCAAAGAAGTCTCCCCTGAGGTGATGGTAGCGAACGTGGACTGGGCATCTTACTGATGACCTTGAGCCTCTCAGTTTCAATTCGGAAACGAAGGCCGTAGTGTGCATGGGATAGTGCTGGCTGCGGCGGCGACGCGCGATTGCTAGCCTCAATTGCAAGCCTCGTATCATATTCTGCGTAGGCGACAGCAAGCGCGCGACTGCCACAGCCCCACTGCCTGGCGACGCCCCTCACACCGCCCGCAAAAGCGATCAGTTCGATTAGCCGCTTGCGCCCGCTCGCTGCCGAAAGGATCTCGTTATTCGCCGAGCAACAGGGCCCTCCGAGAGTGTGGCGGTGTTCCAACAATGCAAAGGCATTGACGGAGGTCAGGACTGCATTACGGGACTTAGAGACAAAGTACAATTCGGAATGAACTACGGGCAGAGCACGAACTCGGGAGTATGATCCAGAGAAATTACTAATGAAAAATGTACGAAGCAAGCAATTGAAAATTATTTGATTTTTTACGGACTAAATAAAGATACTGAACAATTTTCTGTTCGTGCTGTTAATGTATTTTGACGTTTTTCTATATTTCTAAAATCAATCATTGTGGAAACATTCTGTTTAATTATGACATAATCGGATATAGTAAACATCGGATAAAGTGATCATCCGATAAAGTGAACCAAAAATGTTAGCCCCTAGATGTTCACTTGGTAAAAATTATATCTGTAGTCTTGGTAAAATTTAGTCTGCCATAGAACACTGAAAAATAAAGCCGTGCTAATAAAAATAATTAGAAAAAACTATTCAATTAATATTTAGAGGAATATTAAACACAAATTATATTAAATGTAAATGACGTTAACGATTGGGGCATCTATGTAATAAAACGTTTGGACCAATAATTAACTACGATATAAATGTTAACCAAATATTTAGTTCTTCTACACTCAATATGAAAATTTGTTGATCAATGAAAGTCACCTTTTTTGTGTTATTTTGCTCAAGTTATTTTTTGTAATATATCATAGAGTGTAATCTATCAGAGGTATTTTGGAGATCTGAAAAATGACGTTCAGTGTTTGGTTTTGAACAGGTGAAATTTGTACGATCATATAAGACTTTTGATTCATCGTTATGACGTTATGTTGACGTTTGTATTGTTTTTGCTTTGTGTATGGAACTTTTGTATATTCAGAATAAAATTTTGATGACTCCATCAGTCATCCAACGAGGAGTTACTTTAGTATATGATTCGTTATAATATCCGATTTCTATGTATTGTGTGGAAATGTCATTCACGGAAACATTGCACTAGGCTGAACAGCGAGGTAATTCGATTCTCCTCGGAGTTTCTTATTGATCTCCAGAAAATCGATGTTGTATTCATCAAGACGCCCGACGTCCAGCCAGCCAACCACTGAAATTTGCATTGAATTTCGATGGAGGAAGGGTAAATTTCCTCATTTCAAAATAGGGGTTATTTTTCCTGTTCTAAATTATCTTTCTTTCATTTTGGTTTCAAATTCGAGTATGAAGGAATTATGGAAATCATAAAATATTTAGTTAAAGAGATATTATGAATACAATATTTTGTTGAAAATAAAATGTGTTAAAAATTTGTTACATTTGTGGTTCTGAAGAGTGTATCCATGTCACATTCATTCTACATTCTACAGAAACAGAAGGAACTAGAAATAAAATGACATCGAAATAAAAATGGCTCCATATTGCATGATTAAATTATGTTCATTTAGATAATGTTTTTATTTGATATTTCTCATCTCTGGGAAGTGCATAATTTGCTGGGGAGTGCATATTTCTACATGCTGAAGAATTATAGTTCGCAAAGAAATCGTGTATGGTAATACTATCTGATGGTAATATCACCTTACGAAGTAATTAATTCGCATATTATTGCCTGTTCCAAACCCTCAGCCGGTTGCAATACTTACCGATCAATATCAGGTGAATGCCGTATCAGTACACTAACAAACCCTAACATAGCATTCGATACTTCTTTGGTCATCTTTGTCTTCTTATCTCCTCTTATACTTACAAAGGCACATTCACATGTAGCAGAGTACCATATAGATTGTGAAACCAGCCGGGAGCCTTAAAGGCCGGTATACGGGGTACGTTTTCATGAAGATTGGACGTACACAAATGTGCAGATCAGACTACACGATTTCTGCATGAAAACACGATAATTTTTCATGCAGGAAGCTTATAGTTTGACTGAAACGCCTCAAGCGGTAGAATCGTTCACTAGCGGATTTATTTACCCGATTTGTTTCTTCTCTAAGCTCCTCATCGTTAATTAATTCTTAATAAACATCACAATCAGAAGGCACGCATGCACAGAAATACCGCTACTGAAAGCACTCGGACGCCGCAATTCAGCTGTTTCCCTGTAGACTCCCTAGCGGAGTCTTGGACGTTTCATTCCGAATTCCTACAGAAAACGTACAGACCGAGAATCCGCGATGTTTGGCTTTATACTTGTGGTTTGGGATGTTGACGTTTCTGTACAGAAAAAATGAGAATCTGCACGAAAACGTTACCGTGTAAGGCGACTGCAGAGTTTTCCCCAGCTGGGACGGTTCCCTGGAGGGATACCTCGAGGACGAAACCCTGCATGTCGATGTGAACATTGGCGCTAAATGTCACGTACCAGCGGTGGAGGAAATACCGTCTTACTGGGTTAACATATACTATACTTATAGGACTTATGATCTGAGTGGTTCACGTGCTCGAAATCTGTAATAATCTCTTATGGTATTCTCACATTTGCAGAAATTACCCTGTACTCCATTGACTCTCGTGTTAAATTACTACTCGTACATTCATTATCTTTGTCCGTGCCCTCAGCGCAACTCTGGGCAGTTGACTCTGCCTCCTTTGAAAACCTCCACACTTATCGCATTGCTTGATAAACACAAGGTACAACCAATGCCGCTCAAAGGTCAACTTGGCTTTCTGGTGTGTTTCTGTCACGAATTCAGCTATTTCAACGAATCGACGTTCCTCCCGCATTCTGACATTACTTTTTAACTTTGGCGGTCACCGAATAACTTTGGGGGCCTGCAAACGGACCCGCCGTTGTTCACAATCCTCAATCCGGTAGCTTCGTTTGAAAGTACATTTCAAACTCGTTTCAAAGGCATATTTATCGCGTAATTCCATGTTTTCGATCAGAAAAAGGTTGAAATTTATGCGTTCGAGTGAGTCCGTAAAAATAGAACTAACGATTGATTTTCTCGTCTGTGAGGAAATACTTTTAGGCACGTTTCATATTACGAAAAAGTACCACTACCTGCTATTTAGTGAAAATATGTGTATAACACGTCTGTGCAAAGCTATTTGCGATTCACAATAATTATTAAAAATTCGTCAAGAAAAGAGGATCTGAAAGAATGGAATAGTGGATAGCAGAAGATCATCGTATTAGTTCATTTTGAGATTGAAATCCTCCAACCAAAAAGGGATAACGTTCTTGACTCAAGTCCTTAGTGGCTCGTTGGGTAGCGCGCTCGCTTTTCACGGCGCAACTCCGGATCCGATTCCCAGCCGAGGAAAAATTGTAATTGTGCGCTCTTCTTTCAAATGTATCTATTGCTGTGTGACGACGAGAAAGACCACCCTAAGGTTAAAGAGACCAGTACATACGGTGGATGTCATTGTGCTAACCACGCGAACCGCTTATGCCGTGGCAGAGAGGCAGGGCCACCGCTGGTCGGCCAAGGGCCGTATTGGTCCGTCGCGCCAAAGGACAGGGCAGTAGCCTCTTCACCCACCAGCGCCCCCCACCCATAGCACCACCCGCTGCCGGAGAAGAGTCGCAGTCAACAGTTTGTGCGCTTTCCTTACAAATGTCTCAGTATTTATTGCTGTGTGGCGATGAGAAAGCCTACCGTAAGGTTATGAAGACCAGTACAAACGGTGGAGGGATGTCTTCGTGCTAAACACGCGAACCCCTTATCCCATGGCCGAGAGGCTGGGCCACAGCTGGTCGCCCAAGGCCCTCGCAGGCTGTCGAGTCGAAGAGCATTCTTAATTGGGATCTTAAATGGTTTTGACCCACTGTGCTTCAACTTCCCGATACAGCGAGCATTCTTCTGAATATTCTCGCAAAGATTCTCATGACCCAACAAAGCTAATCGAAAGTCGATTCACCGCTACACATGCGTTACTACTTCGAATGATACATTATACGATTTCCTTACTGCTGCGTTCAACGATTTTCCATTTACTTTCCCTGATGGAGTGAACTTTCCATTCTTAACACAACTGAGGAAGTTTTTAAAATAAAACTGTCAGCTTTTAGAAAACTGTGGAAACTCATTTAAATTCAATTAAATTCAATTCGACAGGCAAACCTAGTCGAATATTACACCAATAACATTTAGTAAAAAAAGAAATTAAAAAAAATATTTGAAAATAAAAAAATAATGGAAATGTGAATAAAATTACTCTTCGTGGATAATTAAGGATAATGTAATTACGCTTTATTCAGAAAACGAAGGACGAGTAACCGTTGTCAAGTAGAGGAGTGATAACAGACGTTAGTAAGTTATCCACTCTGAATAACGTGGTGCTTAGCTTGTACTGTAGTGAAATAAACTCACTTACGGAGAGCCATGTTTTTAAAGCAGTGGGAACGACATTTTAATTTCATATATATTACTAGTAGTTGTAGCCTTTACGTTTGCATACACTGCGTTTTTGTGCACATTTGTGTGTTTTATTGTAAATGGAATTTTTTATGGTAGTACGTATATAATAGTATTGTTAATGCACCATTGAAAAGTACTTTTTGGCATAGTTTTCCAAGGCACTGTGCCGTTGCAAATTTATTGCCGCGAATTCTGCCTTCGCCCTGCACAACCCGCTCATGATGAGCCAGAGCGGAAGCGAGCGGGCCTTCTTAATACCTGGCGCGTAAGAACAACTGGCGCGTGAGGTAGAGCGGGCAACGAAGTTACGGAAGGACAGGGCCCAGGGCACAACACGAGACATGTCGTGGGACAGGACTGGGACCAGACACAACACCGGACCGTGTAGCTGTGCAGGTCGTGGGACAGTGCACCACGCGTGTCTTGTCCCATGTCCTGTTCCGTGACATGAACTATGTTTCAGGACATTGATCAGAATATGGAACAGGACATGGTGTACATGATAGGTGGGACGGTACGCAACCGTTCCGGACATGAGGAGCAGATCAGGGCAGAATGCGAGGCGGGGAGGGACATAAAGAAGAACGCGAGGGTGGGACGAGAGGAGGGAGAGATAGGAACGCCACGGGCTTGGGGCGGAACGAAACCGAACGATATGAGTCGGAGCGGGTCGGGTCGGGAATGGGACAGGACACATCACGACAGCAATGGCCGCGGCGGGGCGGCAGCAAGGGGCGTCAAAGGCCGGAGGCGGAGGAAACGTACATTAGCACGAAGAGCATAAGGGACAGAACGTAAACGTGTTTCGTTTTTTGTGAGTGCGCTGCGTGACGCGCGAGTGGTCAACCGTCGCCGCCGCGCGGGAATCGATGGCGCGGCCGAGTAGCCGTAGCCGTGGCCCTGGCGGCGGCGGCGGCGGCGGCGGCGGCGTCGGCGCTGCGGGGTCAATACCTGTGTTTACGCGCGGCTCCCTCGCAGCTGACCCCGCCTCGCCGCGCCATCCGCAGTCGCTGTTCCCTCCAGCCCCCTCTCTTTCTCTTTCTCTCTCTCTTTCTCTCTCTTTTTTCTCTCTCTTTCTCTCTCTTTCTCTCTTTCTTTCTTTCTCTCTCTCTTTCTCTTTTTCTCTCTCTTTCTCTCTCTCTTTCTCTCTCTCTTTCTCTCTCTCTTTCTCTCTCTCTTTCTCTCTCTTTCTCTCTCTCTTTCTCTCTCTTTCTCTCTCTCTTCTCTCTCTCTCTCTCTTTCTCTCTCTCTTTCTCTCTCTTTCTCTCTCCCTTTCTCTCTCTTTCTCTCTCTCCCTTTCTCTCTCTCTTTCTCTCTCTCTTTCTTCTCTCTCTTTCTCTCTCTCTCTCTTTCTCTCTCTCGACCAAAAGATTCACAAATACAATAAACCTTCAACCCTCTGAGGTTATTCGGTGGAGGAAGTGACAAAGGTAAGAGGGGGAAGGAATAGACTTGAGTTAAGAATTGTTGCTAAGGGATAAAGAGCAGTTATTGCAGAGAGATTTCGAAAAAAATAAGTTCAAATTTTAATAATTGTTTTAAAATTATTCATATGATGATTTTGCCAGCTATTTGAAACGTAATTGTAAAGGAAGTGACAGACGTAGTCATCGCTTATTCCAAATTTATTATCATCGGGTGTCTATTTTTATAGTCTCTGTTGACAGCTATGTCACAGAAAAGATATCTTTTCGTATCAGTTTTGTGCAGTCTGTACTTCCGATAGCTTACAGTTTATTATCGGTTGACGCAGAAAATGCTTTTGGTACCACCACTGTTAATTACTAGACATGAACATAAGCTCAATGAAATGTTTTAATTTTCAGAACGTTTCCTGTCCAAAAATTCAGCCATAGTACTTGAATTTCGTCTGGCCAACATCATACTGTTACTTCTACCTCCATTACCACTGACAATGCAGTAAATTTCAGTCTAATTTCAATGCTTGAAGACCTAAGATCATTAAGTCAAGAGCCCAGCCGGCCAGCATATTCACTAACCAATACCAACTCCAACGAATGTCATCACGTCTCTGCTACACATTTCCTGACCACACGTTCCCGCTGCTCGACATCTGCGATACTGCCACTCGCCCCGATAATACTCTCACTCGCGGTCTTCCCCTCCACGTCCAAACTTTCTCGTCATCCACGTGACCTTTGCTGTCTCCCCACCTAGTACTAGCCGTCCTCGCCTACTCAGCCTCCGATTCCACCACACCAACTTAGTCTTTGATCTCACAGCACTTCCATCGCCACCACTGGCCTCACCGCCGTCCCCAGTCCTCACACCGACACCTCTGCCACAGATGTATTTACTATCGTCCCCACCAACGTCACTATCCTCTCATCCTCCCCACGGAAAGCGCCGTCTTCACAGCAATCGCTGTCCTCGTACAATCTCCGTCACCGCAGCCATGTTCACCATCATCCTCCACCGTCATCGACGTTCTCACCCTCGTCTCCACTTCCCCCAGCGACCTCAGCGCCTTCCCCATCGCCACCGGTCGCGGTCACCGCTCAAAACCAGCCATTCTCATCGTCGCAATCACCGTTTCCATTGCGCCCGCCAGCGGCGCTCTGGTCCCTCTCGGCACGACTGTCCTGACAGTCTCGGCCATGTGTCTCACCCACCACCACAGCCGACATCCTTATCACCGTACCCACCTCCTTTCCCACACTCGCCTCCCCGCCTTCGAGGTTCTCAGTCCCTTCCACGGCCATCTTCCCCGTCTTTGCCATCGCCTCTCCTCCTCGCTTCCAACAGCATTGCCGTCGTCGCATTGGCACCGACATCCTCACTGCGTCTGTCTTCGTTACACCGGTGCTAATCACTTGACACCGCCGTCCTCATCGCCCTCACCATTGCTAACACCTTCCTCTCTGCCTCCACCACCACTGATCTTACCGGCACCCCTCATTGCTTGTAGTTCTCATCGACTCAATCACCGTTTCCGTTGCCTCCACTCGCGTCGACATCGCCACCACTGACACGACTGTCCTCACAGTCTCCACTACGACCACCGAGACCTCGTCACCTTCATAGTCCCCACCGCCTCCGCCACCGCTGTCCTTGTCGTCTTCATCATAACGAACGCCGTCCTCCTCACCACCATCAGCGTCTAAACCATCATTCTTCTTCCGCATCCGTCGCACACACCGCAGTTGTCACCTTCGTCAGTCCCCCCTGCCACCACCACTGTTCTTGCCCCCTCCGTCACAGCCAGCCCTTTCCTCATCACCTCCACTGCCTCCACCATTGTCCTTGCCCCCTCCGTCACAGCCCGTCCCTTCCTCATCACATCTACTGCTTCGCCACCACTGTCCTTGCTCCCTCCGTCACAGCCAGCCCTTTCCTCATCACCTCCACTGCCTCCACCATTGTCCTTGCCCCCTCCGTCACAGCCCGTCCCTTCCTCATCACATCTACTGCTTCGCCACCACTGTCCTTGCTCCCTCCGTCACAGCCAGCCCTTTCCTCATCACCTCCACTGCCTCCACCATTGTCCTTGCCCCCTCCGTCACAGCCCGTCCCTTCCTCATCACATCTACTGCTTCGCCACCACTATCCTTGCCCCCTCCGTCACAGCCCGTCCCTTCCTCATCACCTCCACTGCCTCCACCACTGTCCTTGCCCCCTCAGTCACAGCCCGCCCTTTCCTCGTCACCACTGCCTTCTCCACCACTGTCCTTGCCGCCTCCGTCACAGCCCGTCCCTTCCTCATCACATCTACTGCCTCTTCCACCACTGTCATTGCCCCCTCCGTCACGGCCAGCCCCGTCCTCATCACCTCCACTGCCTCCACCACTGCTCTTGCCGCCTCCGTCACGGCCTGCCCTGTCCTCATCACCTCCACTGCCGCCTCCTCCTCCACTGCCCTTGCCCTTTCCCTCACAACTACCACCGTCCTCACCATCTCCACCACGGTCTTCACTGCCTCCATCACAAGTACCGCCTCCGTCGCAGCCACCGCCGTCCTCACCACCTCCTCCACGGCCCTCACTGCCTCCGCCACTGCCCCGTGGCGTCCGCAAGCGCCGTGAGCGTTTAGCGGCGCCGGGGGTCGATGCGGCGGTTTCCGGCGCCGGAAGCGATTACGTCGTGCGACTGACCGACGACTGCCGCCGCCGCCGCCACTCGCCCGCCCCCGGCGCAGCTACTGCCTTCAAGGAACGGCGGAACGGAAGCGACTTCTCAGTAGCGGGCGCAATTGGTCCAGGGCAATCGATTGCCATTAGCGGTTGATACGAATAATTGATCTCGCCCCGCTTCGCGTGTTCAACCTTCGCTGACCTTTGGGGACGGCATAATAGAGTGGCCTCTAATGAATCAGTTTATTCCGTTCAAAGACTGGGTTGTAATTGGGTCTTATATTGTTACTTTATCGCAAACTACTTACGTGGTATAGAGAAAGTATTGTTATCCTGCCGCGGAAAACTTTGAGAGTGAGTTTTTCACAGAAAAACTTAAATTATAAGTCCCTGATTCTCCAACAATGGATAGTTCTTGCTCCTGCACATAGAAAATAACTTCAATAGGTTCTGTAGTTAAAAACTGATTTAAAGATATTTGATATCGAAAAATTGGTTTATGTCCAAAGTCTAGCCCCCGTTCATCTGCCCGTCTGTCAGTCTGTGTGTGAGCAACACAAGTGGTTAAATGCCAGGAACATATTCATCTAAATTGATATATTCCGTTGCATCTGGCTGATGTGCTCCTTGAATTTGAAGCAGAGTTTTGGGTTGTAATTTACATGAAGACCCAGTCGCTATTTCAACTTTTTGTCGAAAATAACTCGAATGTTTTCTCTAATTTTGTCTAGAATAGTGCAAAGTACGCGTAGAAAAATTAAGATTCAATTTCCTTTGAATTCTCTAAATTTTCGAGGATTCAAAAATCTGTATTTCAAAACTAGGTCTCTAAATAACGTACATTTTTTCAAAAGACCAGTAGTTTTGTGTAAAATTGCGTGCAACAAAAGCAATTTTTAAACACAACTTTTCTTCAAAAACGTCTGCAGTTTCATCTCGGATAGTGTAAAGTGTAAAGTAGTTATGAAAATGATACAGTCAGATTTTATTCAAACTCTGAATTTGAAAATACCGACGCACTTAGAAAGTTTGCAAGAAAGATTTTTCCTGTTGTAGAACCACTAGTTTTTATATTATGTGTGTGGAATTATTGTTTTTTGCACGATGGAGACAATGGTAGAAAAAATACATTTTCTTCCAAGTACATTAATTTTTTCAAATTTGTTGACAATAATTGGATATATAAAATATGTATTAATTTTTCAAATATTCCATTAATATTATTTGTTGATTCAAATAAAGTCCGGTGGTTTATAACTTCTTCTCGAACGTCTCCTCCAACATTACAACATGCGACGCAAAAGGAACCGAGAATTAGAACTTCCTGTCTTACTTTCGACTTAGAAAAGTGTTATACTTCGTATCTACGCACAATATTTCAGCACTTTATTGGTACATGAGACATAGTTATATTGTTGGAATGATTTCCTGCATAACGTATTCTCTGGAAGTAAAATAACTCTCTGCTTGACGTATGCCGCTCTCCTTTTTGTAGCATTATAAACGAATGCTGTGGAGCCACTTTCACCCCTAGGAGCCCCTCTCTCCGTTTACCTAATCGTAATTCCTTTCGAACAAGGGATATCGATCTAACGTAAATGCATTTCCAGTGACAGGCATTCTGCGGCGTTGCGTTCCCGCACGTGGTGGGCGGCGCAGCCAATGACAGTCAGCAGCGCTGCCTCCCTCACCACTAACTGCGAAGCGATTAACTCGATTTTCCGGCCCGCGCTCGGCGCCGCAACGGAAGCAGGGCAGGGCCTTTACTCTCCATCCCCGCCCACGCCCGCGTCGCCCCCGACCCTCGACCCGCCCCGCCACACCACGCCCTCCCCCACCCTTCACACCCCATTCAAACCTGCCCCACCGCGACCCACCTGCCACATCGCGCCTACTCTGCCCCATCCTGCCTCCCGCCCACCCCACCTACCCGGAGAGATGGCTCAGGGCATCAGCTGATGCCATTGCAGTGCCTCTGATCAGGAGGTTCTCGGTACCACTCCCCGCGGTGGCCGGATTTTCGGCACTAGCTTCTCAGCTGCGTCGGATTCTGTCGCTGTCTGGGGGAGAATTCTAGCGGCCAGCTACTGTGATAAGTAGTTTTCCGTCGTTTCTCCCATCAACACCATCCAGTCATAACCCGCCTCTCCATTGCTCTGCCGTCCTCTCTCCCGTGCCTCCCTCGCCTTTACCGCCATCCCTCTACCCCTCGGACCTCCCCGCGCCCCCACCGCCGCTTCCGCCCGGGCGGATTTCGCGCTACGCGGATTACGAGGGAACTTTTTGTTCGGCGAATATGAAAAATTTCGAAATGGATTTGTTCCACCAAGCTGCGACTTCGGTGCGACTGGGAATTGCGAAAACGTGAGGACGAAGTGAAAACGGAAAGCTTTTCTTTCATGCAAATTTCTTTTGTCATTATTCTTTACAAAGTAGAGGCATAATTTGAATTATTATTATTATTATTATTATTATTATTATTATTATTATTATTATTATATTAATTATTATTATATGAAAGCTATAATGTATTTTTTCTCAATTTTGTTACTTTGAAAATATTCATCAATATATTTGAAATGTTAACCAGTGTTATAAACTATATCACTCTAAAACCGAGTATTGCAATTGTTACAAATAGGACTTTTATGTTTTTAACATTACTTTGAATTATTTATGGTAAAATATTTCATAACAATAGTTTTTTTATGTAATTATATTAGGTATGTTAATATTATATATTTAAAGAAGAGAATACAGTACAATTCTGTACTAATGGGCAGCTGATGTTTAGTCAGTTTGACCGAGACCGTCACAAGATCCGTGGTTCTCCAGTGGCACTCTCGAACTCCCGGGATTAGCTCCATTCGGCATGTCACCGCAGACTTCTGCCCCGGCCGACAGGGGCGCTCCCTACCGCCTTCCATGCCTGCACTGCACCCACGCGCCCGCCGAGCCGTATCGCCCCCGCTGCTCGCGTGAACTGGAAGGCTTCGAGGGGCGAGCGTGGCTCGTAAGGGCGGGGCGCTCTGAGCCTACATCTGTCCCTTCGTCTACATTCGGATAAGTGATTCAATGATTCAGACTACGTCAAATACTAAGGCCATTAGTCCCATAAGTATAGTGATTTGCTTATCGCGAGCGGTGGTAGGGTTCTTCCCCTGGTGGATGGCGAGAACCGGCGACGACCTACCCGTCGTCGTGCCTCATTTCCCTCAACCAGGTATCTCCCATCAACTGGGAACCGTAGGACAAGCTCTAACGTTCCCGACAGTTAGGGTCGTGTCGTGTAAGTGAGTATGTGTCGATAGATCCGTAGCCCGGGTACTGTTCCGGCATGTGCCTGGTGTTGATCGCAGAAATATCGGGAAACAACCTGTTAAATTGAGATCATTAATATAGAAAGTATAACGCTCATTTAATATAGAAAGTCTAACGCTCATGCGCACAAGCTGAGCGGCGTTGCCAAAGTTCCTGCGCTCCCAGACAAAAGAAAAACGGAGTCAGTATGCCGGCGGAGGTCGAACGAAGCAGAGCCCATGTGCTCTCACCATTCTTTGCAAAACATAACTCCAGAGAATATTTGTCGTAATCAGCGATACTGTCAAACAAGTCAAAATCATTAAACTTGCATACTTCAAAGGTGTTATTTTGTGGTGAAAGTGACAACCAAAATCAAGCCAATGGGGAATTTCGTCAACGTTTGTGGCGCCAAAGGAACAAACAACGGATTCTACATGGAAGTTGGCATATTGATTCTGTATCTAAATTTAAGCTTAAACTATTGGTCCCAAAATTTAAGCAAGGCTAGCATTTGCAATCAATGTTATTCATGTACAAATTAATTTTATTGATTACGTAATAAAAATTTGTTCACAACCCTGTACAACACATGTTCATACATTAATTGTAATCACTCATTTCACTCCCGTTCATAACCTTCCATACAAATTAGATAGTTCTGAAGTGTAAAGGTAACTACCAGAAAATCAAAATTACCATCGCACTTCAGAATATATCACAACTGATGAGAGCAGACGGCCGCTAAGATTCTCCTCCAGACAGCGGATGACTAGAAATTTAGTACGAATACCTTTCAGCGACGAAGAAGTTCATTCAATGAAATTCCAAGGTGCTCAACGCAACCCCTCCCAGCGCGCTCACCCTCCCATGGAACTGCGATTATCTCACACTCCACAGCGAGCGCCTGCCGTCCCAATCCTGACTCTCGTCTGGTTGTTGATTGATTAATTGTGGTGGTGTTCGCGTCCACTGCGAAAGTTATTAGTGTTGCAAATGTAGTGCGTGTTTTATCGCGGGAGGTCGAGTGAACTTGCCACGCTGGATGGCGACATCTGGCGATGACCTACACGTCGGTTTGAGTTAGGAAAGAGAATTATGAGAGACATGAAAAAACAAACTCAGTCATGATAACACAGAGATAATTAGTAAATTAATAAATTTGAATCATTAAAATTAAATCAATAGTAAAATCTTATACGTACCTCGAGCGTTAACCGGTTTTGATAATCTAATAATCATCATTATACCTTTTTGCATCAATAACTATCATTAAATGTCAAAAAATGTTTGACAATTGTGTGCGCGCAAAGCTACATTTTGTGTTGAGAAGCCAAAAAAGAGGCTATTTAAACATTTGCGTAATAAGTAAAGCGTAAGCAAAAATACTCGATTATCATAGGATTGATTATGCGATTTCTTGCAGGTATATTCCGTCATTTACAATTACACAATAGAAAGTGTGATTAAAGCATTTTCATTAATATTACGTAGGTATGCCTTCATAACACACAATTCAGGACGTGATAGACGTGTTTTGCAGTATGAAGCTATTTTCTCTTTGTAAACAGTGAATTACAGAGAGCGGAACTGCAAAAATGGGGTTCAGTAATCCTCACTGAGTTCACCCACGAATACAATTTGGAGGGATGTCGTTATTAATAGACTTTCTATTCTATTTAGCCATTTGTTTATCTACGCCATTGTCTGCTACGCTGTATTGTCTACAGAACTATATTGTCATCTGGATTTGTTTTTGATTATGTACCTTATTATAAGAGTTGTTTTCAACGTCTTTCCCCCTCTACATCGGTGTTTGAATATAATACTACCTTTTTTCTTATTTTGACTACACAAATGAAAGCGAAGGGTATTATTATTATTAGAGAGTTAGACGGAGTAGGGAAATCTTGCTTTATTCTAGAACTGTGAAGTACAACCTATTTTTAAATTAGAATGAGAAATGAATTTAATATTAGAAATCATTAATTTAAAAATTTGAATTTAGAAAAAACTTTAATATGTGGTTAAGCCAGAATTAATGTTTTGTGGGTTCTTGATACCAAAAAAAACGAATTATGGCCAAATGTCTGTTAGTCTGTCCGTTTGCGAATAACGCTACTAACGGCCAAATCCTCCAAAATTGATGTTTCCCAATCAAATGGCTGATGTCGCCGTCCCTTGACTTTTAAACCGATTTTAATTTTGAGGTCCTTTGACTTTTAAACCGATTTTAATTTTGAGGTCCTTTAACTTTTAAACCGATTTTTTTAATTAAGCCCAAGGGACATTTTTCAATTTAAAAAAAATGGTCCCATTGTTTTTCATTAAATTTTGTTGTGTTTTGTTGTGTGTGAAGGACATGTCAGAGAATGTTTCAGGTTTCACGTGCATTAAAAGCTCTGATTTTGCGAAAATTGCAAAAGTTCAAAAAAATTTAGGCGTCTTTCTACAACTAAAATATTAAAGATCTGTTTCTTAAAGATAGTTTTTGAAAGAAGGTCATGTCGAAATATTGTAAATTTTGAGTACTTTTCGAGTAGTTGTGTGAAAATATAGCTGTTTAGCAATAGTTTTGTTTTGTAATTAACCGATATATATATATATATATATATATATATATATATATATATATATATATATATATATATCTTTACTCGCGATCACCTCGTACCATTGTTCTCCAGTCCTTTCGCTTTAAACCCACATTGCGCAGCGAATTACACTCTCGCCGCCCCTCGTGAATTGCTTTGTGGCCGCGCGTCGCACCTAACTGCGCAGCCCGCGTCGGAGCCACGTTCCGATCGCTGTGAGCGAGAGCGGTGGCGCTGCTTCCCGGGCTGTGGTTGGGTTGCGCAGCGGGACCTCGGTGACAATGCCGAGGAGTGCGATGAACCGGCGCGCCATTGTGGTGATGCATTTGTTTATTTAAGTCACAGCCCATTAAATTTTCGGTTATTGGCACTACATGAACTATAGACGTGGGCCATTAATCAGGTTTTTTGGCGTTACTATCCGACAAAGTTAATTCGTTTCATTAAAATTCTTTGTTTTTACAATGCTAGCACTGTGCTTCGCAAACAGACCTTTTTTCATCTTTGTTCTCTTTTAAGGTGCTCTGACATTAAACCTGATTGAGAGCCTATCTTTATACATTTTCGTGTGACCGTAGTCATTCGAAGTCTATCCTATCTGACATTAGCGTGCTTACTGCCAACTTTTCCAGAATTGTTCCAGTTTGAGAGAGTCTTCCATCTAATTGCACATCCATGTTGTCTTTAAACATTTCTAATAGCGTTAATATGATTTTTTTTCCTATATTATTGACAACATTCACCTCTTACAGAGGAATGTTGCTCTATCATAGGACCATTTTTGAACCTTAATATTCTTTAAACTCCACCGTTCTTCATTCCATTTTTTACCTGTCGCATCATTGTCACTCATTTCAATCATCCCGTTTTCATACCAGTTTTATTGTAATGCACGACAAATATATCAGGTTTATTCCCCTCCAAAATACATTTCATATACATCTCCTAACCCACTTCATAGTGCATGTTTTCCTTTCCCCATATGGCAACGCACAGCCCCTGCTCGTCTTCTGCGCTCTTCCCCGCTCCCCGCTCCCCTTCTCCCGCTGACGTGCTCCCCTCTAGGCAGCCCGCGTCGCGCGCGGCGCCTGTCCTCTGTCGAGTTACGGCGGGGGCCGGGGCGGGGCGGGGAGGGGAGGGGCTTTCGCTGTGGGTAAATACGGTGGCAGTTGTTCGCCACGCGAGCGCGCGTCACTTACCGTCAACCGCCGGCGCCGAGCGGCTGCTTGCGTTGGCGTGCGGTGCGGAGCGAGGACGCCGAGGCTGCAACTAGAACAGCTGGACTGGACCAGAGCACTGGGTATGAGCGGGAAATGTGGGACTAGAAGAGTAGGACTATCAGTGTAAGGCTGGGAGAGCGGGTCTAGGTGAGTGGGACTAGGAGAGATGACGATGTAGATTATACTCTATCACTGAGTGTAGAGGATTACAAATTTCCATCATACCAAATTTCCACCTTTCCTGCCCAAATATTAACAGAAATTTCTTAGTCTTCCACTGAATGCATTACGATAGTGATGATAATGAATGGCGAGCGATAAAAGAAAGATGAATGAGTATGTATGAAGTTGCAAACACTGAAAAAACCCACGTCAAATGTGAGAGTGGAACATGGAGTTCTATATACTAAGGACTGCTCCAAACCCTTACGCTGTACATTCCTGTCCTGCCCTATGGCTCGACCGCCCGCTACGGGCCTTGGCCGACCAGCGGTGGCCCAGCCTTTCGACCGTTGGATGAGGGGTTCGTCTAGTTAGCACGAAGGCATCCCTCCACCGTATATACTGGCCTCCTTTCTAATCGTCACATTGCTACAGATACTGGCACATTTGTGAAATAAGCGCACAGTTATAATTTGCCTCTGAATCGAACCCGGGGTTGCGCCGTGGAAGGCGAGCATGCTACCCAACGGACCACTCGAGAGGCACCATAATCATCCGTAAGTAGAAAGTTATGTCAGCAGCTGGAGCAGGAGCGTGCGCGGGCGGCAGCTGTGCGGAAGGAGGCCTTTTTGCGGCGCGCGGCGGTGCAGAGCTCGCGGGCGGGGGAGGGGGCGGGGGCGGGGGCGGCGGGTAAATGAGCCGCGAAATCGGCGCAGGGGCCTGCGAGGAAGGAGCGCTGGCTCCTGCCTTCCCACAAGGGCGCTCTGCCTCCGCTGGCCGCTGCCAGTCATCCTCCTGGCGACGGTGAACTGACTGATGTCGTGTTTCTGGGCGCCTCAACTGCCACGGTCACTAGACCCGTAATTATAGTGTGTGTTTTTCCGGGACGTGGCGGTTGTTCTTACTCAGCTGGATGGTGAAATCCTGCACCAATCTACTGTCGGATAGCTGGGTTTTTCCTAACCAGGTATCTCCCACCAGCGCGACAATGCTGTAGACGGGGCAAGCTCTAATCTCCCTACCGGTCTCCCGGCATGAGTGGCAGTATAGTGCATATTAGTGTGTATGGAAGGGGTGAGGATAGGACAAGGAAAAGGGAGGAAAGATCGCGCGCGGTCCGTGTCCCATTTGTTAGGGTTCTGCTCTGGCATTCGCCTGGCGTTGATCGGAGAAACGACGGAAAACTATTGATTAGAGCAGTCGGCCTCTAGAATTCTCCTTCAGCAGCAATATTCGACGTAGTTATGTAGCTGGTACACAATATCCTGCCATCGCCGGGACTCGAACCTCAGGACCTCTGAATCAGAGGCACTCAGTAACGTCAATTTATTCCCCTCAGACACCTCAGCCGGTTCTTCGCCTGGGTAATGGGTACCTCGCTTTGACAAGTTTTTCCTTCTCTATATTCTTCTCCGATTTTTTTTAGTTTGCACTCGTTGTAATGGTTGTCTGGTCTCTTTCATCTTCTAATTTTCAAACTCATATTTACTCGCATTACTTTCCTTTTCATCAAACATTTCAATTTAGCGTCTTCTCATTATCATGCCTTGCATTGCTTGATCAGTGTTTCAGATCTTGTCAAATGCTGTGATTATTAGTCACGTAACTGTATTGCATGTTATAATGAAGGAAATGATGGCCATTCCTCATCGATTAGTATGCGTCTGACTGTGGAGATTACCTTCTCCAGACATCTCACGAGGAGGGATACGTCTCAACCAGAACAATATCTAACCTCACAACAATTACACTGATGAGAAAAGCAAGATTTTGCGCGTTAAATAGCCAGTTTTACTCCTCCAGAGTCACTTCATATTGATAGTACAAATCTTGAGAAAGTTCCGATCAGACCAAATCCGTCAAAAGAATTCTCCTCGGTCACTCTCAGATCTCGAATTCTAGGACGTCCAGATCAGGCACGATTCAGAGACAAGAATGAAGCTGACACTGAACGATCTCAGACGTTGTCTTTCCCTGAACGTTTTCTTCTTGTGGGCATACACTTTGTCACTTCACTTCTTTCTACTTTCATTTACACTTACACGATTCCGTTCCTAATGTAACTACATCCTTTTTCTTGAACCTAGTACTAATAGTTTGTGAAATGACTCGTTAGATCAAAATAAAATCCGTATGGCTATTTAGAAGCATATAACAACTGTACAGGTTGACATCAATGCAGGGTAGACAACTCGGGTACTGAAAGAACATTTCTACAATGGATAAAACTTTTCACCTTGATACCTTTTATTGTTAAATATTGTATTTCCATATCCAATTTGAGATAATGATTTAAATATTTAAATTATGTTTTCAATAGAATTTAGAGTAATTTAAATTTATTGAAGAATTAAGTGGAATAAAATAAATTATTTGGAAATATTTTTTGAAGCGTTGTAAATTCGACAGAGACAAAACAAGGATTACCTCATTTTAAGTTTCGCTCCACATAGGTTTTCAGCTTGCCTAATGTCGTATTTTATACACGGTCTTCAGAATTCGGTTATTTAAGTTGTTCTTTTGAGTCATCTCCTGCTATTAATCTTATATTCCAGAAAACATCTAATCGTTTCTTCAGCCGATGAAGTCTCCTTGCTCTTCTACCATTGCACTCCTACCCTCTTCGCTTGCGCACCTCCACTCCCACTTCACTTGCACCCGGCCTCCCTCTTCCTCCTCCCAGTTCGTTCTTCCTTCTGACTGGGTCTCCTGCTTCTGAGCCACCGCTCGCTCCGTCTCCCCTCCCCAGGCAGACCTTTGCAGCCGAGTTCCGGCCGGATGTGCGTGGCAGGCGGAAGTGCGTGCGGCACAGGACGTATCTCCACCGCGCGGTCCCACCCCCACTTCCTCCTCAAGCAGAACCGCTCCTCCACCACTCGCAGCCCTCGTCCCCCACTCCCAGCGCAATCCCCAACAGCCCGTTCCACTTCTCACAACCTTCGTCCCCTGCTCGTGGCGCAATCCTCGACAGTATTTCCCGCTTCCTCGTCGAATACCAGCGGACCACGCCCTCTCCTCGCTCACCACATCGTCGTGCCATCCAACAATTGCCTCCCTTTTTTTTATTTTTCCCGTTGACCGGTTATCTCCTTTCTTTTCCTATTCGTCCCTACGTACGTCTACAAAGCTCCTCACCCTACACCAGTGCCGTCCGTCTACAAAGCTACCCCGCTATACCCAGTACCCGCTGTTCCCCGCTCACTTGCTCAAACAACGCGCTCTCTATCTTTCAGCTCCAACTTTATTCGGTCGATCACTATAACCGTTATCTCCGGATCCCTTTCGCACTCCCGTTTACATTTCCCACCTTCCAGATTCATCTTCTACACCTACGTCCCACCTACATGTTTATCACCTACGTCCCACCTTCCCCTTTTGCTCTCACTCCACCTTTTCCTCACATTCTTCCCTACATTACCATTCTCACCTTATCATTCCCGCCTACCTGCTCTCTCATCCCGGCGTGACTTTGAGCTTTCATTCGCTCCACTCTCCTCGCAGCTTTCCTATCACATATCCTCCCTCACACGTCTATACCCCCGCACATCTCTCCGTTGCTCACACGTCTTCGCGCGGCCACAACTTCCTTTGGCCGTTGCCCTCCCTCCTCGCGTCTCGCCCTTGTTCGCCCACGTGATGGCGGGGAGGGGTCGGTCGCGTCCCGCACTCGCGTGAAGCGCAGCAAACGGAGGCGCGCAGAACTGAGCTGCTTCTGCGAGGGGTCCCGGTTTATCGCCTCGGAGGGATTGCGGCGCTCTCCCATTTCTTCTTCTCCTGGTTTGGGAGCCCGCGCGCTCGGAAAGGGAGATTGAAGTGGTAAAAATACATTGAAAATGTTGGCTTGCTTTATTTGCTTTTTTGAAACGTTGGTTGGAAGTTAGTCAATGTTCAGTATTTACAGATGGACAATACAATACAATCAATTCAAAATTCGTTTACAATTTGTTATAGACCCAAATATGTTATAAACTCAAAAAGGATACTTTTGACATTAAAATGCAATTCAAAGAGAACCAGAAGTTTGTTTTTGCTTGAAATTCAAAATTATTATAAATGTATTAAGAGTTTTACAGTGACTATTTTGAGATAGGATTGTGGATAGTGTATTTTATTCAATACTATATTTCGATTTTAAACTAATTAAAAATTATTTCTGGTATGCATAACTCATCATTAAATAATATTGTGCTCCTTGGGAACTGAGCAAGAGATATTCATGAAGCAAAACTAATTATTGTCTCACCATCTTACACAACGACCAAGTTGAGCACGACGGAAAACTCAATCGCGTGGAAAAAACTATTAAAATATTTGTAAATAAATTTTAGAAGAAAAATGATGCAATAGGTGGGCGCTGTGTTCATTTGAAGATCGTTTGCCAATAGTGTGCCTCAGAATAAATATTACAAACTTCCAACTTGTAGAGGGGTCGAAGATAATCTTTCCACTCAAATTATAGCGGGAAATTACTTATATCACAGTTGTGCACATTTTTAAACATGACATGATCCGGATTGTTTGGCAAATTCGTATGCACAGATGTTCGGTAGGTACATAAAATCTCTTCATTACATCGGAACGTGATCTGGCAATCATCTCTGCACAAGGATATCCCCAAAATAAGTGAAAATATCAGATGTATTGCATAGTTATGTGAAATTTCTCATTTTATGTTTTGTGGCTAAAAGTGATCATGTCCATCCTCAGTAGATGCCCTAGTACTTTTGTAACATTTATTCTGAGAGAGATATAGATACCGTTCTTCTTGAATGTTCAGTCAGCGGCTGCGCTGCGCGTCGGTGGCCGGTTCGAGTCCTCGGTTCGACAGCTGTCAGTCGCAGGCCGGTGTCGCGGTTGGCCCCTCCCCCACTCTGCAGCATTGCGGTCATCCACGACCCGACCACCCCCCTCCCCCTCGCCATCGGCCGACCATCCGAGCGAGGGGAGAGGCTGCAGGTGCGCATGCGGCTCCCCGTTAGCCCTGGAATCGCCCTCCCGCCCTTGAGGAGGCTTCTCCCCCCCCCCACCCAGGGGTTGCTTTCGCGAACGAATGGCCACTTGCTGCCGCCTCTACACGGGAGAGCGGTCGCAGTTTGAGGTGCCGTTGCAGTTGCGGTCGCCATGCGGCGCAGGAACGCCAGCTCTACTCCATATTCCTCTCACCCGGCTGGGATGGCCCCGGAACATTGTCCGTTGGCGCTGTAGGATCTCTCGCTGGGAGGTTTTGGGGCGCGGGGCGCGATAATGGCGAATTCTCAACACTAGCTACGTAGCTGGATCGAATTCATTAGCTGTCTGGAGGAGAATCATAGCGGCTGAATGAGCTGGTCGGCAGGTTTCCGTGGTTTCTCCGAGCAGCGCCAGGCGAATGCTGGGCTAGTACCCAAATATTCGGGCTAAAGACTGCGCGATCTTTTCTTCCTGTTCCTTGTTCTATCATCGTCCCTTACTTACACACACACACACACACACACACGCACATGCACTACACTATCGCACTTGTCAGGAGACCAGTCGGGAGCTTTCAGCTTGTCCCGGCTCCGGCGATGCCACAGAGGTACGAGTTGAATGGTTCGGGAAAACGCCCACAAGCTGACGTAGGTCTGCGCCGAATATCACCATGCAGTGGGGGAAGATCACCTCCACCTCCCTGGTTAAAAAAATTCCGTACACTTAAGGGACTAATGATCTTTACAGAGGACGGGAACGGGATCGCAAATAAATCAATGAATCGAATTTAACCTCTGCCTGGAGGAGAACTCTAGCAGTCTGCTGCACCATTCTGTAGTTTTCCGTGATTTGTTCGACATGTGTCATGCTAATGCCCGAGCAGTACTCTGACAAAGGAGACAAGGGCCGTTCGCGACCTTTCCTTCCTCTGCCCTTACAAACGCGCCTACAGTTGTATGAGCTACACTTCCACACATGCTGAGAGACTTGTCGGGAGCTCACAACTCTTCCCTTCTCAGACGATATCTTGCTTAGGAAAATACAAGAAGAGAGAAAATGAGAGAAATCCACAAAAATCTGCAATGAACTGTGGTCTCGAAATATTCGCTTAAATAGTCATTCAGCTTTCCTTTTTTAACCTCATTTAATTTATCAACCAGTTAATCTCGAAGAAGTCGCATCTTGTTTGCGGGTGTCTAGGGAGAAAACGGACACCAAAATAATTTTCATGGCTCAGAGGTCTTCCAACATCATGAATTAGTAGAATTAGTTATTTAAATGGCTGCTATCATCCTTAAATTCATTAACCGAGTACTTTTTTATGTTTATTAATTATAAATTTATAAAAAATCAAGCACTTGTTGATCAATAAAAACTTTTTTCTTTGATTCAGTGCGAATTCATTTCATAGACATGTTAAATGTTAATAAGAGAATGCGTCTGCACAATTCAGTAATCCAGTTATCATGCACTTTTCACATTCACTGGATGATTTTGCGTACTTATTGCTTGGACAAATTTCACTTCTTTTGTCAGTTTTCTTTCATAGAACATCTGATTCGTGTGTTTGTTCTGCATGCAAATATTGTCCTATTTTATATATCAACTCTCGAGGCAATTCTGTTAGTATTGATCTCAGAACAAATACGATGCAAACTTCCGTCTGCAATTCTCGTTTCTGGCAACTCCTGGAAGTATCAATAATATTTTATCCTCCTGAAAGTTGATAGTCTATTTGGATTGTGTACACAGAAGTACAGGTTATTGTAAGGTCTGCGTGAGCTATGGGCCAGCCGGTTCTACTTGTCTACACGGGTCTAGGAGGGCGCACGGAAGTTTTGCAATCTGAGAGACAACTGCGAGATAAAATAAATTTCTGAGACAGGTTGCAATCATGTGGAGGGTAATGGATGTATATAAATGATTGGGGGAAAGGTATGGAAAATCACAAGATGATACAAAATTCGCAAACAAAAATGTACATTCAAAAGAGCCAATGGACCAAATTCTCCCACCCGACTCATTCAAAAGTTTCGAAACATCTACTTGGCTGGTCCCTCCTCACGCCAGGTGCCGTTGAAGTACGTTATGACCTTCCTAGACCTCCCATCGGCATAAAAACAATGTATTTCTTGACCATATCGCTATATACTCATCATTCCTAAATAAGTTACAGGCCTGCCTTTTGGCTACTAATCGTTCCACTATATTTTCATATTGGTCAACTAATTGTTTGTCATTTACAATTTTTAATTTTTGTAATTGCTATTTATGAAATACTTACATGTATTGAAGGAATCTCTTATGGCGCACCATATTATATTTCGGGATTTAACGAAATACAAGTGAAAGAACGAAATTATATTAATGTTTTTACCATTTAACTTACGCCTTTCAGTAGTGTATCCATTCTGTTTTATACCTTTCTTTTCAAGATAAGTATTCTCTTAAATTTGGTTAAATTTTCTGGCTAATAGTGATCATTTCAATCCCCGCTAGATGTACAAAAATTTGTAACATTTATTATTTTTCTATTTATTTGCATTTTCTTACAAATCGAGGCAAGCTCTTCAAAAGAGAAGAGTACAACTTCAACTTTGCACGCGTAGCACTGAGAGTCAAAAACTGGAGAGTGAGGATACTCTTGCTAGAGACCTAAAAATCAATAGTTATTGTATTCAGTGGAAATGGGAAAATAAGGGTTTAGAAAACAGTTATTTAAAGTAAAGAAAAAAGTTACTGAAATTAAGTTTGGGAAATTATGCGTTTCTCTTTAGGGCAGTTTAAATGTATCCTTTTGTAATGTAGATGTGATGCGTCGGCGTTGGTTCCAAGTTTTTTCAGGGTTGAATATAGGATTTTCAGGGGAGAATGACAGAAGATAAAGACAGAAAAAAATCTGCTTGGTGACTGATATAATTATCAATCGTGTGAAGATACATTTATTCTGAGATGTAGAAGCTGTCTCGAAACTCGAGATCGCGTTTGGAAATTATCGTCTTGCCCTCGCGAGTGCTGGGGCGGCGACGGCGGAGGCGGGGGGAGGGGTTGGCGGCGCCGGCGCATAATCTCTTGGCAATTAGAAGCGACTGAGGCGGCGCCTGGCAGAGGCGGCATGAGACCCCCTAATCGCTCCGACTGCTCTCCCTTCCTGCTCTCCCTTCCTGCCGAGGGCGACGCCGCGCCCACGCCCACACACCTCTGAACCCATCCGACAAACACCCCGCCACTTCGCCACACCACACTTCTGAACCCATCCGACACACACCCCGCCACTTCGCCACACCACATTTCCTCCACCCCCGCTTCCCCGCCCCCCGCTCCTAAGTTTCCCACAATGCCATGTGCCCTCCCTCTCTACCATTTCCCCTCTCTCCCAAGTCTCACTCGATCGTACCCACACTCCCACGCTCCCATGCCCCTTTCCCTCACCTCCATGACCTCACGCTCCCACGTTCCCTCTCCCCCATGCCCCACTTCATCGTTACCACGCTCCGACGACCAACCTCACACCTCCTCAGGCCCCTCCCCATCACACCCCCACTCCATATAATTTTCCGCCCTCACCACCCCTGCCCTCACGTCACGTTGCTCCCACGCTCCTGTGTCGAAGCCGTGGATTTTTAAGGGCATAATATTCTTCTTTCCTTGCAGTGGAAATCAAGTCGGCTGTCGCATGTTGCAGTTTTACTACGTGTATATTATCCTCAAGCCTAAAAGAATCCTCTGAGCCAAATTCAAAATCTTTGCTTCGTCACCCAAGCAATACTCGACTAGATGGTGAAAGGAGTGTAGTGAAATTCAGACGGAAGAGCAGGCCTAATGGTCCGAGTTTTGCGATGTAAAATAAGGCAATAACTAACTAACTAGATTTCCATGGCCGAAGCTAATAGATTTTGGGTTCTCAAGTGCACTCGTCTTCGTCTTAGTAACAACATACAACATGCTGCGTGTCACGGACAAGGCTTTGCCTCCCACTCTCCAATTGTGCGAATAATATTTCTCACGACATGACAGCTGGGGTGGAGGACTCCTTTACTAATATTAGTTAATTTAAGAATAAATGAAAGCAACGAGCGTTGTTGACAAAATCTGATAACAAGAAATGTTCTCTCTCGTGTAAAAGTAATTCTTTTGCATTGTAAAACGAGCCACAGATTTGGAATAATAGTTCTGTTGACAAAATAAGCAACCTCTCCACTCATCTTGCATCTAGGAACACGAGGGCTTAAGAGAACGTGCGGGGATAATACAGCAATGTTGCCATTTGGTACTAGAGGGGCCCACACGTGGTCGTGTGGTAATTCTTCCATCACAACACATCACAACAGTAGCAAGAGACAAATCCGAAAAATAGCACACAGCAGTAGACGATACAGAACCGCACTCAAGATGCATAACCAAAGTAGTAATGTCGCTCTCCAATTTACAATTGCTTCGCTCTGTAAGATTTCATTGTTTTTTTAATAAGTATCAGCGAGTTTGCAGCAGAATTTGACGCCTCCGATTGGATAACAAAGCCCCCAATCCATAATCAGCCGCTAGTTGTCAAGTGGACAGAAATGTAGTGCGAACCGCCGCACCGCCTCCGTCGTTGCAGCCCTCGCGGCCGTCGCTGCTTCTCCGCATGGCGTTCCTGCTGCCCCTCGTCACCGCAACGACGTCAGCGCTCGCCCTTGCGCCTCTCGCGCCCCGCCCCCCCCGCTGCACGTGCCGCACTCGCCTCGGGACTGGCAACGACACGCGGAAGGGGGCGTCAAGTGTGTCTGTTGCCTGGCAGGGCACTTGCGTCACCACTGTGGAGGGACGTCCGCTGGTTTCTCAGCCGACGCTACTGCAAATCTGTATTTGCTTCACTGCAAACACCACATCCTCTATGACAGGGGCGCCCAACTTGTAAGACCGCGTGGGCCGCAATTAAAACCTTTAATATGGTTGCGGGCCATATTTTCATTACTCGGCCCTTCCACGTGTCATTCTAAAATGTCGACCTAGACAGTTCCAGACTTCCTGAAACGGGGAAGGGGAACTGGAACCATGCGTGATATCAGGCAGTACCATGCATAACGCACGGTTCACATGGGATGATTTTGAATTTCTGAATTTAATAAAAAAATCTTAACTAAACCTATTTTTTTTTCATAAAGGGTATGTTGACACCGGCAGGGCTCTTGCGCTGGGTGCTCAATATTCTCGCCCGGCATGGATGCAAGGGACTTTCACTTTTGACTAATACACCTTCCACGGGCCACAATAATTGGCACCTCGAGCCGACAGTTGGACATCCCTGACATATGATTACCGTGAGCAACCCAGACGTACACATATGCAGGAACTCTAACCGGGAAATACTGGAGTTCGTGTCTCGACGGTAGCGGAATTTTGATACTATCTAATAGCTCCATCGCATTCATTTTTTTGTGTAGCGGTTTGCCTTGATGAGCCACACCCTGTTGATGCTCATCGTGGAATGGCGGTGTCGTAATGAGTGTGGTGTTCATGGCGTAGTCTATATTGCACAGAGCGGCCATGGGCCTAACGTGGCTACGCTTTGCTCCAGACCAGGGCGGTAAAGAGACTGGTTCACTGTCAATGGTTGAAGAATTTAGAGCTGCCATTATTAGGTAGCATGAATAATTGGCACTCCAGTTGCTAAAAGAGCGTTATACACTTTGATTAACTTAAACAAGCCTTAATGACAGACCCTTCATTGTTCGTAACAGAGGTGAGAGCGATGTAAATTCAATAGCAGTTGGTAGGAAATTCTATCGGTCGTCTGTTTTGATCGGCTGTATCAACACCAAGTGAACGATGAAACAGTACCGTGGGCAAGGACATCGTCCAAACTTTCCTTCCTATTGTCTAAACCGTCACAAATTCTATGTTTTTTGGATGAATAAAACCTTCCTCGACATTGTCATCACGATTTGAGACCCTTGCCACACTGTAGTATTAATTTTGTATACCTGCCTTGCAGAAGTGTGCCGCCTGCGATTACAATCAGCGTAACACAATCTTCAGATCTTCGACGTTGTCAAAACGCTGATGGGAGGACAGGAATGTCTTCAGATGCAGGAAAAGATGAAAATCGATGGGTGTCAAATCAAGAAATCAAACAGCTCTCGGGCAAACTCCTGCAGAACGGTTGCTGTTTACTGCGCCATTGCCATTTGCTGACACCAGCGAAGCACCCTCTGTTTGCTCATGATGTTCTACCCGTACATCTGACAGAGTTCACGAATTTCGATCGGCGCGATGTGTTGTGCGTTAAGCAACTTTATCACGGACCGCACCTCCCAGACGGCGGAGGAACGAATAAGCGCTGCCACTTCGAGCCACTTCTAACTCTCGGCGGCACCTGTCCGGCCCGCCCGTAATTGACACGTCAAAGATCTCTTAGGCACAAGCAATTTACCAACGTAAATGCGTGTACTTACGAAAAAAGGGGGAAATTTACATTCTAGGTGCGACTGGTATTATCTTTCCGGTTGTTGGTATTATTACTAATTAGTAAAGTTCGAGTACAAAAAACTGTACATCTAATTTTGAGGTGCCCCTCCTTTGGAGAGTACAAGTGCGGCACTATACAAATCCTTTTATAAAACAGAATTTCCAATTTAAAGATGTCATTGACATTTAGAAAGTTTAATTTTGAACGTGTTTACACGTTTGAAATGAAAACTGTATATCGAATATGATTAAGTCAAATATTAATTTAAGAGGTACAATTACAAATGATTCAGCGCTAATTCAACGTGAGTTCATTTCTACCATTAGTATCCAAACAGGGTGA